>VZRW01003865.1:1098172-1180202 GCA_013398125.1 Aegotheles bennettii | reverse complement strand
GACCTACTAACCACCCCCCTTCTAATGCACCCCAGGATGCCATTGGCCTTCTTGGCCACAAGGACACATTGCTGGCTCATGGCCATCCTTCTGTCCACCAGGATCCCCAGGTCCCTTTCTCCTACACTGCTCTCCAGCAGGTCAGACCCCAACCTACACTGATCCATGGGGTTGTTCTTTCCCAGATGCAGACTCCACACTTGCCCTTGTTGAATTTCATTAAGTTTCTCCCTGCCCAACTCTCCAGCCTGTCCATGTTTCGCTGAATGGCAGCACAGTCCTCTGGTGTGTCAGCCACTCCTCCCAGTTTTGTTTCCTCATGTTCAGCTCTGAACAACTGTTCAGAAAACTCTGTTTCCCCATGTTCAACTGATGGTTGCCTTGAGTCTGCAGACAGCTGAAAGAACATCCTCAGGGATATATCACTCCATTTATTTCCCTGGGGTGTTAGATCTGGCCTTCTCCTGCTAATATTTCTTTGGGAAAGGGTTTTCAATACAGCCAGCAAGGAGTGTGGTATCCCTGGCCCTCCAAACCAAGGGGAAAAGGCTCAAGGAAACAATCATGTTGCCATGATTGCCTTGATGGCTCAAAAGCAAGAGTGGCCCTTGTTTGACAGGACCTGCCACTGCTTGATGGGTCTGGAACCTGAGAAGGTTCTTATCATGTGAAAGGGTTTTAGGTTGTGTTGTGGATTGTGTTTGTGTAGGATAATGGGAATGTTTGTTCAGTTTTGTTTCTGACCATTCCTGGACAGACTGGGAATTGTGAATTTGCTCCACTTTTTTCTCCAGTTTTATGAGAAGACTCTTAATCACGAGTTTTAAAGGTTCTACAGAAGATCTACCCCCACTTTTGTTTGGAGCTGGATTTCCTTGAAAGAGGCCTGGTTGATGTCACTGGGGAGGAGGGAATGTCCGTGGTGTGGGACTTGCATCCCATAGTGCTGCTATGTCTGAACCAGAGGGTGAGTGCGTGCATGTGTCTGTGTGTGCATGGCATGTGTGGGGACTGTGCTGTGATCACCAGAATTAAAGTCTAGCCAGATAACGAGATGTTGTTGTTTACAGCACTTGGTTCCGGGCACTTCAATTCCAGAAAGATGTAAACAAAATTAGAGGGAATTCAGAGGATTGCAAGGAGAATGATTAAGGGGCTGGAGGGACTGACTTATGAGGAATGCTTGCGAGAGCTAAATATATAGCTGTTTTGGCTAAATGACTAAAGAGGAGCTATGCTAATGATCTAGGCATACTGGGAAGGCTAGTGTGGACTAAGAGCTTCAAGTGTCTCTCGTGGTAGAAAATTTGGAGGAGGAAAGAAGGGAAAAAATGGTAAGAGAGAAAAATTCTTCATGGAGGAAAGAGATTAGGTGATGAAATAGCTTTGTTAAGAATTGTGGCAGAATTGCTGTCATTTGGGATGTCGGAAGTTTGGCTGGGCAGAGCCCTGGAGAATAATCCACGCACTACAAGTTTGAAAAGGTCCCTTGAGAGACAGTCTAGATGCTTTAATAGATTTTTATGCTGTCATTAATTTCTGAATCACAGCTAATACTTCCCGTCTGACAAAGAACCATATTCTTTAAAACATTTTTCTTTCTTGCCTTGTATTATTTCTGCTGTGATGCAGATACTGGCACAAGACAGACTCATGAGGAAGCCTTCTGCTATATTAACAAATGAAACCCTAGTTATCAGCTGCTTAACTGGAAAGACTTTTTTCCTATTTCCTTTAGTGGGGTGTTTTTCAGATTTGTCTGATAGGTGGGCAACAGAAGGCTGCTGAACACCCACTAAGATGAAGTTCCAATATCTGTGACTTTGTCCTGTCAGCTGTGCTAGGCTTTGACAGGCTCCCTGTTGCCATATATGATACATATATATCCTCTGCTCGCTCCTTGCACATTATCCACTGAACAGTGGACTAGTCCCTCCAGGCTCAGAAGCTGATGTAGTTGAGTTTATAGCATTCCGGCATGACACAAGAGCTGAGCCCTCACAGGGCCACCTGTGAACTGGAGGGAGGTGGCCCATGAGGGAGGCAGAGGTGGAACAAGATGGTAGGAGATGACCAAATTGATCAGTGGTGGTGGGGAAATTGGCCACCTGGTTTAGTTTTGTCTCGGTTACAACAGGAACTGCATAGTGAAAGCAAAATGGGTGGTGTGAGCTGCTCAGTTTAACACTTTTTTGGGAAGAGAACAGTCTGAATTGATAGCAAGTTTCATAGTGGTTGCTGTGCTGGGCTGGCATTGTGGACTTCCAGGTGTAAAAGGTATTGCAGGTTGACTGGAAGAGCCAGGAAACACAATGGGGATTATCCAGACTGAAAATTATTTGTGCCAAGAAGGCAGACCCAGAGAGAGTTCATCATAGTTTATTAGCTCAGGTATAGAACTGTGCAAATTGCAATCTATTTCCTGGGCAGGAAGCAAGGAGCACTATTTTGCATTGCATGAGGTCCGGACTGGTAAACGTTGCTGGATCTTTCCCAGTTGTGCAGGGCCAGTTTGAGGGTCTCAACAGCCCAGCCCAGCAGTGCCAGGGAACAAGGTGTAGGGACAGCTGACTCTGGTTGGAAATCATTGCATCTTAGATTTAGCACTAACCTTGATCTGTGCAAAGTGGCTGTTGGTAATGACATCTCTACCCCATGCTCCCTATCAGAGTGGGAGAGCTCATTAGCTCAGATTCAGTGCATTGGGATTGCAGTTGGGCTCTGGCTTTGAACCAAGGACAAGGACACTGTAGACTGGAGTTGTCTGCACCAAATTTTCTGATTTTTCATGTTACGATCTCCTCTTTAAGAAATACCCAAGTCCTGGAAAGAATACAAAATCCCCCTTTTGCTCTGGGCAGAGTTAGTTGGGTGTGTTGTGCCAGAATGGGAAAACTAGGAGATGTGAGAAATTCAGTAAAGGCTGAAGAAAGGAAGAGGACTGGAGACTCCAAAGGTGAGAATCTGTATTGGCAGAGATGAGTTGCTGTTGGATGGTAGGATGCATGCTCATGAAATGGAGAACTTGAAATAACAGGCCCCAAAACCAATGACCTCTGTTTTCTAGGCAATCTGGGTGCCCTCTAGTGGCACAACACATGGAGGGAGAGAGAGCCACTGCTGCTACCATTACTAAAAGGCATTATCTCTTAAAAAGCTGGACTATATGCTTGGAGCCCTAAAGATGAAAGTTCCCAGCCCTGGCTCACTGCAGAGAGAGGAGTGGGGTGTGAGAGAGATAATTTGTCTAGTAATTGTGTTTGTTGCATGCAGCAAATGGATTCGTTACAGCACCTTCTAATCATTGTTCCGTGGGATTTTGCTAATCTCATTCTAACCCCGGCAGAACATTTGTCTCTTCACACCCAGCTGTTGAGTCAGAGCACGATGCTGCCGCCTCCTGTAGATACTGGTGCAATGGCATAGCAGCAGGAGATCTCCAAACAGATTCCTTCAACTGGTTGTGCAAGGATAGAGCTGTGGGATTGCTCTGTGGGTTGCATGAACTATAATGCTGAAAGGAAAAAAGACCCAGAATGCTGTGAAGAAGAAGGCAGCTGATGGCAAACTTGTGGTTGTATTGCTATGTGCTAAATTTTTGAAGAAAAATCTAAGCATTTCAAAGCCAACGCCTAAAATAACCTAGGCATTTATTCTCTAAAATTCCTGGTCTAGGTATCTAACAGCAGAACCATTTAATAGCAATCTTCATAGGAAAGGAGACTCTTCTCAAAGAAGAAGTGAAAAAAAAAAAAGGTTTACTGTTATTTACATGTTTGAATGAAGTGGAAAAAAGTGGATTGACTCAATTTAGTAACCATTTTTGTTAGTAGTTAGAGCTGGTGCTGTAAAAATGATCATGCAAATAAACTAAACCAGAAACTCCTTGGGAAATTGTGGATGTTTAATGAAAACCAGTAAAAGGAAGGATTTCTTGCAGATAGGGTGGCCTTTCTGAAAGAAGCAGAGACTGTTTCTAAGCCAGTGCAATATAAGACATCCAGGTCTATGTTTCTGCTCCAAAATAGAGAAGGATCTGGAATGCGGTTATCCCACAGCACACTATTGCTTGGGCTTTTATCTGCTTTGGAGAGGTCTCGTTTTTCTCTGAGTCATGTTTTTTGCCACCATACATGTTAGAGCTCTGTGACTTCTAGCATTCAGTGTGGGGCTTGCATTAATTGCTAGATAGGAGGTGAGCAAAAAGGTCTGCAGCTGCCACACAGACATAGGAAAAAATCTCCTGCTGCCAAAGGCACATGAACTCTGTGCCTCTGTGCTTTGGCTTGATGCACTGAAGGGCAGGCTGTGGGAGGAACCCCGCCGTCACAGCAGGTGATGAGGAAGCACTTGTTGGCTTTGTGGGCAGCAGCAGGACACAGTCCTTGCAGGTATTTCAGCAGGCAGTAGTGGGGATGATGCTGTGGCCATAAAACAGAGCTCCAAATTGCTGACCAGACCCCTTTGTGTTGCCAGTTTGGGGGTGGGCAGCTCTGTTGCATTTGAAAAATGTGCAGTGTGGTGTCTGCTCTGCAGTCAGTATGGTCAATTCCATTTTTGCTCCTGATGTTGGCTCACTGGAGCTGTAAGGGATCCTTTCTTTCATATCCCTGCATTAAACTTCAACCAGATATCCCAGTTTATCTGTTTCCCGCTGCTGCAGATTTATGACCAAAATAAAGGACCAGAGATGTGCTTGTGGCAAGACAGAGTAGCCCAGCAGCTTCTATGATGTCTACCTCCTGTACCAGGGTCAATCCTAGAAGGTATGACCTAATGTTTCTTAGAAACCATGAATTCTGCATTGAAATTAAAGTTCTGGTCTGTGGCCTTATTTATTGTTGTGGGGTAGAACTCTGTCTAACACATATTTAAGGGTTTTTGCTTTTTGGGCTGTGTTTGTGTGGAAAAACAAGGAAGGAAAAAAAAATAGCTGTAAGGGCTATTTGTCTGGTTTAGGTAGACCCAATGTGGAGTCCCTAATCCAATTTCAGGGAGTAGAGGCTTCAGGCTGGATTAACACTGTCTCTCTCGAGGAGGTTAAAGATGTGTCATTTGATTTAGCTGTCTTCTGCAGTCCCTGTTCCAACTTGAGGCTAAGAAATTCTAAACTGGTACATTTCTGTGAGGGAAGGAAACAGGAAAATTAATTGTAATGCATGTGTTTTTTGATCAAAGAACATTCTGCCCTCCTGAGTGAGAATAAATTTGCCCTTCTACTTTCTACTGGCCCTGTGAAATGCAGTTTGTTCCTTTTGTCAAGAATACTCCAAATACAGCATCTTTGATCCTCCTCGTGATGATGGCAAATTTCTTATATGGTCTGATTTATGACTTAAAGGTTGCGTCTGGATAGCTAGGCACGTTATTTAGCTTGCAGAAACTATAGAACTGGTGATACGAGTGCAAGAAGCAAAGCACCTACCCAGATTCTCAGATTTAAGTGTCTTGCAGTGCAGGCTGGCAGTTAGGAGAAAACTTTTTCATGTATAAACTTGGGCACCTTTGAGTTGCAAATGACTAAGAGACAATAAAACACACATTGCCACTTTCATAGGGACCCTTTTAAAGCTAGAACTGCACTTTCAATTAACTCTACCATATATGGCCAAAGTTGACACTGCATAAAACTTTGATAATTTCACATTTTAAAAATGTATTGGGAAGTCTCATTCGTACATCTTCACTGAAAATTTCATGAATTGCACATTTCCTGGTGTTAGATGTTCAATAAACTTAAATAATGCAGCAATTTACATCTAGGAGGTTTGCTTTGAAACTGAAGGCTGGCTACTTCTCTTCTGGATTGGGAACAGCTCTTTCTGGTTATGCCTTCACCAATTAAAATGGGCACCTTTGTTTTTCTGAAATTGTTGGAGATCTGTACTGACCCCTTACTAGCAAAACTCTGACATCAGAAAGATGTGTGAGGTATCAGCATATAGCTAGACATAATGGCATCACTTTCATTTGAGCTTGATGTTGCATCCCTGTTTGTTTCATGGGTGTCAACGTTGGATCTATTCAGAAATTTTCTAGCAAAAGTTTTCTGCATTTTAGTGTCATCTCAGCTACTTGGGGAAGTTGAAGGTAGAGGGCAAAGTAAGCTTGAATGAAACCAGTTTGTGAAATCTAGGATGGGAGTTACTAGCACAGAGTTCTTCCTGTGCAGGAGTTGTCACGTTGCTGGGAATGTCCTCCTAGATGTTATAGACCCAAGGTAGGCTTCTAGTTTGAGAGGATGAAAATATGGGATGTTCATTAATGCATGCAAGAGTTCATGAAGTACCCTGCTAATCTCAAACAATGAACCATTTCCATGCCCTATCCCCTAATTCGATAAACACTGCTTACTTTCTTTTGACTGACCTCAGAGAAATAACTCAAGGTGTGAAGAGAGAGGCTTTAAACAAAGCTCTCTGGAGCTCTTTCCTTCCATTTTGTCATCTCACTTCAAAGTTTTTCATGGTCACCCATTCTTCTCATTGTCCCTGTCCTTGCAACCAAGCTGAGAGCGTAAGCAAGCTCTACCACACTCCTGCTTTTCCATAAATGGTCTCTGTGTTCAACTATGGATTGACAGTAAGGAAGCAAAAAATGAGACCATGGCAGACCTGGAACAGCACTGCTGCAGACAAGCAGCTGTTCTTAAAGTGATCTGCTGGCCATGACCATGATGGTTTGTAAGACGGGCATCCTTGAGGATGCCTCAAACATCCTAAGCAGTGCTTCTTATCAGGAGATAGCTTCCATTTTCTCCTGCAATCCTGCTCAGTGATCTCCATCACCAGTCACATCTAAGGGTATAAAAAAAATGTGTGTACTAAACCTTCATCTGCCAGCACCTCAACAAAAATAGGCAAGGCCTTGTTAATTCCAAGTGACTGTGTACAAACCAGAGGCAAAGATACTTGCCTAAGATGATGAAGCTAGGTTGGTGGCAGAGCAGAAACTGGAGGACCATTCTCTGCCTGGTCTCTTTGCACAGCGCTGCTGCACCAAGTGCAGGACTTCTTTAGTCTGGGTCTCCTTGGGCACTGAAATAGGCAGTGGGGGTGATAGAAAAGATGTCAGAGAGCTGTGAGGGACAGGGAAGTGGTTGAGGTGAGGGAGGATCTCTGGCGTCTATAACAAGATGTGTGTAAGATGTCTAGGGGAAGGAACAGGAGCACGTTTGACAGAGGTGTGGGGAGGAGAGGAACAGGAGTGCATCTGACAAGCTTTTGAAACTGTTTGTGTAATGGGAGCTCCTGCAAATGCATAGGCTGCATGAACCATCAAGAGAAGATGGCTTCTCCCAGGGCCCTTGCAGCTGCACCAGGCTATGATAACAGAAATTAACTTCATCTCCTTTGTCTTGCTATCCAAGTGCCCCAGAATAGTAGTTATGAAAACAGTGCTGTTTAATATTAGTCTTTGATCGAGCAATCCGACGGGAGCCCTGGGCTTGTTCTGCTCAGCTTTGTTACTTTCAGACCCTAAGGCAATAAGCCGTTGCCTTCAAAGCCTAGGTAGGGCTGCATTAAGTGGGAAGTGTGCAGCAGAAATCCCAGTTTGTCAATTCAAATGGCGCTCACCTAGCAGCAATGCCAGCATATGTAAATCTGCAGAAAGTGTGGGAAACAGGGCACACGCAGCTAGGAGGAAAGAGCATAGCAAACAAGGCAACACCCTCAAAAGGAAATAATGCAGGGTGGATTTTTCCCATTACTATCCAGTATTAATATGCTGACTTTTTGCATTTGCTGCCAGCTGGCCTCCCACTATGTTTACAGCCAGGCAGACTTCAAAATGTGTGCTGGAGAAGAAGGTTCCCGTTCATCTCCTTCACCTCCCTATGGTAGAGGTGTGCATCTTTCCCCCATCTGCTGTGCAGGCACTGAATGTACACCTTGGCCAAGACCTCCGTTCTAGTTGGACACAAACACTGGAGGTCACCAAATCTCTGACTGAGGTACTAGCAAGAGTCAGCTCTTGGAGGTACTTGCCATTTCACCAGCAAACAGTATGAAGGCAGGTACTGAAGAGGATGAACGCTGGGGGGGTTGCTCATGAGAACCACAAGAGTAGAAATAGCTCATCTGTTTCTAGGATGGATGGTTACCTGAATGCGCCATAACCCATATGGACCCAAATGTGGGGTCTAATGGTCTCTTTGCAGGCAATGCTGAGAGATGGGACTATGTGCTGAGCTAAGGACTGGTGCACTTTTTTTGTTTAGTCTCTTTTATTGCTTAATTATGAGACTCGCTCTACTTTGTTTTCCCCTCCATGTAAAACAGGGTTGTGATCAGCTTTTGTTAGGTGGCTGTGTGGGGCTCATGAGTGTTATAAATAGGGCAGTGGCTTTTCTGATGCCTTGAAAAGCCCATTTGTCAGTTTACTTGGGACTGGTGATCATGGTGCTTAACCTAAACCTTTGTCTGTGTAAACTACATATAGGGTAGGTTTGATTATGAAATGTCCTGGAACCTGGTGTGCTACTTTCGTCTTATTATGCAAACCACGTGGTCTCATTGGAATAAAAGGGTATCATATAAATAATGTTTTAGATATACAATTTATCATAATAAATTTTTTGGAAGTTGGAGGAGTTTCAGAAGCAATTAGGTTAGTGCTAATATTTCATATGACAAGGATAATGCTTGCCATTACTGTAGTCAGAGTAAGATTTAGACAGGCCACATAAACACTTTGGGTATATGTTCTTTCAAATCTGAACACAAGCCAGCTCATGTTCAGGTTCCAGGACCAGGTGTTCCTGGGCATTTTCAGAGGGAGAAAATAGAGCAAGGATCTCTCTTCTGGCCTAGCATTGCTCATCTGGAGGAGGTCTTGTTATGTGCAGTGATGCTCGACGCTTCTCTTCAGTTTAGTAGGCAACCAACGTGACCAACCCTATCATTTGCTCTCCCATATATGTTATGAAGGAAGAGGAAAAATTCTGGACAGCAGTTGGAACTTCAGAGAGGCTCTGGTTCATTGCTTGCCTCTTGAAATTATTGATGCTTCTCTGATGATGTTCCAATAGGACTTTTATTTTCTTCTCTGTATCATGTAAGGCAGCACAGTGACAGTGAGAACTTTGTTGATTAAACAAGCAAGAGGAGCATAAATGATGGCAAAAACTCTGTTGGTTCAAGGTAACTGTGAACTGCAGAGGAGGGAGTTGCCTTGCTGTGGTAAAATAAATCATGTTCCCTCTATGAACCTGTTCAAAAAGACAAGCACAGTTTAAAAAAAAACTCTACTGAGTGTGAGTGACTCAGGCCTTAGTACTAAGTGACAAGACTTTGGGGTCCCCATCTAGGTTTGTCCTTGATAGGCACTGCTGCTGTCTCAGCACTTCAGTGTCCTCTTCTGTTAAAATGAGCATAGGATTCTGGAGAATTTGAAGCAGAGGTTTCAGATAGTCAGGTGCTGAATAAGTACAAAGATCTTCAGATTATGAGTTACAGGAGAAAAGATTTAACGTGTAACTTCTAGCTTAGATCTCAGGAAGAGCTCCTGAATGCAAAGGAGGTGGATGGGGGGCAAAGGAGACTGGAAATTAATGTAAGCCAATATCCTAAACTATATTTTAATTGAATTTTCAATATCTTCACCTTGGATATTATCATACAAGACATTAAACTCATACACATTATTCTGTAACCATATACTATCTACAATAAAAGCACCAGCTATTAAAATGGGAGGGTATAAAAAGCTCTTTCAGTATGCCTTTAAAATTGTTCAGTACTGTTGCTTATGCAATATTTTCTATTTCTGAAAGCTTAGAAACCTGGAATTAAGTAAAGGAGAAGCCTTTTTCATTTGGCAAGGCAATTCCTCCCCACTTGACCAGTGCGGGCTCTTTCAGTACAATGACAGTTAAAATCAGCCCCCTCAAATCCATGCTGTTTAATTACAAAGGAAAGCCACAGTATTTCAGAATGGAAAGAGATGGGTTTGTTAAGAAACTGGACTGATCCTCAGGGGAGCTGAGCTTAATTCCTGCCTTTGCCACAGGCTTTCTTTCAGTCAGTTCGTTAATCAGTTTATGCCTTAGCTTACCTATCTGTGCAATGAAAATGAAGACAAAGGAAGTTCCAGCCCCATCTTCCCCCATGCATAAAAGATGTTCTCTGTGTGATGGGTCCCAATATTCTCTCTGCCTTTTAATTATTGTTTGGTGTAGAGGTGTCTCCCTTCTAGAAGGGGAGTTCAGCTGATCCAGGCTTCCTTTTTCAGTGTTTCTCTATCTCTGCAGATAAATGTGTTACTAAACTGATCTAAGGTGAGACAAAGTCCTTGCCATATAAACTTGTAGAAATTAAACCTATTGGATCATTCAATCCATCTTGTCAATTATCCTCACTTGTACCTTGTGGAGCAGAGTGGTAGTCTGCGAGTAGTTAAGGATTTTTTAATTGAATTTTCATTATGAGGCTAATCTTTCTTCCTTGATACTCATCATAGACAATAAAGAACTGGTCAGTTTCGGGGATGACTTAGCGTCTTTGTGTTGAATTCAAGTGGATGGGATTTTCCTTGCTTTTATTTGTAACATACATAGAATGTATCCAATTTTACCTGGAAAAGCACTGATGAAAGTGTAAAGAATCTCACTTTCCTGCCTCTGTTTGTAGTAACAACAAGAAGAAGAAGAGGGAAGGAGAGGCATTTTGTTTTCCTGGAATTGTTGACTCAGGATCAACACAGGTGGACCAAGGATGAGTTGACTAGACTTTAATTTTAAAAGTTACAATTGTAAATAATGAGATCAAAATGGTTCACTGTCTTGTTTTGGCGAACAGATCCTGGAGGTGTAGGCTTTCAATAAAGAAAACAACATGTAATGCTGTTTCTGTAACAGTGTCGCTGTCCCTTTTCCCATATCAATAAAAAGCTTGCTCTAATCACAGATCCGTGGAGAGATCTATCATTGGTGAAAAGGGAAAAATTTCCTCTAAATGTTAGAGAAGCTGATTGGAAATTGCCATTTTTGTAAATTGGCATTTTTCAAAGTTCCTCAAGCCCTGGGTCCTTGCTTTGAGAGGGTGGTGGGGGGGGGAAGGTGAGACAATTACCCCTCTGTTCTAACTTGCTATTGCCAGTAGAGTGGAAAAAAGGGTGGTTGCTTCTTTTGTTTTGTTCTTCTGTGATCAAAGAGCATGTCTGGACCATTCCTCTATGGCTCTCTTCAAACATTTACCACCTGCTACAACGTTGGAGCTATGGATTGGCTGGGTCATAAGAGAGCACAGATCAGGATGCCTTCTTGGAGTGAACCCATGCAGTGAGCAATGAAGGAAAAGCATGTGAGAAGATAATAAGGAAGGCTGTGGGGCTGGACCTGTGGTGCTCATTCTCTGGTTGTCCAGGACCACATCTATGGTTTATCAAATGCATTGACACTTATTGCAACATTCTTTTAAAAGTTATGTTATACTCCATTCTCTCTTCCCTCACCTCTTATCTTTTTTACCTTTAGCAAGATGTTTTGGCAAAACAAGGGTTCTTCAAAACCACCCTCAACTAGATTTGGCATTTTCTTGTGTTTGCAATAGCCTGATGAGGCAATGTGGGAGTGAGGTTGCCACGCTTCGCCTGTATTTTGCAAGAGGAAGCAAAAATCTTCAGTGACAAACTATTCTTCTTATATGTTGTGACAAAGACTGGAAGCAATTCTGTTCAGTCACTGAACTCACCTTGACTTGTCTCATGCAAATGCCATAATTCAGAAGTTCTTCAACAGTGGTCTACAATACATAACTGTTGCCTCTGGATCTGCATTGTCTGTGGTGTTTTCAGCTAACTGATTGCAAAGGTGCAGGGTATTCCTAAGGAAACAAAAGGCATGCTCTGAATTATCAATCCAGTAGTTCTGGAGCTATGGTTTCTTTGCCAAGAACAAGGCTTCTGTATAACTGGTCTACCGTGTAATTAGTGACTAATGGGACAACAACCCCCAGTATATTAATTGCTATTGTAGCTGTATACAAAGCATTGTTCCCTCTGTGACAGACGTATAAATTGTGTGCAACTACATTGTCCCTTCCAGAGTAGCTCTCTCTAGAGTTAGGTGTCAATAATGAAATGTGACTGTTCCTTGAGGATGGATAATGTTATCTCTAAGGGCTTGTCTAGGCAGGAGCACACAGAAAAGTTGATCTGAATTAAGTAACAAGATGGGTTTCAAGTGGATTATGTAAACTGTATTAAACTGACGTGTGCACACACATCGTTCAGAATTAAAAATGGCCTTCATTTGATTTCCTTTAATTTTCCTTTAAAGGGAATTAAACTGAATCGAATTAAAGCCACTTAATGCTGGCTTAAAGTGTGAACAGTAATTCTCCTGCGATCCATAGGAAAAGTTCAGTATGTTATTTTCCGAAGGAGAGGGCAAGATTCTCTTGTCATTCCTGGACATTGTGCTGAGCAAATGTGAAAGTTACCTTAACTATCCATTTTAACACTCTGAAACTTAGTGGGAATTTCATCCTTTCATGATCTTTTTTTCCCCTGAATCCCCTGTGTAACTAGTGCAGCAGGCTAGTGAAAGTGTATTCTTAGAAAATACCTTTACTTAATTGATATAACGTGGGGAGGGTTAGAACTTTTTTGCTTCTCTTTTTTTCTTTTTATTCTCTCTTTGTTTTTGTTTTTTTTTTAATTCCTGGAGACTTAACTGTCTTTCCTACAGTGAAATGGAGGCACAGAAAGGATAAGTAATTTCCCCACGGAAACCCAACATGAGCTGCCTGTACAATCCAGCCTGAGATTTGCTGTGGTCGGCACCAATGCCTGGCTGCTTTGTGTCAGTATGCAGATCCTCTCTCCATAAGGTTGGGAATTTGTGTGTCCATGTTCTCTTGGTTGGATTCTCTTGTCTTCCTGAGAGGAAATTCTGGTCCTACAGCTGTGGAGGAAACCTTTTCCTCTTCCCAATATTGTTAAATAGGATAGGACAGCCCATCTCATGTAACTGCTGTTAGCCATCTTTTTGGAAGCCTTGTTGAGAACTGATGTTCTCCGTTGTTGAAGATCTTATCTTCTGACCTACTGCCTTAGCTGTTCACTGGGTCATACAGGAAACCAGTGAGCATGGAAGTCTCATCTCTGTGCAATGTGGCTGACCTGAGAGAACGTGTGAAGTGTGGTTGGAGGGTGGGGAGGAGGAAAGCCAAGCCCTGAGATACCTTTTTAATGTAGAGAGCTTTTCATGAAGTCACATTAAAATGTGCAGGCAGGCCATGATTTGAAATTAAATAAACGTTTGGAGTCCTGCAGTTTTAATGTACTCTTGATAAATGGATTCTGTACTTATTCATCCCACTCTTGCATGATGAAGAAAGAAACCTTTTCTGTTAATTGACCACATTTCTTTCAAGTCTACCTTTCTAGATAGAGCTGCAGTGAGCTCCCAGTTCGGTGGCTAGTTAATACTGGCCAGGAGTTAGGAAGACTGTTGGTATTGACAGCCAGGATTGCATTAATGGAGGAGAGCTGTATTCAGCAAATTCACTGAAGAATTCCCATTATATTTCCTGTAACATAGTTCTGCATTTCCTTAATGTAACACTCTACACTTGTCTAAGTACTTAAATCTGCATGGGCTCTCTTCTGTTTATTAGAAATAGCAGAGCCAATTTTTATACACATCATGAACAGTATGTCAGAGGCTAATGAGAGTATGTATTTTCGTTTTTTTTGCTTTCATGAGAAAGCCAATGTTTTCTTGAACACTAACAGATGCATTTTCAGTGCTTAATAATAGAACCTCAGCTTAAAAAGTCCAGGTATTGTTCAGATGCCACTGTCAGCAGGAGGAATGTCACCTACGATACAAGAGTCACCAAAGTGCAAAAAAACCCAACTGTGCAGCAGAGCACCTCATGTGTTGGTTTTGTATCTGTAGGCTTGAACTTTTTCTTTCCAGAATTCACCGGTGAGGAGGTTTCAATCCACCCTCCTCTCAGCATGTCTGTATTTCTGGTGTCTCCTGTCTTCCAAGTGTTCATTCTGTTGATGGTCTCACTGGTTGGTTTGTCATGTGGTTTGGATCTACTGTTCAGAGTTGAGGAGGAAAAATGCAAAGAACTACCTGACAGCCAAGTGCATCGATATTGCTCTGCCATTTTGTGCTTGGGTATCTTCGGTGAATGTCTATGGCAAACCGTGCTTGAGAAGTTTTCTTGTGCCATATTGGGATGTTTCTAGTATGTCCAGGCATAGCCTCAGCTCTTACAAAGTTTTGAGGTTAACATTGAGTTGCTCTGACTGTTGGTGTGCTGCTTTTGTGGTTTTTATTTGTCAGCATGGAGATCATCATTAAAAAGGCACCATCTTGCAGGAAGTGACATCCTCCTGTATAGCACATGTAGTACAGAGAAGATGATTAATGTGTTTTAAATCAGATATTGCTGTCAGGTGCTGTGATAAACATTGACTTTTTAATGAGAGCCATTTTATATCCTGATAAACACGAGGCCAAATTTCACTTTTTGTTCTCCAGTCATAAAAGTCAAGGAAATATCTACTGTGATCCTATACTGGTTAATCACTACCCCAGTCTGGTACACACAGCAAGTTCTTATTGTTTTAGGTAGGCATCTGAGACACAGGCACCCTGACTCACGAGGAGGAGGAGGAGATGTTCATGTAAACACTATGCCAATGGTTGCACAGAGTTTATAGGATATAATCTGCTGCAGTCTGACATACTCATGGGAATCACCAAACATGTCGTCTTTTGTTTCCTGCGCTATAGTCCTGGGATTTTAAACTCACAGTTCTTCTACAGGGCAGATCCTGTTATACAGATTGAATCATATTGACTAATATTGAGATTGCCTTTAGAAGAGCCACTTTATTTAGACAGGGCAGAAGGCATTCTGCTGAGTGAAGGATTGAAGACTTTATCTTCCAAAGTGATTTAGGTATATGTAGATACAAATATAATGAGAGAGATTCAATTTTTCTATATCCATTTAGCTTCACTTTTGGATATTTTTTTATATTGCTTTAAACATGGCTTTTTGTGCACTAGATTTCTAAGCTACTATTAAGGCATTTAAATAGCCTTTAGAAATCTGTGTTTTGGTCACTCAGGAGGGCAAAGCCTATCAGCTGTCAATGAGATTTGAGCTCTGATGCATCTAAGTCATTTCTGAAAATGAGTCATCAGTCGGTGAAGTGCATGGGGCCATTCTGCATGCAGTGAGAACTAGCTTGCAGAGACCACTGAAGTGAAAGAGAGGAACCCAAAGTGAAGGAGGCAGAGATGACAAGATGATGGAACTACTGATTCTTGGTTCCCTGGCTCGAGTCCTGCTCTGAACTTTTCTAGAAAACAATCTAGAAAAACTGTCTTTGTCTATAGCACCCCAACTTCAGGGGAGCTGATGGCTGGTAGTCTTTCTTGCCTGCAGCATCTCTGCGACAAGTGCAGACAGATAGAGCAACAAAGCTGTTGTGACAGATGTAGCATGATTATGAGTAGTAGTGGTTTCCTGGTAATCTTTGTTTTGTGTTCGGAAGTCCACAATTGCCATTCAAGTAAACCAACAGAACTTACAATTTGCAAGGCTGGGAGTGTCTTCTTCCCTTATTAAGAAGGAAAACCTCATATACTGACTCTTTTGGTACTTATTAAAGAAATAAATGGAGATAATAATAATGTATGTTTCCACAGGGCCTATTCTTTTGTAAGGATCTGATTATCATATTTTTATTTTTTTTCCCTAATGGAATTTCCCATCTCTTTCACACCTCAGCCTGTGTGGGAGAACACACAGGATGGGATGCTCAAAGAGACTTGTGAGTTTGCAAGGCCTGACAAGCTTGGAGAAAAGGAGGCTGAGGGGTGACCTCATCCATGTTTACAAATATGTAAAGGGTGAGGGTCAGGATGATGGAGCCAAGCTTTTGTCAGTAATGACTAATGATAGGACAAGGGGCAATGGTTTTAAACTGGAGCATAGGAGGTTCCATGTAAATATCAGGAAAAACTTTTTCACTGTGCGAGTGACAGAGCACTGGAACAGGCTGCCCAGAGAGGTTGTGGAGTCTCCTTCACTGGAGACATTCAAACCCCGCCTGGATGCGTTCCTGTGTGATGGACTCTAGATGACCCTGCTCTGGCAGGCGGGGTGGACTAGATGATCTTTCGAGGTCCCTTCCAACCCCTTAGATTCTGTGATTCTGTGAAGCTCTGGAAGGGAACAAGAAAGGTCCTGGTTATTTTAATGCTTTGGCTTCTATTGCATGTGAAGTAGTCTTGAATACTGCAACTCACTTTGCCTACCTCTCTTCCTTGGCCTGTAATGTCTGGAAGCAGGTAAGTCCTAGGAAGTGGCTACTACATGAATGATGAAGGCGAGTTTTGCTCTGTAGTTTGATCATGAGTGATCTGTTGCAAATTTTCTATTTGACATTTGAGCTTCAATGACTTCTTGTCATTGGTGGCATGAGTCACATCCTATTTGATGTCCAGACTAGGTAAAGATAGCTCTTGTAGTGAGGGTGTGATGAAACAGCCCCACAAAGATTGATTAAGGGAGTGGAACATCTCCCTTATGAGGAAAGGCTGAGGGAGCTGGGGCTCTTTAGCTTGGAGAAGAGGAGACTGAGGGGTGACCTCATTAATGTTTATAAATACGTAAAGAATGAGGGGCAGGAGGATGGAGCCAGGCTCTTCTCAGTGATGGTCAGTGATAGGACAAGGGGGAATGGGTGCAAGTTGGAACATAGGAGGTTCCGGGTAAACATAAGGCAGAACTTTGTCACTGTCAGAGTGACAGAGCACTGGAACAGGCTGCCCAGAGAGGCTGTGGAGTCTCCTGCTCTGGAGACATTCAAACCCTGACTGGATGCATCCCTGTGTGCCCTGCTCTGGCAGGAGAGTTGGACTAGATGATTTTTTGAGGTCCCTTCCAACCCCTAAAATTCTGTGATTCTGTGATGTGTGGGCAGTAGCAAGACTGAGGGAACAGAAAGGGTGAGCTGGAGAGCTCAATGAACTGAGACCTTTCCCTCTGTAGGTCACCCAAGCCTTGCCTGCAGCATCATTCCTAGAAAAATCAGGCTACTGTAGGATTGATTGGTTGGGGCCAGAGCTCAGATGTAATTTTCTCCTGTCGCATTCAGAAGAGCCCAAAGTAATTGATTTTGTGTGAACGCGTGTGGTTTGCACAGCCCAGCGATGGAGGGTGTGGTTGTGTCCTGCTCCGGCTCATTTAACTTGTGTCTGACCCAGGGCTATGGCAAATTAGGGTTTGTCCCTTCACAGTGGAAAGCAGCTCCCATTTACAATATGCTGACTGCATTATCAGTCATCAGCATGCAACAGAGGGAGAGTTCTCACAGAAAAGACTCTTCCAAAGGGACTTGGTTATATGGCAGGGAGAGGCAAACAGCAAACCCAGAACATCATGCCAGTACAGGTTGTATTAATCTGTTTGTTTCTCTATCCAGCAAATATTTGGGTTCTCTCTACTCACACTTTTTCACTAGTAAAACATTTGTAAATATTCATAGGTATGCCCTGGGCCCGAGTGGGTTATTTTAGTTTGGTTTGAATCTAGCAGCTTTGAACTGCATTGAATTGGTAGCGGTAGAAAATGGAAAAAGAGCAGCCTCTCCAGTGCACAGACATGGATTTGAAAGTCAGATTGCCATGGCTTAACATGCTACTGCTGATCAGCTGGGCTGCAGTAACTCCCTGCTTTTAACCCATCCCATCACTCTCCTGATGCATCTGCCAGAGTGGAAGGGTGTTTGGCTAGGAGTCAAAAGGTTCTATTCTACTGCTTTCATCTACCACAGGCTTCCTTGCAACCTTGGGCAGGTTGCTTTTCTTTCTCCTGACCTCCCATTGTTGATCTGTAAGGGGAAGATAATACCCAAGGCTTTGTTCCCCCAATGCAAGATTCTTTATATATCATTGTGTGATCTCAGTAAATGCTTTATACCTATTAATAACTGTTAATGGAGGGAAGATCAATCCCAAGATCAACATTCCTTCATGTTTTGATTAGCCCTTACACAAACTGGAAGCATGCTGTCTCTGATCCATTCACGTGATCCAAACTCAGCTGGGAGCACCAACTGCAGCAAAGGCAATGCATTATACATAGGGGAAAATTTTTATAGCCATACCATTTTGATTACAGGATCACCCATTTTTACCTTGCTATGCCTCTTTGTATTTGCAGTTACGGATCCTTGTGTAGGAACTGGCTCTTACTAGGTGTAGGTATAACACTGAGCCGAGATGTCTAGTTACAGATATGTGCATCCCCCCAAAGAGGAATGAGCAGATCTCTGCTTCTGGCTGTAATTGGAGATCTAAGGAACCTCCTCTACACCGGTGTTTTTATTCTATATGTTGGTTACTCAAGCATTTATCTGTGTGACTGCAGTGGTAGTGAGACGTGCCACAAGCTTTCATGGTGGATGAAAGTTTATTTTTTTTATTAATTTAGGGGTTTCTTGCTGTTTAGGATTATCTCTTTAAGAGTCACTTCTATTTTTTATTACTCGTTGATTGGCAAGATGAGTGTCTCAGTGTTATGAGGCTTTCAATTTTTGCTGTAGGAAGACCTTTAATCCAGCCTTCCAGCAGGGAAATCAGTTGAAATTCCCAATGACATGTGAGTTCTGTCTGAAGGAAGGCCTGGTAGAACTGGGGCCCAATTATATTACTTGACATTTTACATAGTGGTATCAGAATGCTTGTCTAACAAATACAAGACAAAGCCTGACTAGAGGCAGCTTGCAACCCAATAAAATAATAACATACACTGCAAGCCAATTACTTCACTGTTAAATTGCACAGAGCAAGAATGACCATCTACATCTTCTGGCTGTTGGTTTTGGGGTTTAGTTTGTTTTGGTTTTTTTATTGGTCAGTTGTAGGCCAAAAGGTCTACAGTCCTGAAGAAAACCAATCAGTTTGTGTTTCCAAATGTCTCTTTCAATGTAATTAGATTTGGTGTGGGAAGCTTTTAGAGGTAATTGCCATTTGTGGGAAGTTGCATGGGTCAGATGCAGCTTCTGCTACTTCTCTCAGGCTAGCATTTAAATAATGATATTAATGGTTTGAAATCTGTATTTCAGGCTTGCTCTTCATAGGAACCCCAAGAAAGCTAACAACAGCAAAGAGGGTTGTTGTTGTTCTCAATGTTTTCGTCATTTGATTTCCCTTTTTTCCCCTCTCCAGCACAGCGTTTAGTCATTGTACACTTAAAATGGGAATTTGGGGGAGGCATTGCAGAACTCCACCCTTTGAAGCAGAGATGGTCATTATGCTCTGTCCACAAAATTGTTCTGTTTTTTCAACTTATTTTTAGCATCCCTGTTGCAGTGTTTAGAGAATTATCTTTTGTTATGAAGAATATGGAGGTCTCTAATGGTACCATATCCCTTAATTGCTGTGCTGGAAGGCCTGATAAGTGGGTGCATTCATACCTTTACACTTGACAGTTGAATTGCTTTTTGCCGAGTAAGTTCGCAGCGTGCAAGATGCTTGTAGGATGAATCCTCTCTCAGCCTCTTGCCAGCCAGCAGCACCTATGCAAAGCAGTACCCAGGTTGTATCTTCTGCAGGTGGTTTAAAAAAGTAGCGAGCAGCATCACGCCCCGAGGGCAGACCTCAGTCTCTTTGGTCTGGAGAACACACTGGCTGCTTCCAAAGCCCTTGGCACCTGCAAAATGCGACCATCGGTCCCTGGTTAAGGGGAAAGCGGGGGGAGGTGGGGATCTGTGAAGAGCCCAGTGTCGGCCATGAAATGGGGCGGCACCGCAGCCGGTATCGATCCCCGCCTGAGCACTCGGCCACCGCTGTATTATGTAATTATTGATGTAGCTGGAAAGCGCCACAGGCGAGGCGCAACTCGCTGTTTGCTATGCCGTGTTGTCTCCCTCGTCTGCATCCGGGCCTCTGCGTTTTGCCTCTCCTGTTCCCATTGCATGTTTATTTATACCGTGTGCCTTTAGCTTTCATATTTCTCCTGCGAATCCCAGCTTGGAAAAACCAGCTCTAGGTTTTTCGTTCGGGAGAAGGGAGGGGTGGGCTGCGAAGGAAATGAATTCCCCCAGACGCTTCGGGAGGCCCTAAGCTGAATACAAAAACCAGAGAGAAGGCGTGAGTGGGGAAAAAGGGCTTGGGAAGCAGAAGGCCCTTTTTATCTTGGTGGGGTCCACCGGGACTGCCAATCTTTTAATAAAAACGTAGACTTTAGAAGCAGCTGTAACATACAGCCTCATCCATCAGTCGGTTGGGACAAATGGGTTGAGATCTAATTTGCAGTAGCAATTAACTGAAGTCCAGGCGAATCCTCTCGAAGTCCTTTGGGATCGTAGGTACTCGGTACTTATGCATCCCCTGAAAGGGGTGAGGATGGCCCATCACAAGTTTCAGCTGATGGCTGAAGCACCGCTTGGCACAGGAGCATGCTCTCCAAAATCCCAGGGATAAGGACAGTTGGGTAATGCTACATCAGCCCTTGGGAGATGTCACGTACTGAGCCTCACTAATGAACTTCCCTTCATGAAATCACAAGAAGACAGGTTGCAGGACAGGTCTGAGGTGTCTTGGCAAATTGGGTAATAGGAACATGGAAACAGGGAAGGGAAGACTAAAGGAGGTTGGCAGAGCTGTGTGTGTGTGGACACCCAACTGGGGGCTGTGGGGCAAGGGGTGAGTTGCAGTGGCAGAGGAGAGTCTGCAGCTGGAGTAATCTGTGCATGTGAGCACAGATGTGTTTAATGTGGAAGGTTTCCAGGGCAGGAGCGAAGGGTTAGACTTTTCCAGGCAGGCGTGAGGTGGGTATCTGAAGGCAAATCCCAGGGTGTCCCATGGTGTGTGTGAGACCCTCACAGCATTGGCCCCTTCTGTGACTGGCACTAGCACACGCTAGCGCTCACTCACTTCCACTGGAGCACAAAGTTATTAGTCAAAATGTAAGGATAAAAGTTTACAATGTGCAGGATTAAATAACTGCACAGACTCCAGGCATCTGCAGGGCACAGTTCTGTACCAGTCAAGGGAAGTGGGACCTTCTGAGGAAGTTGGAATAACAGGGTATTTTCGTTGTGAAGGACTGATTCATTTCTTAGCATGTGCAATGAGTTACCAGTATGTGTGTGTATGGGACTGCCCTCTCCTGGAGGAAATATGCTCCACTCTCTTCTTCCTCCCCTTTTGACTTCCTCAGCCCTGTGCTGCTTGCTCTGATGGTGAGAATGCAGTGCAGCATGTGCCCAGGTACCTGACACAAGGTGTGTGTGTGCAGGAGTCTTTTAAGAAAAAATAAATCTCTTGGGATCCCTGTCAACACTCTGCTTTCACCATTGTTGAAAAACTGTGTTTTCTTATTACAGTTAAGTTATAGATTGAATCAGTGGTCTCCATGTATCATGCAGGAGCTGTCTTGGCCCTATGCACTGGCTGCCAGAATCGTTGTGCAGCCAAGAGCTGTGGGATGGCAGCTATGGGTAATTATGTTTGTGCTGTACCTCCAAGCGCGGGGGGGAAGCTGAGCTCTGGGAATAAGTCGCTGCTGGGATAGGAAGGATTCCTGCAGCAAAACCAACTGTGTGGGGTCTGCTTCTGGATGATCCATGGGTCTGAGTTTCAGCAGCTCCTCTTGAGTAGCCAGTGGCAAAATATCAGCATCCTGCAGCCTTGCACTGGAGCAGAGTGCAAGCTCTGTGTAGCCTGAAAGCAGATGGCTGGCATAAAGGTGGGCCTGTGCTTAATTTCACAACCAGAGGTGGCTGATGGAGAAAGGCACAGGGCCTGGCTAACCCTTGTGCTTTGCAGGATGCAGCCACAGGAGCTGCCTGGGTCTACAGAGTTCTACTAAAACCACTCTGCCTCCAAAGACATTGCAGGCACCTCCTTGGGAGAGCAGCCAGGCCACAGCCAGAAAGTCCCTTTGGCGCTGGTGGGTGCTCTCCAAGCACAGCGAAGAACTTCATTTATTCCCCAACCTGCAGCTGCCATTGAGGCGATATTTTAAGTCACTCCTTTTATTGCTGTTCAGAGAGGGCCTATTTCTCCTTGACATAGCACCACGGTGCTCTTCCACCTCCAGCTGCAGGATAAAACACAGTGCCACCCCACACCTCCGAGCAGAGTGCTGCTGTAGGGAGGCAGCAGGCAATCAGCAGAGATTCACCGAGGACTGTGTGGCTGTAAAATAGCCTTTTGGCACAAGATACAGGGAGGCGCTTACCGAGGCGACAGGGAAACCATACATTTCTTTTTTCCAATCCATTAATCAAAGCGCCTGCAGTTCCCATTCTGGGGAGGCAGGTGAGACACTAATAAATATTGAGCAGTGAAACTTGATCCGTATCCAGGCTCGCCGAGCATTTTCATAAATAAGAAGTTGCAAAACAGTAAAATAAACCAGCCTACTTCCCATCCGCCCCTCTGTGAAGGCTTATTTGTGGTTGCAGGGCTGTGCAGCTGGCAAGGCTTGCCAGGTTGGGGCTGTGGATGTGGAATGATAGCTGGGGCTGGCTGGCGGGGAAGAGGGAGGTTTACCTTCTTCCTGTGCTATGGGTGGATTGTGTGCGACGAGATCTGCAGCTGGATTATTCCCTGCCGCTGCAGCTGTGACAGGCAGTTTTCTCAACACCCCCTTTGTAATGGCTTGATCTTATTACTGGTGATGGCCTTGGAGTCGATACAGAGTTGGTTTCACATCTCAGCAGAAGGCGAGCGGAGGAAACCCTTCTCCAGGCCTGATGCTGCAGTCCTTGTTTGTTGAGTAGCTCCATCGATTTACGCAGGGCTATTCAGATAAAGAAGCACACTGTGTTGTATTGTGGTTTTTTTCAGGTAAACCTTTCAACTAATGTGACTTTTAGTTTTTCTTTTCACCTGTTTCTTAGCCTGGTTTCATATGGAAACATAGCTGCTATGCTATGTCTGGCTTCTGTGCAGTGGCTGGCTGGCTTTCAGTCTTCTGTAATTACTGAAGGTCTCGACTGATTTCAGCTAAATTGAAATCTCAAAGACATTCACTCCTTATAGTTTTCATGAAAAATGGAGGAAAGTGACCTTGTTAGTTCTGCAGCTGCATGAACTCAGCTACATTTTTGGACAACAGAGGCTCTGTCCATAAGAAATGTTAACGATGTCCAGGTAGTGGGAAAAGCCTTGCTCTGGAGACTTTTTTCCCCAAAAAATCCCTCAAAAACCAAAACCACCTCCCCCCCCAAAAAAAACCCCAAAACAAACAAAAACAAACAAAAAACCCCAACAAAAAGCCCAAACCAAACCCATTCCCCAAAACCCCATGCAGAACACATACCAACCCTGTAAAAAACAGGTGTGTCTAATTCCAGTGCTTACAGAAGAACTTGCTGGTACTGTTGGACTGCACTTGTCAAAATGCCATTCACCATGTTGGGCTACTGATCCACCAGGACCCGTGTTACTCTTTGCATTTTTGACCTCGTGATTTAAAGGAAAGTGAAGAAAATCCCATAATGTCTCTGCCCAAAGGTGTGCTCCTGTGTATTGAGGTGGGAAGGCTGGGAGCAAGGGGAGGAAACCAGCCCTTTGAAAATCCATTTATGTTCCTGAAACCTTAGGATTTGATGGTTACTATTATCCCACTCTGCCAATCAATAGGCAAGCAAGCAAGGTCTTGTTAAGGCAAGGGAGTCAGGGCTCGAGGATTGCAGGCAGCTGGTAACACTGAAACTGACTGTGCTGCATTTTTGCTATTTTTTTTTCCAAATGGGACAGGCTGATGCTTAGTCAGCTTTTCATAAAGTGCTTTGAGAGACCCCGGGATAAAAGGTGTTCTAGGAATACAAAGCAACATTGTTGTTCCTGCTGCTCTATTAATAACATTAGCCGGCATAGTGCTTTCTGATCCCTTTTAAAGACATCAGTTCCGATGCTCCTTTTTTTGGCAGCAGAGTCAATGTAGCAGGTGTGTTTGTGGGCTTGCCTGCGTTGGTTCAAGTTCACCATCTATTTTGCTTGCTTTTAGTGCAGATGTGTGGTTGGGGAGATAGAGGGTGAGAGGTTCAGGGGATTTTTTGTTTTGTTTTTCTCCAATGTTTTCAGTATGACCATGAATAGGAGCGTTTTTGCGTTCCCATTGGCCAAAGTTTTGAGCTAGATCCGGGGTACATCTTCAACTTGTGCTATGTCACGCCAGGTACAGCCAGAGGTCGGGAAGCCCAGGTTCTTTAAGCCACCTTGCATTTTGCTGTGTCAGGGCTGAGCTGTGATTGGAGTCATCAGGGTGTGTGCAAAACAAATTGCTGTCATTCTGGCCATCGGTCCTGCCCCACTAAAGATGTAAGGGAGTAGTCTGGTAGAGCATTTGCTCTGGGGACTTCTGAAGTGAAAAAAGGATACTCAGCAGGTAGAAAGAAGGCGTTCACCGTCTTTCTTGCTTCAGCCTGTCCCAGAGGTACATTTGTTTCTGACATGACATGAAGAGCAATGCTGCATCTAGAAACCTCAGCAGTTTGGACTGCTGGAATGTGTTTACCCACTGCAGAGTCTGCTGGACAGGGTGACCCATGGCTCCGCCACTGACAGTGTGAGCTGTGGATTGCTACCTGCAGGAGAGATGAGTAAAATATTCCCTCTGGGGTGCTGCACTTCAGAGGACTTGCAGCATCACTTTCCTTCCAGAAAATGTAAGCGCAGTCTCAGTTGCATTACTAGCAGCGCTGCCTTCAGCACTCTAGGTTTCCCTCAGTGGTATCCCATCCAAGTATTGACTAGGGTGAACATTGCTTATCTTGGGAAATCAATGAGATGACAGCCCAAGCTACTGCAGTAAGAAGACAAGCAAGGAGATATGTATCTACCTCTGACTTTTTTCCACCTCAATAAATATGTTTCCCTAATCCAATGGCATTGTAACAATATGCAGTAATTACTGTGGCTGCATCCATCACCTTTGATTTAATCAGACAGATATTATATGTTAAGTATCAATTGATTATTAAAAGCATATTTGCTGATGCTTCTGAATCCACATAATGACGCATAAACAGTTATTTACTGCACGGCTATTAAAACTCAGCAACTTGACTTGCTTTTTACAATCAGTATTTATTTAACATGCAATGACCATCCTAGCCCATTAAAACGAAATGTGTTAACTGTGTTTTGGGCATTTAATTTTAAAGCTTTTCTTACCATAATATCAAGTGATTACAAAAAACCATTGTCTTAGCAGGCATTTGATGCTATGCAAACATATTTTGGAAGAGTCATATTTTGATAACCTGCCATGATGTTACCCTGGGACATGATAGACAAAACATTACGGTGCCTCTAGTAAAGTAGAATTTTTTGGTAATGTAGAGGTGATGGAATTTTAAAATCCCTGTGTGACCTTGTGTCCTCTGAGAAATTGAACACCCCAATTTATGTCCACATCTCCTGGGACATAGGATATTGGGGGTTCCTTAACCAAGCAGAGTCCAGCTTTCCAATTTGGGGAAAGTAGATCTGCTCTTTACCACAGGTCTCGGATGTTTAGTGCCATAGATAGTCTTAAGAGGGACAATTCCCTTGACATTTTATTAGCCTGTGGAAAAACTAGACTACTTAGGAAAACTGGGAGTAGTTCACAACCAAACTGTCTCTTCTTGTTTTTCTTTCTTCCTTTCTCATTGTGGGCTTGGGAGCTCCAGCAAACGAGCTCTCAGTAGTTCCCTTACTTTTAGGATAGCTGGAGCAGAGAATCCTGTACAGACTGAGTACTTCTCTGT
Source organism: Aegotheles bennettii (assembly GCA_013398125.1). Taxonomy (NCBI): domain Eukaryota; kingdom Metazoa; phylum Chordata; class Aves; order Caprimulgiformes; family Aegothelidae; genus Aegotheles; species Aegotheles bennettii. The sequence continues at coordinate 1,154,450 of VZRW01003865.1, read as the reverse complement.
AATGTAATTACAGGCTTTGTGAAACGTGCTGGTGGTTGGCTGGACATAGGTGTTGTGCAGCAGTGATGGTTGCTGTGCATGGTTGCTTGTGAAGCAATTGGGATGTTTCTCCATTTAATTCCAGAAAGTCCATTGCCTCTACTCTCTTCGCTCCCAGGACTGGAACAGCTCAGGGTGTGTTTGCTTTCCTTGCCAGAAGATGGTTGAAGGCTCCGTGGTAGGGCATGAATTCCATCTGCCTGCCCTTTCTGAAGTCTGCAGAGCTTTCTTGCAATTCCCTTATGCTTCAAAGCAAATAAATAAATATTTGCAGAGTTATTAAAGATTTATTGAAAACGCCATATATTTAAACCATCTTGTGAAAAAATAGATGACTGAATATTTATTATTTACATGTTAGGCATCCTCTACATATTTATTTATTCCTGCTTAATCCGATACGTGTTTTATAAATATTGCAAAAGACCCATCAATAATATAACAGGTTTTCATTAATCTGGAGGAATAATTAGAAGACATTTAGGATAATGTACAAATATTGCACAAGCCCGTGAAGAGAGATGTTTTAAACAGCAGCTGCCATCTGTGTAGCTGGGGCATATATGAGCACCCTGCGCCGTGTCAGATAGGGGCTGGCAAACGCCTTGGATTTCTTCTCCATGCTGTAGTGCCTCCTCCGATCACAGGGTCACTCATTCCTTACTCCTTCCCTACCATTGCCTCAGTTCAGAGGTTTCTGTCTCCAATTATTGTGCTTGGAATCATGGTTATTTAAAAAAAATAAAAAAGGTTGTACTTTGCTTTGTTCCTTCCCTAGTCCTTTTGAAACTATGCTCACAAGGCAAAATTATCAGTCTTATTCCCTACACTGTATTCATGAAGGCTTTGACCTTCTTAATGCTGAACTTTCACTGGAGGGGACTCTCCTGGCTTCCTCACTATCCTGTAGCACAGTCTTTAATGTCAGAAGTGCAGAAATACTTGAGCCCAAGTCTCATCTAGTCCAGCTGCATGTGTCTGACACTTTGAAAGAAGATTTTAGGTGTGTGAAAGATGCTCACACCTCCACTTTGAGATCATACACCTAGTTGAAGAGAGAACCCAATCCTTAGCACAGATCAAGCTATGAAGTAAATGAGTTTGGATGAGCTGTTAATTGATTATTACAGCCATGTGGTTTTGTTTTTTAAGTCAATAACCTGTGTGTGTCTAGATCTGAACAACCAATCTTGTGGAAAGGCTGAATGCCAGTACAGCTGTAAGCTCACGAAGGGCAAGATAGTCTCCCTTTGCACATGCCTTATAGTGTGGTGCAAGATCACCTCAGCTATTTTGGGAAGATGTCCCGTCAGATTACTTGGCTGCCTGCAGAAACAGAGCACAATAGCTTGATCAGCATGCTGTACTATTGTGTCCACACTTTTTCTAGGACCTAAGTTAAGTCATTCTGCATGGCACAGACATCTTTGCTGTCCAGAGCCTACGGCCAAGCAGCTCTTGCCTTTAGACAATGCAGACTGCAAATCTTAATGAACCTGGTTTGAGCTTCAGCTCTTATACAGAAATACTACTTAGCATTATGTTCCTAAGCCTATAGCAGACAAACTGCAGCATCTTTTGAAACTTTCAGTGTTCCCATGCAGGATGCAATTTGATTGTTGTTTGGCAGGGGATGGAGGATTGTTTGGTTCGCTGGGGTTTTTTTGGACTTAGCTGACTAATGCAAAAGATGACAGACCCAAAGACTGAGGCTGAAGGAATTGACTGTAACATTTGGCTAGCATAAGCAACCAGCCTGTCTTTTGCCTGAGGAAACAGTGAGACAGGGAGCATACAGACTTTATGTAAAACCCTAATAGGAATAGGACTTGGGGACATCTTATTCCCGTGGCACTGTTAAGCTCATTATTTCACCTCTCTATCTGTTATCACCACAGCAGTTTTTCCTACCTCCTTGTTGTTCGGAGCCCTTAGAAGAACACCAACTCGAATTTTCAATCATTATTTGCTACACATTATCTCATGATCCCTGCTGAAGTCAGGGCTGGGCTATTTTAGGCATTCTAACTATACAAAGAGGGAGCTAAGGCATAGTGATTTGACCAATATCACATGTGATGTCTCCAGCAGAGCTAATAGCTGAACCTTAGTCTCATAAGTATCTCCTGCGTTGCCAGGCAGACCTCCATCATCCCTGGTTCTTTCATTTCAATTTTAATAGATTGACAACATTAAATCTGTGCCTCCCTCCAAAATGTGACTGCCCAAATGAACAGTCAGAGAAGAAAGAACTGGGTGTACATCCCTGTCCTTGCTTTCAAAGTCTCTCTCCCGATTACCATTTGAGCTGCCTGACAAATCTTTTGCCTATGTGGCTTGGGAAGTAACATCCAGCTGTCTTCTGTTTTCATGTCATCTTGCCTAGTAAGGTGCAGTCCGAGTCGGCCAGCACCTGGTCTTTCTTATGGTTTCCCCAGAGTATTTGTTATGGCAGATCAGACAGCAAAAAAGGGGGCCATTAGCTGGATTGAAGAAGAATCCCAAAGAGTCAGAAGGTTTACGATGATAAGCTTAAAAACTCAATGAACTTTTCTCAAAGGAATGACAGGAAGTTCTGAGCTTGTACAGGCGTAGGTTAGGATTTAGCCTGGCTTAAGTGGGATGGAAGACAAACCATGCTTACAGCAGGAGATGAGCAGGGTTTGGAATACAGAATGGAAGAGTTTGATCTGGAGCTTGTGGAGGAAACGCATTAAGCATATAAAAGAGCAGTGGACAAATGAGCACAACCTCTACAGAAGGACCATAGATGGGATGGGAAAATGTGTGACTTGGCCTTTCATCCCAGAAGGAAAATACAGTTGCATAATCCTACAAGGTGCTTAGTCCTCTAATCCAGCTCACAAAAAGACTTTTGCACTGCATGTCATCAGTCTTATGGACAGCAGAGGGTCTACTCCATTAGGTGAGAACATGGCCCAGCAGCGTAGTCCTTTATTGAGCTGAAAGCCTTTGGGTCCCATGCTCAGGCTGGCACAATAGGAGTAGGAAGAGCAGCAGAGCAGGCTCACTTATTCCAGGAAATCATCTCGGTCCATCAGCCAGTACAGAAAACTGTACTGACTATGAATGCTTTTAGAACATCCATCTCATCTTCTAAGCCTGGTCCCACATCAACTTCTCCATCTTTCCTGTTCCTTTCCTCTGCCCATGTTGCAACAGGCTGACTTCTGGCACCCACTGGTGTTTATATTTCAGCCCACCCTGGGAGAAGGTTGAGATTGATGTGTCACGAGAGGTGATCAGTGACAGCTGGGCAGCACTGGAAGGATAAGAAAGGAAAGATTTTTTTTTTTGTCCACTGTCTTTCCAGGTGCTCTGCATATGGAAAAAATAGTCATTTGGGCAGTAGGAACATGTTAATGAAAAACCAATTTTTTTCCCCTTCCTGTTCAAAAAGAAGTGAGGGCAAACCAGTTGCAGAGAGCCCCTACCATCTTCCTAGCATGGTGGAAGGGCAAGCAATAAAGTAGGAGAAACTGCATATAAAATGCATCCCAGTGTGAAGCAGAGGAGACTCTGTGGGCAGAGGTACATTGGCATTAGAAGCTGGAGAGAACACACGTTGGCATATTCAATGTGTTGGCTTTTTTGGCAAACAGCTGAGCTTGGATTAATAAAATGTTCAGATAAAAATCAGAGTTTTATTAAAGTGTGCTCACACAGCAGCAGCACCCGGCCGCGCTCCTGGAACGTGAGCTGGAAGCCTGCCAGCCGTGCTCAGGAGTGCTGCTTATCATACCTGATAAAGAAGGTCTTGCTGTGCGGGAGTGTGAAAGGGAGCGCGAGTATGAAAGGAAGAGGAGGAGGAGGGGAACCTGGCATCAGCCCGCCTGCTTCTTGGCCCAAGCCTTGCCTTGAGCCCACTGGCCTGTAAGGCTTTGCCCCCTGTATAAATCCAACGCATGTTGGAGGAGAAGCACACAGAGGCTTCCAGGAGAGCAAACAAGGCCAATTGCTCTCATGTCAGCTCCCCTCTCCTCCCTCCGCTCCCCCCACTCGCCGTTCCACAGCTCGCTCCCTGCCGTATTTTAAGCAAGACTTTTTCTTTACTTTGTCTCTTCTGTGTCGACTCGCTTGGTGCCAGATCTCAAAGCTAATTAAAAGGGGCACAGACTGGCCTTACAATTTTCTTTCAGTAGTGAGCTATTGGCAGAGTTTCTGAGCTGCCAGGAGTGGGGACTGTGAACAGCAAGTTGGTATCGACTGGGGAGAGGGAAGCCAAAAACTACCCTAGCTCCTCTGAGCAGGGAAATGAATAAAGCACAACTGTAAGTCCTTCAACAGATAACACACAGGCCTGCTAGCACAGTGTGTCTCTAAGTCCTTCCTTAGGTACTTTGTTCAGGCTTTGCAACGCACTTAACCCTTTCAGCCTGTTCCTACTGCTTTGTATTCACAGAATGAGCCTGTGATGCTTGTCTTCTCCACCATGTTGGACTCTCTCATACATACCCCATGTGTGGAAACATGGCAAAATTTGTTTCCTAAGAAGGTCAGGCTCCTCGAATTTCCTAGCAAAAATAGGTGCAGTGGAGCGCAAGCCAATGCTGGGGAATAGCTGGTTAAATAAATGCTGGGCTTGCTGTGTCACCAACTTATCTCCACGGATTGCATTTGTCCAGTCCCGGAACAGAAACTGTAACTTATGATTTCCCAGGTCAGTCACTAAGCAATGTGTCGCTAAGCAGTGGCACTAAATTTTTCAGGTAAGGAAGGAGGAAGCTTTTGTTTGGTTAATTCATGCATTCAGGAAAATTGTAGGTGAGGGACATGATATTGGGATGAGCATGCTACTCTGCAATAATTTTTCTAACCAGCTTCCAGCATTTATTCTGAATGTGGTGTAGAGAAGAACAGTAGCCTTCAGACATCCTAGACCATTCATTTGGGTACAGTATTCTGTATTTTTAAAAACACAAAGTGCTGTTTACCCTTGCTTTGTCTTTAAACCTAAGGCCTGTTGTGTCCCTGATTTCAAAAAGCTTTAAACTAATATACTTAGACTTAGTATGAATTAAAAGAGCTACCAGCTTTGTTGAATGCCTCCAGCATGGCATAATGGCCACCTGGTACTAATTAACAATTCCCAACTGTGTCTCCATCCTAGTACCACATCTTGTGAGTCACCTGCACTGGATTATCTGGGAAGCTGTTCCTTCTGCTTCACTAATTCAAGTATCCCAGCTAGGGGTAGGGCATGGGGAAGACTGCAGAAAGCAGTACAGGCTTTGCCTCATCATGGAAATGACTTTTAGCTCATCTGTGTAACTTTAGTGAGCAGTGTACCCTCTGGGATAAATGATGCTGGCATTATTCTCCTTCCTCTATTCTGCACCACTGTAAAATTCCAGGTGAATCACTGGCTTTTCTGCCTTCGTCCTCTAACATTCACGTTGTGTGCGTGCAGTCAGGGGGAGAGTTGCTAACATGCTTGGGATTACCATGTGTCCACACCACTGCTCAGAGACTCTCCTCATAGCTGGGCAAATTTCCAGCACCTCATCTGCCTGCCTGCTGCATCGAGCCCCTTACCTCCCACTCTCTTCTCTCCACTGCCCACCTCCTAAATGCGTTTGTGCTGACGGGCCCATCTTTCCTCATCCACAGACAGGAGATGTGATTAGAGGGAATCTAATTTGTTTGGAGTGCTCTGGCGACGGAAGGAAATTATTCTGCAGCAATATTTGCAAATGCATTCATCATGGAGTCCCTGGCAATCCGTCACCGTGAGCTGATGACTTTGTGATCTTCATGAAGGTCTGATTAAAAGTGCTTTCTAATGATCAGCTCAACTTTCCATCCTCCTCCTCCTGTTGTGCACTTAGGCAAAAGGAAGGAACGAGGATAGAGCCAGTTGTGCACCGTTCATCCTTTGTGTCCCTTGAATCCAGGCTAGGTGTATAGACTGGTCAGATGACATTGAACTGCTACCACAGTCTGAGGTCCTTCAGCTCTCTGGTTTCCTCTGCGTCAAACAACCTCATAAAGTACTGGCTTTTTTGTGCTCATTGTATTTGAGTCTTCTGCCTTGTCCAGGGTGAGGAGCAGATTTGCATAAGCCCTGGAGCTCTCTCTGCACCAGAAGTACAATCTCAGATACCTTCTCAACTTGACTCTCTTGCAGGCAGCAAAATTACATGTACAGATCCTTCCAAACACCAGAGCTTGGTCCCAGTCAAGAAATGCAACACAGAAGGATCAGGATTTGGTGAAAAGGAATAACTGTTTAGGTGAGGCTTGCGTGGTGTAGCAGGCCATCCCTGGCAGCACAGTTCTGAGTGCTGTGTGGCCTTGTGACTTCTCTTTTATCCTGTAATCCCTGTTCACAGACCTCCTTAGCCAGCTGTATTTGGCATGGGGGTTATAGATAGGAGGGGAGCTGGGATGTTGCACTGCAAAGAGGCCTAAGGCCAGCTACAGGACAGCAAAGAGAAAAGGGCAGTTGCACAAATCGTACGTTGGGCGTGCGAGAGTTAAAAAATTAATCTGATGTCTGCAAGGGTTGAGGGGGTGGCATGCCTGTGTAGACCCTACCTTCACATCCAGAACAAGTTGTGAGTATGTACATCTTGTTTTGTGTTGTGTGTGTTAGTTGGTATGTTTTGTTTGAACTGAACTAAATAGGCTTGTCTATGTGATGAAGTCATGTGGAAATGGCAGCCCAAACAAAGCAGGTGAGAAAACCAGGACAGGGTGGAGCTAAAAGACTGAACTGTGCTTCCAGTGTATTGAGTAGCATACCCAACGTGTATAAACCTGGACTTCCACTCATGGCTGTGTCTATAGACTGAAAAAATTGGGTATCTAGTTGCCTCTCAGACTTGTGTTTTTGATGTGGGGAATATCTAACAGATGTCCTACTGTAGCCTTGTGCAAATAACTTTTCTGTGAAGCCCCTACTTCGATGGGAAGGGATTCCATTCCTAGATGTTGCAGTGGGGCTATTCCCATGCTTCTACTGGTTTCAGTCCAGGTTATTGTGTTGCAGCCTAATCTTTCTTCTCTCCCTCTGCTAGCCTGTACTTTAGCAGTAGCTGATCAGGGTTCATTAGATATGTAGCAAAATTACTTGCAATGGTGTGCCGTTCCCCAGATTTGTGAAATACAGCTTTCCACCATTTTGTGATCTGCTTCCCTTTTCCTCTTGTGGGTGCCCTCTGGCTTGGAAGGTCTGGGCGACATTTGCTTACTCCACTCTCTTCCACCATGACTTGGCACTGTGATTATCTTCCTCCATCTGGCTTGTGAATGTGACTCAGACTCCCCATTGTACTAACATGTACCAGTGTACAGTTAGTGTAGCAGTGTACTAACAGCCTCCACTGCCAGACTAATTCAGTGTCACACATGCCATGCCCTTCTCACTGTTGCATCTGGTGCAACCCCTGCAGAGTTATCTTTGAAGGCTGATGTCTCTGCTTTTCTGCCATACACTGCTACACCGGTTCAGTTTGGTTTGGTCTAACCTCTAAATGTAAGTCTCTATTAAATGGTTACCTTACTATGTATTTCTTTATTTTGTCAGGAACACAAGAGGAAAATTGCAGCCCACCATAGAAAGTGTGTGGATGGCACCCTTAGACTTCGTTTGTCCCCCTTTGGAGGTGGAAGAGGCCACATTTTTATGATTTTGCTGAGGACTTTTGTCCCACCTGGCTTTCTTTGGCTCTTAGTGGTATAATGCAACTAGGTATAGCTACCAAGGCCCATTGAGCTCAGCATATTCAGTGTTGTATATGAGAATGGTGCCTCTATTTGGCCTGATTACTACACCCATACCTTGGGCTTGACTAGCTCAGAATCATAGATTCATAGAATGGTTTGGGTTAGAAGGGACCTTGAAGATCATCTAGTTCCAACCCCCCTACCATGGGCAGGGACACGTCCCACCAGACCCGGTTGCTCAAAGCCCCATCCAACCTGGCCTTGAACACTGATAGGGAGGGGGCAGTCACAACCTCTCTGGGGAAACTCTGCCAGTTGAGACACCATCACAGCAAAGTATTTCTTCCTAATATACAATCTAAATCTACTCTTTTAGTTTGAAACTATTTCCCCTTGTCCTATCACTCCATGCCTTTGTAAAAAGTCCTTCTCCAGCTTTCCTGTAGCCCCTGCAGTTACTGGAAGGCTGCTCTAAGGTCTCCCTAGAGCCTTCTCTTCTCCAGGCTGAACAACCCCAACTCTCTCAGCCTGTCTCCATAGCAGAGGTGCTCCAGCCCTCTGATCATCTTTGTGGCCTCCTCTGGACTCGCTCCAACAGCTCCATGTCCTTCTTATGTGGGGGACTCCAGAACTGGACTAAGTACTGCAGCTGGGGTCTCACAAGAGCAGAGGAGAATCACCTCCCTTGCTCTGCTGGTCATGTTTCTTTTGATGCAGCCCAGGTTACCATTGGCTTTCTGGACTGCAAGTTCATGTTGCTGGCTCATGTTGATCTTATCATCAACCACCACCCCCAAATCCTTCGCCCAGCCTGTACTCGTGCATGGGATTGCCCCAACCCATGTGCAGGACCTTGCACTTGGTATTGTTGAACTTCATATGGTTGCATGGGCTCACCTCTCCAGCTTGTCCAGGTCCCTCTGGATGGCATTCTCCAGAATCCATCATCCATCTCTCAGTCCCTCCAGCGTGTCAACCCCCACTACCAAGGAGCTGTTACATATAAATATGAGTAAAAGTAGTTTGCCTGGTTATCATTTGGGGTTATAAAAGAATTTATTGATATTGTGTAAACATCATGCAGGTGAGATAGCTATGTTTTCTTTTATAGCCAGGTGCTTGTGTGTGCATAGGAACATGAGATAACTCTGAAGACCTGTGAGTTATTAGTCGCCCACCCCAAGTGCCTTGGAGAACATGGATTCTGTGCGAGTATAGCACATAACCCCTAACTGGGGAGCGTTTTCCATTATAGTTGTGGTACAGTGTCTATTCACATCTAGCCTTGAAACTATCAGAGACATCATTTCTTGAAATACTATGTTTCTTGACCTCTTGAACTTCTCTATGCACTTCTCTTGAAGTGAAGGCATGCTTGCCTTGCATGAGGTTTGGGAGATGGCTCTGAAACTTGAAGGAGGGAGGCAGGAGGAGGACTGACTGAGGCAGGTCCTGCGTGCTGCTTGCTCCACCCTTGGTGCACAGGGAAGTGGTCGCAAGCTGTGTCATTACAGCAGAGCTGAGTTAAAAACTTGGCTAAAGATTTTGCAGCTCTGCCTGGTAGCACTTCTGCATTTAAAAACACATACCATGCTTGTTGAAAGCAGTTGTTTTCAGGAGATATCGCTGCAACTCATAGTCTAACCCCTATCTATCTGTTCAAGCTGCTCTAGAACTTCTTCCTGATTTAGCTGGATAGTTGAGGGGTTTTTTTGTGGTACCTGGGGTAGGCGCCAAACATCTTAATTTCTCAGTTCATGAGGAAGGTACTATAAGTGACTCCATGCTCCCTTATCTTCCACAGGGTACAAAATACTTCGTTGACATCAGCAGGAGATACGCTCCTGTCTTGTTTTGAAGAAAAAGCATAAATACTGAGCCTGCTTATCTTGTGCCTGATGTCTTCTGACTTCTGTGTTTCATTTTCCCCACATGCAGAGCTATGCTTCCTTTAGGTGTGAGGGTCTTGACTCCTGAATTCATGCACAACTTTCTCTAACACTTAATGAAGCCACCTCTCCTTTCAGCCAGATTCTGTTACAGAAGGAGGATCATGCTGACAGACGGAAAGGAAGATTTAGAAAGAAGCTGATGCTAAATTGGAGAGAAAGGGTTAGACACTTCAGTAAACCAGGTGGCCAGTCTGAGCTCTAGCCTCTTCTTTTGCTAAACTAGCTATCTGAATGAACAAGCATGAGGTTAAAGAAGTAAAGGCCTCTACACGTGTGGGTCTGTAATGGATCCAGAAGCAGCAGCATTCTCACAATAACATTTACTGGCGTCTCCCTATTGCAGATTTGAGTTCAGCATCATAGATGCCTCTTTTAATGTGGAAGCTCTGCTAGTATTAAAACACAAAAATGAAGGTGCAATGTAAATAGCAATGAGGAAAGCTGTCGACTTCTTTGGACCATTAGGCAACCTTGAAGTTCCCAGGGACCACCCCAGTGAGCATTTTCTAATGCTTTACATGTTGCATATGCAGTCCTTTAGCTAAGTTGTTGTTATGCAAGACATATCCTTGGTGAAGTTCTTCTAACAGAAGTATTAGTGCTTGATTTACTATGCGCTGCCTCCACATGACTTCCAGTGAAAGGGAGCTATGGACTGATTCATTTTCTCACTGGAGATGGATAGAGTACTGTTGGGTAGTGGATGTGCAATCAGGGCATGGGTTTTGGAAATATCCTGCGAGAGACAACACTTCAAGAACCCAGACAGTGGGTGAAAAGAAGAAACAAGATGGAAAGCCATGCTTGTTCAGAACCATTCTAGGTAAGATGTGAAGCCTGGAGCGACAAAATGAGCAATGTGTAGAAGCAGGGAGAACTGTATGTATCTAAAGTAAAAATTAAATAGTCTCACAATAATTCAGCAAACCCCCATTTTCCACCTACTCAGTCCCTTGCTGGCAGATATTTCTAGCCACATTATCATCACTGTGTAGATGTAATATAAAGAAGAATTGTGCATCAGAGTAAACTTTCCTAAGAAGTTTGGAATTTAGATGTTACCCTAAGTCCTGGAAAGAAAGCTTGAGCAGAGACACTAATATTGCTGTAGATTTGGCACCAAACTAAAATGTATTAGTTTGGGGTGCTCTTGATGAAATAGGACTTTTCCCCCTCGTATGCAAAATGATGTTAGGGCACTGGATTGCAGCACAGAATTTGGTAGCTGGGTCCTCAGGTCTGAGGCAGGGAGGAGAAGGATGCACTCTGTCAGCAGGGTATCCCATTGTGCCTTAGGATTTCATGCATTCGTGAAGATTAAGGTTTTCTAGAGAGCTGTAAGGACTCTCAAAGCTCCATGTGTTTGATTACAAACTCTGCAAGAAAAAAGTTTTGTTCTCAGCCACCAACAAAGGTCTGGGACCCAACTTCCACATAGTTTAGTGACATCCCCAATAAATTTTGCACCTTCCCTTGTGCCGTGATATACGCTGTGGCATAAGTGAAGTGTGCTCAGAGGCAGTGGGTCCTGGTCCTTCTCAACTGGAGAGAGACTGCAGCTCCTCTTCAGAACCTTGACACAAATTGAGGAGAGGTTTTCCCAATACCCTTCTTGCAGCCCATATCTGCCCAATTAACTGCCAAGGCAGAGAAATGAATTTGTATAGGTTGAAGTTTTCATGTGCAGAAGGTATTCCTGTAGGGCAAAAGAAACATATTGAAAATGAAATTTCTGGGAGGGAGAACAACATCTGTTCTGCTGGGGAAAAAGATGGGTTTTCCAAGGGGAAATTTGAAACAAACATTTTAGTTCAAAAATCAACGTTTTGACTGAAAATATTCCATTTCTGTTTCTCGGCTTAAAAAAAGGAGAAACAAAATGATAGCTCGAGTGGAAATGTCACTTTGTCACGTATGATTCTATTCCATTCAAAAAAAAATAAAAAAAAATAATGTAGGAATATGACATTTTAAAGCAAAACAGAAGAAAAAAATTGTCACTTTGAATCTGTTCCATACTTCAGTAGGAAAACTGACAGCTTTTTGACAGAAAGGACTATCTCAAAAGATTTTTCAGCTGAAATTTTGTGAAAGAAAACGTTGATTTTTCCCAGAGAGTTTCCAAAAACAAAAAAGAGGCACTGCAGCTTGGGAATCGGGTGTGGTGTAGGGACTGCTCTGAAGTACTTTAATATGATATTCTTCTGCGGATGAGCTTTTCTTCCACTCTCTCAAAAGAAAAAGAGGTGGTGTGCACCATGGTATTCTTACTGAAATACATCTCTACATTAGATAGGGATGGGCTGCTGCCTGCCCAACCACCCCTAGCACAGGAGAGCAAGGAAGAGAGCTAAATGTGCATTCCCATGCTAAGGAAAGCTCAAGAGTTGAATTCAAGAGCAAATTCATAACTCCTGAAACAATATGCAAGTTTTCCTTTGGAAAGCAACATTTCCTTGATACTAAAGCTGTTTGTGAAGAAGGCTTAGTGAAATGCTTAGTTTCAGGTAGGCTGGAGTGTTTTGTTTTGACTGGCATTTCACAGAACTGCAGATGTGCTTGCTAGAAGGGACCACTGGAGGTCACAGAGTGTGGTCTTCTCTTCAAATACAACTGCCACCAACATCAGATCAGGTCACCACGGCTTTATCTAGCTGAGCCCTGACAAAGTTGTAGGTCCTACAACTTTGGGTACCTGCTATCCAGATTTTTCCATATGTCTGTTCTGAACTTTTGCATATCAAACAAAAAGTCTGAGTGGTAACAGCAGAAGCTCTTTGTCCTTATTAAAGCAAGGGATTTCAGACTTACTGAAGTGAAAGATATGTGAGAATCTTTCGAAAATCTCCAAAAAAAATGTTTTTCCCAAGATTTTTATTTCACAGGAAAGCCTCTCATCTAAGCATGTTTCTTTCCTGGCAAAAACTGTGAGCTTGTGAATTTTTTCCTGAAGAGGAAGAAGGGTTTTGACAAGCTCTGACAATATGATGATTTTAGGCATAAGCATAATGGTACATACCAATCAGGAGCTGAAGGCGGACAAATTTGTACTAGAAATGAGGCAGAAGTTAAAAAGGATGGTACCAGCTGGTCTGACTAGGTTTATGGTAGACAGTCCTTCAGCTGGAGTCTTTTAGTCAAAACTGGGTACATTTCGAAGAGATGATGTAATGCAAACAACTTTCTGCACCAAGTGTTGAAAGTGCTGAGTGAGTTGTTTTCCAGGCCATGTTATCCTGGAGGTTATATTAGCCCAAATGACCCTTTCTGACTTTAGATGTGACTCCTGTAGCAATATCAAAAGGCTTGAAATGGTGATTGGGATGCTCTAAGTAAGTGCATGCAGCAGTTCCTGCCACCAAGGGTCAGCAATTTGGAATTGAGTAACAGCTATTTTCAGACCTGCTTCTTTCTACCAAGGCCTGTGAAAGAAAAGAGCCCAAGACAGGGATGGAGTTAAGAGGTAAGGGTTGCTGGAGAAAAAGAGGAAAGGGTGCGTTTGAAGGAGAACAGTAGAGGCAATGAGACATGGTGCTGCATGCATCTAAGGGAATGGAGGACGGAGACAGGAGGGGTCCAAGGCAGGGTAGGGGGCAGTGGAGGGTGGACCCTCAGAGGCTATACGTGGGGTGATATTCATCAAATCAAACACTAAAGGCATAGCTGAGTTTTTCTCCTGGCTGTTATTTCTTTAGCTGGGAATTATTTAGGCTGGAAATTATTTTTTTTCTTCTTACTTCACTCCTTTTTTTTTTCCTTTTCTCTTTCAACTTTTCTTTTACTGCCAGCAAGCTCCAAAAGCCCAAGGTGGTTTAATGCCAGCTTAAGTGCTTTTGATTCGTTGTCTGAAGCCAGGTTTCTGAGGGCCTAGGCTGTTTGCTTTGCTGTGAATGTTTGCTTCCAATGAGCAAGTTCAGCAGCCTGTGGATATTTCTTTTCTAGTTCTGCATAGATGTTATGCATATCTGTCCCTGCAAGATGAGAGAGAGGCAAAAAAACACCCTGGGAAAGTGGACAAAGAGCAAATAAGCAAAAGGAAGAGGGGTCAGCAGAGAGACCTGGAGGATGGACATGAGAAGGGCTGTGGGTAATGTGTTGGCTCGTTGCTGTAGCAGTTATATCCACAGCTAACTTTCAGGTCTCTCAGAAAGCTGGGATACAGGAGCCACACTCAGACCGTGAAGGAAGGAGGATGAAACACTAGCTTGGGATTTGAGAGCAGGAGGTGGAGCTTCCTGCTCTTCCATGGGTCTTTTCATGTTATGTTGAAGGAATTTCTTAATTTTTCTGTGTTTTAATCCCTGCTCTGGCAATGAAACTGCTAAGCTAGAAGGACATTTCAGAAGGATAAACACTTCACAATGTAAAATACTATGGTGTCACTCTAGGGCTGAGCTATGTGGACCCTCTTCAGATATCAACCCTTGTGTCTTTGGACTGAGAAGGCCATCAGATGGAACTTGAGATTCTGCTGATCTTAGATATTAGAGATACTTTCACCAAGTGGAGGAAGCCCGTGACCCATTGGCTAACTATGATTGGATAGACAAACTTACTGCTTGTGCTACCAAGCAAAGAGAAACAGAGGGATTGCCCACTTGGGCTGGATGTGGGCACACCTATTTACCTGAGAGCCCACTGAAGTTTTCTAGCAACTACTGTTACAAAGCTCCTTCCTCCAAAATCTCTTCTGGAGCTTCTAAATCTTGCCCTGCTGCACACTTCAGCCTACTGGAGAGTAATCAAACACAAGATTTCCCACTTGGGAACTCAGAAGCCATTTCTGAAGTAGACTTAGATTCACCATGTCCTGTGGCTTCCTCTTCTATTTCATAGAAGAACAAGTGTCAAAATAGGTTTGCTGATAAGGATTCTGGTATCTGCCATCAGGAAACAGGTCACAAGCATTAGAATTGCTTTATTTGCAATGAGAGGATTCTCTGTTACCAAAATTAGTCCAAAACATTTGTGAGCAGGCAAGAAAGTCAAGTTGGTAATATTTTTCCCAGGAACCAAAGACTGTCCTGTTTCTCCTGCCTGCTCATTTGCTCTCTCCGTACTTCAAACCTGCATTGTGTTTATTCAGGCTTTGAAATGGCAAGTGGTTGTGGTGAAGTTGCACTAGACATGCAGTTACAGTATCCAAAAAGCAGCTAGACTGCCATTTTGGGGGTATCAAACCTCCTTTATTGTGGCTTATATTAGGCTTATAGGCATACCCAGCAGCGTGTGGCCAGCATAAATACCACCTAAATTAGAGAAGCAGTTTGACATATTTTTCTGGGTCATATGGTCTGGCTTTGGCATGGGTGGGAGGTTTATCCTTCCCTGTACTGCTTATCTACAAATAGAAGCTGTTGTATGTAAGCCAGTATATTGTTGTCTTTTAAGACAGTGAAATACATGTGTGGATGCGTGCAAAACTTATGCACATAAGACATGAAGCCTGCATGTTGGATGCCCCACCTAGTGTGAGCAGACGAGCAAGTGCCTTGGCTCAGGAGGCAAGAACAACATACGCTGTAGAGAATGGCCAGAACTTAGCACACCGTCTGGTCCATGCCAAAATGGATGAATGTGTTCTTCAGAAGAAACCGTGCATACGTGAATTCTCAGGCCAGCAGGGTTTGTGGGTTGACAGAAATGGTGATGACTCCATCAGAGATGGGCATATCACCAGGTAGTTCAACGGTGGAATTTTAATCATGGCTTCAAGAACGCTACCCAGGGGTAGTCTATTATCTTCTTCTCTCTACATGATGGCTAAAGCTGGATATTTTTGCCAAAATAGTTTCCATTTCACTACTGCCCATGCTTGCTACCACTGGAACTCCTGAGCTGTGGGATTTTAAAATTTGAGTAACAAAACAAGAAGCTTGTTGAGCCCCCTCAGTGCTATACTGGCAAGCTGAAATCTTTGCCTGTAGTAAAGGAATATGATTATTTTTCAAAGAGGGGTTTAGAAAGAGTGCACTAACTAAAACTGCTTGCAAAATGACCTTTCTTATAGCATAAAGATGCAAGGTAATATGTCTTCAGCTTCTTCCTGGGTCTCAGATGAGTCAACTAACTTTAAACATTAGGAAAAAAGCCAATTTGAGGTCTGTGTTAGCATATGCTAGCCAAACTCAACCAGAGCTAGACCATTTGCCCTGGCTGCTAACAGCCAGTAATGTTGAAAGTAAAAGTTACTGTGTAGACAACACGGGACCAGCAGCCCCTCTCTGATCCTTAGCTAATGTGTGTGTTATGTCTCCTCTCCAGCATCTTATTTTGCTGCTTACAGAGCAGAAAAAACCTGCCTACCAATTTTGTTAGTGCAGACAAGGCCTGAGGGACTGAGCATTGTGTGGGAAAGGCTGTTCTCTGTAGAAGCCATATCGATTCCTGGGGCAGAGGGAAGGGGAAGAGACAAAGCTTTTCCCTCTGAGAGTGAAATGACAATTGCCATTGAGAAATCTAGCAAATCTTGTGAGAAGTCTGAGCACAGGGGGCCAATTCACCTATCTCTTGTCTCCACTGAGCCCTGTGTGTTGTATGAGCTTTTAGCTTGGTGTGCTGTATGAGAAAAGCCCCTTCCTGGGCTGGGACAATGGATTACCCTTCCTGGGTAATCGGAGAGCAGCTCGTGCTGTCAGGAGTGGGAGGTTTGCAGAAAAATCAGAGGATGCAGAAAAATCATGGAAGGAGAAGGGACACTGATATAGCACCCTCCAGAATGGGTGTAGAATGGAGGAGAGGCCCAAAGACAGTGCTTTCACTTCCCACTTTCCAAGTGCTCCCTTGTGCGTGGAGCTGTGAGATCTATTCCCCCATCAGGTAAAGCTGAGCAGCCATTGATTGGCAGCCAGATGGAGCAATGAAGGTGGATCAATGTGAATTGGATTTTTTTAACTTTAAATAAAATTTGTATCGGCATGAAGTTAATTAATAGAGAGCTGTCAGAGGGCTCCTTGGCACATCAGTGTGTTAGGAGGCAATGGTACCCTTCGGGGAGGTGGTGGGAGGAGGCTGCAGGGAAAGGGATTCAGCTAGCAGCCAGCTGAAATTAAAAAAGCAGGCCAGTCTTTCTCTTGGCCCTGTTTCAACAGTTTTTATCTTTCCTTCCTTTGAGATTGCTTTGTTTTTACTGATGCACCTTTCCTTTTTTTTAGCCTTTTGTTGTTTGCCATCTGAAATCTTCGTTTCCCTCCCTAATGGAAATATTGCTCTACCAACTTTGTGTGTTGGCACAGCCAGTTCTGGGTTTGGTTACTTCCTCCACTCACACTCTCTCCCAGTAGGAGAGGGGATGAGAAATCAGACAGCAACAGTAAGGCATGAAAGAGAGGGTTGCAGGTGCATTGGCTGTGAGGGATCATAGAATCATTATGGTTGGAAGGGACCTCCAGGGTCATCAAGTCCAACCTTTATCCCATCATATTCCTAACCATTGGACCATTAGACCATGGCCTCAAGTGCCTCATCAACCTGTTCTTTGAACACCCCCAGGGACGGTGACTCCACCACCTCCCTGGGCAGCCCATTCCAGTGCCCAACCACCCTCTCAGTAAAGAACTTCTTCCTAATCTCCAACCTAAACTTCCCCTGATGGAACTTGAGGCCATTTCCTCTCATCCTGTCATTAGCAATTTGGGAGAAGAGACCAACACCAGCCTCACTACAACCTCCCTTTAGGTAGTTGTAGAGGGCAATAAGGTCTTGTGTATCCTACAGCCCTAGGCTGGCTGGTGCATGTGGTCTAACGCAAGGCCCAGAAAAGACCACCACTCTAGCAATCTCAGGAGGGGATGGGGCAGGTGGTGGAGTATGGGTTACCTTTCAAAGAGAAAAAGCACATCAGTGACTCACAAGCTCCTCTGTAGCCTGCTGGTGGTAGACTTCAGTGTGTACAGGGACATAGGAATAAGCCCAGCATCTCCTGATAGAGCTACGTAAGTTCTTGAGGTGTATGTGTTTAGTTTATTTCTGTTGACTCTCCAAAGGATGGTGCCTGGTCCCACCTGATTCGTAATTAAACTTGTCCAATGAATAGTAAAATTTGGCCCTTCTCTGTGAGGTAATTGGTGATTGGGAGCCCTGTGGTTATGTACTCTGTGCTGCAGGCCAGCCTGGTTCCTGTGGAGCTGGCTCATTGCATCACTGATCAATGTCTCTCAGATGCTGCCTCTGAGCAGGGACATGACGGAAAGGGAGAGAATGGAAACCAGATGCAGTTTCCATGGAAACGTCCAAAAAAGAGGGAGAGTGACTGGGGGTGGGGAGAACTTAAAAAAAAAGAGGCACCTCACAGAGGTTTAGGTTTCACACATCAATGAATGAGCTTTGATGCTGGCTTGTCCAGTGCAGGGGGATGCTGCTTTATTCACTTTGAGCTTTCTCCTGCATGAGGAGTAGCATGCAGAGACTCTCTCAGAACCTGTTCTGGCTTCAACACCTCTCTTTATGCAGCAGAGATAGGACTGGGGCAATGGTATCCTTCAGCACACTCCCACTTTGTGGCCTGATCATCCCAGCCAGGATGGAGCAGGTTGAGACCTCGCAGTTACTCCAGACCCTGCCTCTTCCTGTGAAGGCTGCATTAGGAAATGAGGTGGGAGAAACAGCTGGGGGACATCTTGGAGCTTCTCCAGGCCTGGTGCTTGCAGAGGCAGGCAGATCAGGGCTTGGGGCATGTTCCTGGGCATAGCAGAGCTCCCAGCTGCTCCTGAGGGCTGTGGAGGAGCTGAGGGTAGCTGTACTCCCAGCCTTTCCCAGCAGGAGGCACAGGGCAAAATGGAATAATGGAGCTGGCCTTGTGAAAGGCTTTCATCTCCTCAGAAATTCTCCTTTCTGTGATTTCCATGCGTGCCCACTTATCCCATTATCTGTGTCAGGAGGAAAACAGAATCATCAGCAGTCGTGATTTGTATCTCTGAAGATTTTCTTCTCTGTGCTTATAGCAAAATCTCATCTTAACCACTTCTGGTCCTTGCCTTCGTAGGTTAAAGCATTTCAGTTCATGATTTTTCTTGCATTCTTTCCTTTAGAGTTCAGTCCTGTTGCTGCCTCTTATGGCTGCTTTTCTTAGGCTCCCAGATATGGCCTAACATGGAGTCCAATAATACGGTGTACTTACACCCGGATCAATAAGGCTTTTAGATGCCTAACTCCTCGCTTTGGTGCTTTACTCCTTCACATCTTCCCCGTGGAGCTGTAAAATTCCCATTTTACAGAGCGGCACACTCAAGTAGGAGTTTGCTGATGCTAGCAGAGGATGCTGTGAAAGAGCTGCAGATACCATTCAGTGGCTACTACGTCTCTTTAGAGAACCTTAAACTGTCTCCTCACATGTCATGAGATCATTACTGTGTGGAGATCTCACGGGACCTTCCTGTGACACCATAGCTGTAGCTGTGATCTCTGCTGCTGGAGCTCCCCCTTTCCTGTTCAAGCAGGATCTTTTGAGGAAAGTGCCATGTTAGATCCAGTGACAACTTCAAATACCAAATCTAGACCACACTACTCTCACATTTTGGGGGACTTCAAACCTAAGTCAGGCTTTACAGCTCAGGCATGATCCATAGTGACTGCTGTTGATGATGCCAGATGTCTGCTCTGACTCTGGGAGTTTGGGCCAGCTGCCCGCCCTTTCATGCTCTGATAGGGTCAGGTCACAGTGTTCACTGTGGCATCAAGCATGTGGTGAGTGGCTTGAGATGTACTGAACCTGTAAAATGAAAGAAAAGTCGGGCTCTTTCATTTATGGTATTGCAGTGAGGTGCTTGCTTTGAAATGTGCAAGTTAAGAATAGGCAGGTATAAATAAAATGTACGTGGTGATTACTGGATATGAATGTATTTGCAAAGATTAGATCAAAATCCAAAGTGCATGTAAGTCTGTGGTCTCTAGGTCCATTCTTATTGAAGTAGGCTTTGCCTGTAAAACTGCTTGCACTCAAGGAGAACAGCAAAGCACCACCTTAGTATTTATTCTCAACAAACAATAGCTTGGTAATAAAGTTTTCTTGTCCTTCTTCTCTGGTGTTTTTTAAGCTTTTACCTCATGTTTAGAAGAGACAAGATCCTTATCACTTCTTACTTGTGAGTGTTCCAGGTGTTACCTATGCCAGCAGCGGTGCCACTCAAAGCTGTGCTGTCTACCTGGGAAAGGGCTGCCCCTGTGGCTGGAGGTGTAGTTTGCTAGATAGTGCTACCGTGCAATTATGCATTTCTTTTCTAATGAGATCGTTAGGAGTGCAGTGCTTGTCGCTGATTAGAAGTTCCTAGAATAGAACTTGCTATTTTCTCCTAATTACATTATATAACAGTGTAATTCACAAGGATAGTAGTTAAGACAAAGTATATGGATTTAGGAGATTGGTTTCTGGTTGTTTTTTTTTAAGGCACTACCACCACCTTTTTGTGTGACATTTGAGTAAGTCACTTAATATTCTCTGCAGCCGAGATCCTCAAAAAGTAAATAGACACGTAGATCATTAAGTACCTAATTATCTTAGAGGATATGGACTTCTGTTCCCCAGATGCCAAACTGGGGGTTAACTTCAGAGATGCGTGTAAAGCCCTTTTGGATACCACAGTAAATATTAGAAAAGATAGTAAATAGTAGTGTGTATATTATAAATCTATTTTACTGGAGCTCAATCTGTTGCCATGATGTTGTTTGTCTGTGGAAATTAAGTTCTTTATAGTTCAGAAAGAGCCAATTCCAAGTTATAATCAAGTGATCAGCTTGCTCTGTGTGGGACATGCAAAGATTGTATAAAATGGGGTAACCTGGGCCCAGCTTTGCACCCCTTGTTGTTGTAGTTGGAGTGAGGGGGTAGCCAGTCTCTTCTCCCAAGTGACAAACGATAGGACAAGAGGGAATGGCCTCGAGTTGTGCCAGAGGAAGTTCAGGCTCAATATTAGGAAAAATGTTTTTACGGAAGGGGTGGTCAAGCATTGGCACAGGCTGCCCAGGGAAGTGGTGGAGTCACCATCCCTGGAGGTGTTCAAAAAACATTTGGATGTGGCCCTTGGGGACATGGTTTAGTGGTGGACTTGGCAGTCCTAGGTTGGGCTCAATGATCTTGAAGGTCTTTTCCAACCGAAGTGATTCTATGATTCTACTTAAGCCTACACATTTGAAGAACTTGGGTTGTCATCTCTTGTGGCTAGCTTTTCTAATGAAGCAGGTAGTATAGGGAGCAGTAGATTGTGAAAGACCCAAAATATAGAGCAAGTGGATAAAGAAGTAATATAAAAGAGAAACAGTACTAGCTGGAAAACATTGTTTCTGTATACTTATATATACCGGCCATATGTATACTTATTTATATATAAGGAGTTTATACTGTATATATAAAAATCAATGTTCTATTTCTCTATGTTCTTGTATTTTTATATACATATAAAAAGAATGCTGGACAATCTTCTTATACTAGCTGAGGTATTTGTTACAATGGAAAATGTGCCCAGTTAGTATGATAACATCAAGGTCATTTGTTAATTATGTGGCTTTATCAAAAATCTTGTTGAAAGTACTGACTTTCCAATGACATCCAGCTTAAACTGTATCCCCCTTAAGAGGAAATTATAGCAGACAGTTTAAGGCCTTTGGTTAAAACTGTATTGCTTACTTAGGATATAATATCTTTGCAATCAGAGCTGCTGTAACCTTGAACTTAAAACAAGCTAGTGGAATTTACCTTCACCTGCTCAAAGGAGTAAACAATAAGATTATGACCAATAGTAATAGTAACAACAATGCACTGGTGATTAGGAGTATAGGGTTCCAAAGGACCCCATCGGGTCATAAAATCCAGTCCTCTGATATTACTGGCAGTCATGTCATAATCCTTTTCATGAGCTTTGAGGCCATGGAGGAACACTGGCACACATTTATAATAATCAACACTCTCTGCTCTGAAGGGCTTAACACCTAAACCCCCCTGTGGTAAACAGATGGATGACACCAAGAGGGACCCAGGGGCTAGAGAGGACAGAAGTGATGATAGGTAGGTCTGCTTAGCTATGGTAATTGTGAGATGAAGGAATTTACTTGCTAGCAACATTATTCATAACCTACATATTGTGTCTCATGTGGCAGGTCTCAGAGTACAGGTGTTAGCAAATGAACTAAAAGAACAATATGGTGGCAACGTGATCCATGGACTTCTACGGGTAGACAAGGACTGGTGAAAAATGTATTGGTAATGCATTGTGCGTTGTTTTTTCCAGAGCAAAATTATGAAACCAAAGTTGCATCCTAGCTCTTAGTTCCCAGACTCCCTCTGGCATAGGACATAGTGTGTTACAGCATTGGATTACAGTTGAACATTTCTAAGATGTTGTCTTGCCTACTATCTGTCTACTATGGCGTTTTAGCTACCACAGATGCCAGCTAACAGCATACTGTAATTGGTCCTGCTTTCACTGTGGTTTTATTGTAGTGGGAGTGGATCAGACCCATACGCTGCATTCGCTGTCTGGGTCTGCCTCAGGATGCATGTCTGCAGCATTCCCACCAAAGTTTACAGACCTTTGCTGAATACATCTCGGGGAAGAATTTAGTCCAGAGTGCCTTGATTTCTCTCACTTGAAGCCCTGACCCTCAGGACTCTGTTCCTATGCTGTACTGTCATTTTGCAAGCTAGTTATTCTTTACTGATGAGCTTTCCTCATCTTGAGTGGCCTGACCTACTCTGTCTTCCCTTCAAAGGGTGTTAAATAATTAAATAAATGCCAGTGACACTTCTACTTAACTATTGTTCTTAAGCACTAAATCATTCGCACATTAATTGAAACTTCCTCTTCCTTCTCTTTTCCCTCCAACCCCCAGCAAGGTTTTTGACTTCATTTACTTTCATGGGTCTTTTTTTCCCTGCCTTTTCTTTCACTTCAGGCGTTCTCAGAGGGCACCTAAAGTTCTTTGGCTATGCAGTTTTGAAATGTGCAATTTGGCAGCAGCATGAGCCTGGGTTTGAATTAAATTAACTTGAGGCACTCTGAATTTTTTTTATTAAATTACTTCTTTCAAAGTTACTACTGAACATTTCACTTATTAATTATTTTTTATTATTAAATGAAAGGAAGAAAGGGGAAAAAAAGACATAAAACTCATGAAAAGTCTGGAGTCAGGACTTGTTTAGTTTTTAGGGTTTTGCTCTTCCAGAGTTCTCTGTGATTTTATAACAAGTTTCTCCATTTAGAGAGAACATGGAGCCTCATGGATCTTCTCTGCTTTTGGCATATATTCAATAGCACACTAGTTTAATGTTTATAAGAACGACCAAAGCTTATTTGAGCATCACTATTGTCTGTTAAGAATCCCTCAAAAACACATGCTTGATTGCTATGGAAAGTATATATGGCAGTTAGGCAGGTATTTGTATTGTTGAAGAACTTGGAGGTACTAAGTGGTGAGGCAGTCTATAGCAAGAGTCCATAGTCTTTACTGCTGAAGGTAAAAATACACAATTCCTAGAAAGGAGTAAAGGGTTAGAGTGAAAGTGTTGGGGAAAAGTGTTTTGGTAGTGATGATGATGATGACAGAGAGCCTGCTACAGGGAGCCCATGTCAATTGTCAGCACCTGGGTGGTTGGTGAAGGTGGAGAAAGGTGGGATTTGGTGGTTTTGTCTTGGGTTGTCCCTTTCCCACTTCTCTGGATGGTCAAAAGAGATGCATTTTCCAAAGTGTTTTTGTAGCTCACTGCTAGTCAGAATGGGTTTGATCTTGGCTCCTCACTGGTCTTCATTATCCCAGGAGGCAATTGGGCTGTGGGGCGACCCTGCTTTCTCCTTACTGCCGTGTCAGATCTAGATCCTGCATGTTAATGTTTTAAACAAGTATTTGTCATCATCTTTAACAGCCTTCTTAGGGGTGAAGATCTGAGGTCTCAGCTCTGCCACGATTGTGTTGGGGTGATGTAGTGCTTCACTTGTGATGGCACCAGCATTTCCAGGGCCGTGCAGAGGGTCTTGTCCTAAATACAACTGGGCAGTGTCTTTGCCTTGTGGTCAGGGAGAAGGCAGGAGCTGGATTGACCCAGAAAATGGTGATTGTAATGGTGTTTAGAAGCTGATAGCACAGAAACAGAATATAAAGTTACTGTTCTGCAGCAGAGAAAGCGTTGATTGCTGGTCCTTTGAAAAGGTGAGACCCCTTCCCCTGGAGGTGGATGTACTTGCTGGCAGGAAAGAGGGACAGGACGATCCCACCTTTGGCTCCCCTGGGGCCCTAATTAACTCAGAACTCCCAAGTGAGGAGCACCCTGTGCCCTTACCATTAGCCCTGAGCGAAAACAAGGTGTCGGTGCTGCTGGCAGCATGATCACAGCGCTGGGTGCCTTGTGCCAGCCATCTGCAGTGATTCATGCACCAGTGCATCTCTGCCTGAAGGGGTGGGGTAGTGACCTCTCTGCTGAATGGGATGGGGACTACCGGCGAAAAACTTTCACGTGGAGATGACTGGAGCTACTGGGAGTTGCCGAGGGAAAAGGCTGTGCTGGAGGCAGCTAAACAAAGAATGATAAAAGAAGGTAAGGGATTGGTGCCTTTTCTCTTTCCTGTTCTCTCTCTCATTCTGCTCCATGCCTTCTTTCAGCTATTTCCTCATAGCCATTTTGGAACCAATCTCTGTGCCATTGGTGTTCTGATTAAAAAGTTCTCAGCAGCTTGATTTGCTGTTCTTTCCCCGTGCCCCTAATCCTTTCTCTTGAAACGAACCAAAACTTCAGAACTAAATAAATACGAGTTGCCAGAAATGAGTAGATTTAGATTTTGTATCTGTGATCCTATCTGTATCAATACCTGATATTGTTTCTCATCAAGAGATGCCGCCTTCTGTAGGAGTTATTAAATTGGAGAAATGTGCCATGGTTGTCTTTGAAGAGAGAATAACAAATGACCCATTTCAACTCCCATGTTCCTTGGAAGTAGAAGGACATCTGTGTGCATGTGTGTGAGAGAGGGAAACGAGACTGACTGGCTTTAAAACACGTTCCTGGGTTGTTTACTATAATTGATGAGGAACAGGAGAATCAATCTTGTGTCTTACTCCTGGTAACTCCAAAGGACAGGAGAAATCAGAAATAAGCCACTGAAGCATATGGAGGGAAGAATAAACGAGGGGCAGGAGTAAGAGAGGCAGGAGAGGAACAAGCATGCTGATTGTCCCAGTTCACTGCATTCCTGGAAAGATGCAGCAGTGCAGAACTACTGGATTTCCAAGAACATAATGTGAGAATTGACCATTGGATTTTACTGTAAACTTATTTCAGAAAGCCAATGGTTTTCATTAACCAGAACTTACAAGGGTTTTCTTTGTCCTTCTAGATTTTCCACTTTTTACCAGAATATTTTGAAGTGGTAAATGTTTTAGTCATGTTGGCTTTTATTTTATTACTGTTCTTACCACTGTAGAGAAGAGAATGAATTCTTGGATGTTTATTTCTTCCAGGACAGATACAATTTTGGTGGTGTTATTCTGCTGTATCTTTCCTTTTTTTGTCAGCCCAGGCTTTTCAAAACTGCAAGCTCAACTATAAAGGTTTTATAAGGGAGAGAAAAACATGGTCAGAACTCCGCAGATGGTGGAAAACCCAATATAATTTTGGTATCAGGGACAGCTCTTGCCTTGGGGATAGCCATCCTCCGCAGAACTTTATAACCTTCAGTAAAATCTTCAGACATATTTCCCTCTTGTGTTAAGTGTGGACAGTGTGAATGCTATCACCAAGTGTGGCACCACAGTGCACTAGAACAGACAGCACACTGCATCTGTCTGGTAGCCAGCAGTGGGATTTCAGTGCCTATCCCAAATTTTGCAGAGACAAGCATGTGGTAACTTCCGCTGAGGGCAAAATGGGGAACATTGGGAGAGAGGTATAAGGTCTTTTATGAAGTAATGGTTGCTTTTTCTGTTTTCCAACATGGAACGTCCAAGTAGTCCCTTCTTAGTAGTATCTTCTTTATAAAAAATAGCCCATACTCTTCTTATTTTGTATGGTGTTCCCACAAATCTCTGTTGTGTTATACACTTGCCTGTGCACCCAGGTCTTCTGAGAAATTTTACATGGAGATCCTCAGCAGCTAAGAAGCAACAGAGTTGCCATTGTATCATATTGCATCATCTCCCTGTGGTTTCTATGTGGCGCATGTAAGAAACACTATTTTACAGATGTTTTAGGTGGAGGGTTAATTTTTGCCCTGCTGTGTCCATGGGTTCAAACAGACTGCAAAACGTGCAGTGGCTGCATCTCTAATGGAGTGTCTGTTAGATCAGAAAGCAGTTATTTTTTTCAAATGAAGTGAAATAGATTTGGGTTGGGACAAAGATTGATTGAGTCGGGGAAGTTGAGAAACACCAGTGGAATATATTTATAAAGGTTTCCAGGGAACAGTAAAGAACAAAAAAGCTACTTGAAGTAATATTTTGGAACAAGTCCGAGGAAAGGCAGGCTCATGGGCAGGGTGCAGGGAATGCAGTCAAAGATGTATAATGAAACATGCGTTTGTTCTGTGTTGAGATTTTTTACTTTGTCACTTCAGTATCCCTTCTGGAACATGCTGTGCTGGAATATGCTGTTGCTTTCTGCTAATTAAAACATCTGGTACTACTTCATAGAACTCTGGCCTTTAAAATAGTAGGAAGCAGGGTAATGCATTTAATCTGGAATAGCTTGATCTGTTATCTGGTTTGAGCATAGGAGCGTCCGGATTACTTGCTGACGGATTGATTCACAAAAAGAGATGGGTAAAAATTTTTCACATGTAAAGAGCTAATCAGGGAGAATGTACTGAAATCCTGATCTTGGGGAAAAAAAGCAAAAAAAAAAAAACCCAACGTTTTTTCAGATCCCTTTGGCAGTCAGTGGAGTTGAGATTTTGTTTCTTCTTGCTAACTTAAGCAACCTTCAGCCTGGTCAATAGAGAATGGGAGACCTTCAGAAGCAGGGTGCTGTGGGAAGTGGCATGCGTGCTTCCTCTGGATCTATGTTGAATTAATAATCCAGTGTAGTGTAAGAGGGTGCTGCACTAGGGCTTTAAGCGCAGTACTTTCTGTTGAGAAATAAAGCCAGGTGGGAAGTGGCTCCTTGCAAGCAGTCCTGAACTTCTGCTATCTTAATAATAAGCTGGGTCTGGAGTAAAACCTTCCCCTGAGGAGGTGTGTTGTGGTGAGCGGCAGCTGAGGAACTGAAGGGGCATTTATCTCCATAGTGGCAGCATTTGACTCTTTGTGGTTTCCACAAATCTCCTTTAAAGGCATTGATCGACCCTGTCGGCATGATTAGTGGAAGCGGTCATGCAGAATGTGTTTGTAAAAATGTTTTTAAAAATTCTTCTTGAACGTACCAAATCTTGTAAGGGATGTAACTATGCTGGGGAAAGGTAAAGGTCAGCTTTAAAGAACAAGGGATGGCTTTCTCTTCAGCTGTTTTATTAGAGCAGAGCTTTGATTTTTATTAAAGTAAGGACTTGCATCAGTGACTGCATCCAGACATGTTCTGTGTAAAGGATGTGCAAACAGCTTTGTCTGTCTGGACAAGTCTGCCAGTGCCCCCCCATCTGCCCTGCAGCCCTCCTGGTATTTCAGTTCAGAGCTCCCCTGACACAGCTCTGTCAGTGTCCCCAACTTCTGACCAGCAACGCTCCTCCTGCCTCTTCTCTATTCCATTGCTGGTGTGAAACCCCACCTCAAGCCTGACCTTTTGAGCTTCAAAGCAGGAGGTAGATTTACTTGAAAACTTAAAATGCTTTCTGCATTGTGCTTGTATGTGTTTTACAGAACACAGCAGGAAAACAGACCTTTTGTCTGGATGACTAGAGCTAAGTAAAGTTGACCTTAATATAGAACTGTGCCAGATATCCCAAATTTAGCTCACTACAAATGCCCCCAGAGCACCCTGTAAGACTGGCTTCCAGTACTGAGGGATAAGGATGATAAGCACTGATGATAAGGTCCTTCAGGGTATGTCCAAAACACATGATGACACATGATATCAAAGACCCTTTAGCTGGCTCCAAGTGAGCTGCTATATCCACGTTGCAGAGTGCAGTGCTGGTCTTAGATCCTACAAGTGAAAAAGAAAAAAAACAAACAACCAAAAAACCACACAAAATTAAAAAAAAAACAACCCACCAAACAAACCAAAACCACCACCACCAAAACTGTTAGCACAGGGACTGACTCCATATGGTACTGTTGTTAATGCAGCTTTGCTCCTAACTAGTTTACAGATCCATCCAGAATTGCATGCTGTGTGCTTACTGAGCATCAAAGGGTCTGTAGTTTTCCATGGAGATGGTGATGGTTTTGGGCATAGCATTGCCATGTTGTCACAGTTTCGAAAGTTGTTCTATCACCTGACCCCACCCGGAACGGGGAATCGGGAAAAGGAAAGGAGACCTGTGGGTTGGAATGGATACAGATTTAATAGAGTAATAATGACCTAATATTAACCCCAATGCTAATGCAAGATACAAAGTTATACTGGGCTCCAGAGAGCAGCAGTGAGCTGTACCCTTCTAGCAGTTGGGGCTGAGTGCCAACACCGTGAGCACAACAGCTCCAGCGAGAACGCGGTGGTCACAGCAAGAGGAGGAGCAGCCTCAGGCGTGGGATGACTGACAAGACAGACAGGCCCTTCTTGGGAAGGCAGCCGTGGTAGAAGCACCTCCAAAACATCCCAACTTCCCAATTTATAGTGAGGGTGATATTTATGGTATGGAATACTTGAGTTGGGCAGCTTGGGTCAGCTGCCCTGGGCTTTGCCCCTCCTGACCCACTGCACCTGCATGGTCCAAAACTACCCTTGACCTTGGTCACTATAGAAACCTGGAGACCAGAGCATCTTACCTCTTGTTCTCACAGAACTGGACTCCACAATTTCTCAAAACTACAGTTTCTCTGAACAGAAAATGATTTTAGAATTCCATCTAAAACCGGGACATATCTTCCTGTTCTTCCTTCAGGGCAAATGCCAATAGGTGGCAGTGATAAACTTCACTCCCCCTTCCTGTAAATGGTGTCTGTAAATGGAGGGAGAGAGAAGATGCTGATAAGGGAAAAGGATGGTGCAGACAGGTGGTGTGATGGGAGATTAATTATCAGCCTTCAGTGTCACACAACATGTTAGTTAGAGCAGAGCCCCCATGGGCCATGGGGAGCTGTTTGCTTTTTGCAAGCCGCGTCCCTTGTAAATAGCAGCGCTGGCTTCTGCTGCTGCCCTGCATAACACTAAGCTAATTCTGTTTGTCATTTTCAGACAGTCCTCCTCTGCCTTGTCGCTTGGGCTGCTATAAAGTTGTGTTGTGTCTGGGCCCACTGGGGAAATCGCTGTTGCAGGGGATGTGAGGGAAGGAGATGTGCTGCAGGGATGAGGGCAGCACAGTGGTGGAAGCACTGGAAAGAGGACACGGGCAGCTGCTTGGGAAGGTCTGCCACAGCCACTCTGTGCCATGCATGCATCTTCCTCCACTCTCCTTGCCATTTTCCTCTGCAAAACAGGTGCTCCTTAATTGTTACTTTGAAGATCAATCGAGTTCAAAACCTTGTGGGCATATCGTGGTTTTCTAGTGCTGTGTCTCAGCGGGGTGAAGTGGCCCAACTTAAGCGCCATGCTACTGGGGTTAGGCTGCTTCCAGTATTTGGGCTGGCTCATTTATAGGTGTTCTGTGCACTTCTTTACTCACTGTGGCAGTGACCTTTGTGTAGCATCAGGGCAGAGTTGGTGGTGCCCTACACTGGCTGCCATCAGAAACCGTGTGTTTATGTGGGAGGAGGGGGAGAGAAATCAGAATCAGATTTCCACTAGTTCCCTCCTGTCTTCTTGACCAAGCACTGCTGCAGTTCTTGTGTGGGACTTTTCAAGGACTCAGGCCTTCTCTGCTCCAAGGAATGCACCAGTGGTTTTATTTTTCTGTAGTAACTGTCCCCAGGAACCATACATGAGAAAGAACAATTCCATTAGCCTATGTGCTTGCTGCTGAAAGAAGTGTGATCCTTTTACTGATAATCCATTGCATGTCTTTTCAAACTGCCATGTATTTGTCATGTGCCAACTGCAGGATGGCCCTTCTGGGAATACTTGAAGCTCCAGTTGCTGAGCCATGGTGGAATATAATGCGTTTTTCTAACTGACATGACAGACTTCAGCTAAGGGAGTATGGGTGTCTAGGGCTGTTTAATTTAGTCCTAATCTTTGCATAGATTGAAACAGTTTCCTGATAAGGACTTCATTTTTTCTGGGGTAGGATCTACCCCAGCTCATGTTGCTTCTTATAGAGTGGATCTCCCACTTGTGTCAATTTGCTTTGACTTGACTCCAGTCTGGTTGAACTGTATCAACTACCCTTACACTCGGTGCTACTAATGATTTAAGTGTGCTCACTGGGATTTGGCTAAAGGCCACAAAACTTCTTTCACAGAGAGACCACCACAGAGTGGTCAGATGGCAAAGGTAATGATTTTAATGTGCTGCCAGAATGCATGGGATTCAAACTCATAACCTAGTGGTAAAAGGTTTTGTTAAATAATGTCTTTATAGTAATGACTTTTATAGCTCTATCTAAGCCGTTCTTCTTTTTCAGTGCCATGAGGCTCATCCAAACCCCTTATGCAAAGCCAAGTCCCAGCCCTTTGATCTCACCACATGAAAAAACTCCTCAATGCAGTTTTGGTTTCTGTGAGTTGCGTCCAAGCAGGGGGTTTCTCTTCTGCTTTTGAGACCAAGTGGACCTGGAACATATTTCTGCTTGCAGCAGACAGATGTTCACACCCTGCCATCCATCCTGGAAAAGGACTCCACCGCATTCTTGTCCATCTGCTAACTCTGCAGACCCAGCCAGTGGCCTTAATCCACCAAATAATTAGTTCCCGTTTTGGATAATGTTCTTTCCATCTGAGACTTTTAGGCCCAACTATATTCCTCAAATGCTTTTTGAACTGCTGTTCATACCCTTCCCAAGAGTCCCCTGAGAGAGCAGAAGTCCTACAGAGAAAGAAGACTCCAAGAAGGTGCAATGCTGGCATTTTACATGCACTCCATGCCCTCAGCCAAGGGGAGAGTACAGGATTGTTAGCTTGAAATCCATAAGAAACAAAAACATCCCATCATTGGCAGCAAAAAATCTGCTGAACATCCACACAGTAGAGCTAAAATCAAAGCTTTTTGAACAGCGCTTTCTGTATCTCTGCCTCATTTCCTACTAGCTCAATTTTCTACAGCTTGTCTTCCCTACTACTTTTTCCTCTACACCAACAATCTCTTTTCTTGTTCTCCCCATCATACCCCGCCATCTGCCTTTGAATAAATAAACAAAATTTTGCACTGGATTTTTCCAGTTTTTTTTTCCTCTTATTTCTTGCTTCCTACCTCCACTTATTGGGCAAGATAAAAGTTATGCTTTCTAGCATGAAAAACATGGGCTGGTGAACACAACAACATTCTTACCACCCTTTTCGTTCCTCTCCTTACCTTTGTGCTCAACATCTGGGCAAACCTCATTAACATGAGCCCTGTTTTACTTACATGCAATGGGCCACCAGAAGGGGCTAGTATTAATTGGTGATGCTGTATTAGAATCCCATACTCAGGTCTCTTCCCCTTCAGCTTTCTTGCAAGGCTGTTGTGTGGCAGAGACCGACAGTTTTATGTTGGTGTTTTGCACCAGGTCAAAGCTTATATTTCTCTTCCTTAGTCCTGATAGACACCCACTTGGGTGTCTATCTGAAGACCTTGCCTCAAGTTAATCACAAAACATGGTTTATTTCAGAAGAGTTCTGTGTTCATTACATGCTAACAGGCAGCATGCTAGTAGCTGCAGAGTTAAGGAGCCTGGGGGAGCTCAGCTGCAGTCCAGGAAAACACTCGCATTTCCTATGTTTTTGGGGTAAGAGGACATGGCAAGCCACGATGTACTGCTCAGTTGTCACTTAGAGGTGATGCCAGCAGAGGGCCTTGTTCAGTGCCCAGGCTCTCTGTAAAGGCTGTACTGTGTCTCCACTGCATCACAGCTCACTCTTACGAAAGCCTTTTTAAGGCATGGCTCCCACAGGTGACCTTAGCAAGAAAAGAGCAGGAATAAAGCAAGAGTGATGAAGTCAAGTCTTCCTGATATTATAGTCCCCACCTTGTTTCCCACAGGGTCATTTAGAAAAGTGGGTGTTCAATACCAGCCTCAATACTGAGAAAAAGGGAGAGATATTTTAAATTTCTGGCTAATCTCTAGAGTCTTCCACTTTAACCTTGAGTGTGTGAGTGCTGTTACAAGCATGGACACTGTATCAGTTTGGGTCAGTTAGCATCTCTGTCCTCTGTATTTTAATGACAGGTAAATTGAGGTGCAGCATGTTTTGCTAATAGCATGTCAGTCCATGCATACCATATCTAGGAACATAACCCATGTCTCCTGAGCCTTACTTTTTAATCTGACTCAGAGCCAAAATTTTATTAGTGGATTAGGATCTGTGGTCTTTATATCTGATGGATTTGAGCTGAAGGACTTTTGGAGTCCAGGTTCCTCGTATGCCTTTGCTCATGAAAACAACACAGAGCGATTTTATTTGCATACAATGTCCTTGATCTGGGGTTTGTGTGAGGAGGGAGTGAGGGAGAAGTGGAGCAGCAGCAAGAGCCGATCAGCAAAAGAAGGCAACATGAGAAAAAGACATCAGAAAGAGGAGCAGAATCTGGAAGGGAGGGTGCTGGCGCAGGAGGCAAGGGGAGAAAGCAATCTGATGGAAAGCAAAGAGGTTACAGGCCAGGGTGGTAGGGGCAGGAAGAGGTTGGGAAGCAAAGAACAGTGAGATATTTAATCTCGGAGCGGCTGCAGCTCTTTAGCCAGGTGGCTGGTGGGATAACTGGCAGGAAGCTGGCATTTACCTGGATGCTAATTCCTGTCTTCCTGCCAGTCTAGCAGGATGAGTGCCTGCTCTCCTGGTGAGATGAGATCATTTGAAAAGCCCCCCTGGCTGCTATTATGAGGAGCGACTGAATGCAGGCTCCAGTGTTGTGCCGTGCGATAAAGCATGGTAGCTGGGAGGGGATGGGGCTGGTGGCGGTGGGAGCACTGGAGACAGGCTGCTCATTTAGTGCTGCCAAGCTCTGCGTCTGATTAATTATGGAGCAGTTGATAAATAGCATTGCAGAGATACGTAAATCAACGGGAAAGACACAGGGAGTTGAGCAGGGCTGAGGGACTGGCACCGCTCGGGCAGCTCTGCTCGGAGGCTCGTTGTTCTTGGCACCGATGGTGCCATGTTCTGCAGTGGCAGCTGGTGAGGGTGACAGGCATGGGGGTGGCAGCAAGATGCATGGAAACAAAGGGGCAGGTGTGCTTCTCCGGCACTTGTCATGGCTTTCCAGGGAACTGTACAAGTTATATAGGTGGTTCTTGCTAATACCACAAGTCAAAAACTCTTTGTAGTCTCTGAGGCTGCCTAGTCCCCATAGAAAAATGGGAATGCTGTCCTCCCTATTGCTCAGGTAAGATGTGGGGAGGCCATAGAGAAGTGGGAATGCTCTCCTCCCTGCTCGGGTAAGATGTGAGGAGGCCATAGAAAAGTGGGAATGCTCTCCTCCCTGCTCAGGTAAGTGTGGGGAGGTCCAGGGTTTGGCAAGGAAGGGTGCTGAACCCAGCTACCTTCTCTCCCTGCTCCTTCCCAGTTGCAGGCTTGTGGTTCAATCCCTGCTTTCTCTTTCTTCTCCAGATTAAAAGGGAATCCATGTTGCAGAAGATACCTGTGTAGCTCCCTGGGGGCATACTCTTCTAACACTGAACACAAGGTTGTTCCCTCTGGCTGCTACAGCTCATGGATGGGTGCCCAGTGGGATGTGCCTTATACATCTTGGGTACCTTTGGGTCCTGAGGGACCCATGTCCTGAGTTTGCCTGCGTTTGTGTGTCTCATTGTTATGTCCTTCACTCTGTACCTTTGGTGTTGCCTGGTTTTATCCCTGCTTGTCCTTGTCCTTTGTTGGTATGTGTAAATTAACTCATTTGAAAACATGAGGAGGAATGTAAACAGCTAACAGTTACCTCTGGGTCAGTGAATGCATCTGTAGATATTAGATCAAACCTACTCAAGGACTGTTTCAGGATTCGGGCCTAAAGATCAGGACGTGGTAAAACACCTTACACTGGGGAGCAAACACCTGGTTAGTGTCTATACACCGATGGTTTTTACATATTCAGCTAAAATGAAACAAACTGTTAATTAGACATTATAGCAAGGCAGGAATCTAGCCTGTGTGCAGCCTGACTCATCCTGACCCTGAGCAAGGAGAAGTCCTCTTAAAAGAGGACTGAAAAGTGGCAAATACTGACTTGATATCAATTTGTGTAGTGTCTACCAAGGCCTACATCTGAGGTGCAAGAAAGCAGTCAGCTGATGGTCTAATGCTAAAATGTAGGTCCATAACTTTAGGCAGGTCTTCAAGTTCAAGTAGGGGATGAGCATGGAAAGGTTGGTGTGACAAAATAACATCTTGGAGAGCCAGGTGTGGAAGGAGTCCTGCAGTTTTCTTCTGCAGAGTAACTCCCTTCACAGCCAAGGTCCGTTTGGCAGAGTTCTACATACAAGTGTATGTTGGTGTCTGTATGCGTAAATAAGTGGGTACAACTGATGAAATCCCAGGATTCATGAAAGGTGAAGCCGTGCTGAAGTGCACCACAGCCTTGGCCTACTGGACCAACGAAGAGGCAGAAGCAAAGGGGGTTGCAGTGACCAAATACTTTTGCCCTCAGCAGAAAGTAAGGCAGTATTTTGAACTGAATGAGCAGTGTAGAAGTAAGCTGACTTGAAAAGTCTATAAAACGTGAAATTACTGTTCCCATAGGGAAATTCAGTTTCATGGTACTGTGAAGAACAGGAGATACTGGTGGGAAGAAAATATGCTTACTTCTTCTGCAGGTGCTCTTAATATCCTTCAGGAAAGTGTGGACACAGGTTGCTAAACATAAGACATCATGAACTGTGAGACAGCAGCTGCCATTATTGTTTGGGGTTTTTCTCAGTGCAGATAATTAAGTAGTTGGAAGAGCATCAAAACAAGCAGACATCTTTCAGGAAAAGCAGCCATGTGAAACTTCTCACTTTTGTGTCTCCCTATCTCCTTATCCTACCTATTTTTCAAATTTCTGTTGATTGTATCTTTGAGCTATCCCTGAAACATGTGAAAAAGAAACTGGCTCTTCAAGTCAAAGAGGATTCACTTCCATTCTTGGCCCCAGGCTCAGTGCCAAAGCTTTTGTAACAAAGATAACATGGTGAATTTTAGATCTTGGCTGGAAGTAAAGCACCTGATCAGGACTATCCAATGCTCCAGATATTTCTTTTGCTCCTTATAATGGGGCAAATCTGAGCACACCCAAAGTTAGGAAATGTTGCTATTGTAAATCCAAGTTGAGCCTCCAGCTCTGAGACTTGGGTGATCTTTGAGTATTTCTAGCTTCAATACGATTACAAAAGGGAAGGGACCCCAAAAAAACCCTAGAGTACCTTTTCTTACTATGTTGTTCCTTTAAAAAACAACTTAACAAAAATCCTCTGTTGCTTAGATATATAACAAAATATTCCAAAGTCAATTAAAAAAATTTTTCTGTTCAGGATTGAGCAGTGTCACTAAAGGTCTAACAACCCAACTGTGCCAGCTTTGTACATATATCTGTAAATCTAGAAATGGAAAAAAAATGTCTGACCAACCTAGTCTGAAAACCCCAGATGAATAAAAAGTAAAAGAAATAATTCAGGTAAGGCAAAATCCACAAGTAATTTAGATCTGTGAAGTGTATTCTTTCCGATAATCTCTTTTAAAAAGCTAATAGCACAGTGCAGAAAAAATGTTATAACAATCTAATGAGGTCCCATTAAGTTTTCCTTCCATTAAGTTCTTTTGGGTCCTATCTAGGCTAGTAAAATAGGTAATTTAAAACAAAATCTACTTCTTTAGCCTAAACATGTGCTTGGTTAAGAAGGAGACTTGGGAGTTGATGCAGCCTGGGTTCTGTTACCTGCTCTGACATTGAACTCTGAGCCTTTGACTGCAAAACCACCCTCTGCTGGACCATCACTTCCCAGGTTGTAACACATGGTTGTTCCATGCATCTGACTGGGTAGGGGAACCCATGAGAGCTTGGGATACTGTGAAAACGTAAGGGTGTTTTAGGGACACGTATACATGCATACATATATATTTATGTGTACATACCTGTGTGTCTGTATTTGACCCTCAGAACTGTACACAGGACACTCAGAGCTTGTCAGGATTTGTTGCATGATGGATGTAAAATTATTAGGTATTTGTTTTTAGCTTTCTTTCACTGAAGCAAGTGAAAGCACCAGGTCTTGCAATTTTATTCACTCAGCCATGCTACAGTCCTTAAAGCATCCTGAACAGGAGCAGCTTTGACTCATGCAGGTTTTCAGTCAGGGGATGCTCGTGGCTGGGGGAAAGTGGACAGACGGGCCTGCCTTCCCATGAGCCTGATTGCCTTCCACCGGTTTTAATTACCTGCCTTTGCAAAGATTCCTTTGGGAGAAAATTAGCCATCAGCTGCAACAGCAGCAGGCAAGACACCAGTTCACTCAAGAGCTGTCAGCTAACTTTAGCCCCCGTCTTGCTGAGCCATCCTTTATTTAATCAGGGTCGGAGGAGCATCAGTGCCCGACACTCAGCTCTGCAGGTGGGGAATGATTTACTGCCCTGCTATCAGAGAGCTCTTTAATCTTGTCTTTATGAACACTTAGCACCTACAAATCACCTGTTTGGCTTGAAATACATCACCTGCTTCATGCCTTGGTGCCCTGGAGGGGAGGATGTCAAAGGTACATCTTGTTTACATGACAGGCTGCTTTATGGAAGCAGCCCTACTGCCTGTGTGGCAAACCCCACCCCGGCCCTCACCTCCCTCTCCCAGAGCTTGAAGTTCATGGCTTCATCCCTGGAGACCCTCTAGAGGGTCTTCAGCCCGCTCAACCTGGCTCTTCACCTCTTCCATTCCTTTACCCAGGAAGCCAGGCAAGGTGTTTTGTTTCTGCTCTGCTACCTTAACTCTCTGGGAGTTTCCCTGGTTCAAACCATGTTCCTCCAGATGCAAACAGAAGGCAAGAGTAGCTCACGATGAATGTTTGACATTTCTACAGATGCATTGTATCCCAGGTGGCTTCAAACTGCTTTCCATTCAGCCACCCCACTAGGACGGTGCAGTCAGCTTTGGGGTATCCAGGATAACCGTGACTGTTAGCTGTGCTGCTTGCCAGGTTGGGACAAGAATTAAGGAGTTTAATTGAAGTGAGACATGTAATTGAAACTGCAGGGGAAACTTTAGGATAGACAGCAATTATACAAATTAGAACATTGTGACACCGTAGCTCAGCTTTAAGAAAGAAAAGACCTCTGGTGTTAGAAAAGAACAATAACTAAAAAGAAAAACCCCAGGCTCTTAAATGACTAGGGATGAGCAGCATTAGACATCTTACTGGAAAGGCACATCTCCAGTGGCCTGGAGCCCCTCAATACCATGAAGGGGCAAGCTTTGTTATAAGCTCAGAGAGCAGACACATGCCACTTGATTCGGCAGAACAAATTCCTTGTACTTTTGCTGAAGCTCCTTTCTTCCCCGCAAGCATGTGCTTACTGTCTGGAAAGAAAGAGCTGCCAATCAGGCTTTCAAACCGAGATGGACCATGCACATCTGTGATGTCTGAGACCTGGTCCTCAAAAAGAAGGTGCAGAATCTTTCTTTGGGCTTCCATGTCCTTTCTTGAATAAGCCACACATTAAACCCTCTGATCAGCCTTTGCTCATGCCACAGAGAAGATAGGAGCCTGGAATGTCCGAAAACGTCCTATCCTTCTCTTGACTTGCATTGCTGAGAAGATTTTGATATAGATATTGGAGAATCTCCTCAAATTTGGAACTTTTTTTCCTACTTTCCAGAGTAAGGAATGAAGTTCCTTCAATAGGAACTTCAACAGGCTTGCAGTAGAAGGTGATAAACGTGGTCAGGAGTCTTTTAGTCTGCAAGATCTCCTCTGGCGCCTATGTCTTTCATAGACATGAATCTTGGTGTTATTTTTAACATGAACAGACCAAATGGAGTAGGGGAAGGAGGGATTAAAAGTGGAGCTAACAGTATAATGTGAGCCAACGTGCAGGCACTCTGCATTACAGAGATGAAGGATGGCATGCCGTATATCAGCAGGAACAATAAAACGTGATAGATTTCTTAACCTCAGCATCAATCCCAGATAAACTTGTCTAGTTCCTCCTGAACCAGCCACGCTGAGGTAGCCTCAAAAGTTTCTAGCTGTTTCTAGAGCCAGAAGCTTCCATCTCACAGATCTGTCAGGTTCAGAGATGCCCTTTGCATTGTACCAGGACACTGATGGTGTAAGACAAGATGCTACAGTCCAAGACAGGATCATGTTTTCAGGTTCTTTCTCTGCCAAGAACACAGCTAGAGTCTGTCATTTCCAAACCTGAGAGGGTCCAAAGTTTGCTGACAACACTTGTTTGAAGCCTAAACCCCACAATTTATATTGTTTAAAAGCCCAGGACATCTTCCAGGTCATGTTACCCTTGGGAGAAACTGCTGAGTGTTCCCAATTTCTGAAAACCATTTAAAAAGGATTCTTAAAGTGTTTGGTATTTGAGGATTAGGTAGACTTGAAGGATCTTAGGCAGATCTGAATGTAGAATAAAACAGGCTTTCAGGTGAGGTTCATTTCATCCACAGAAGAATAAGCCCAATTTCTTTTTTTTATTTCCAAATATTAAATGTATTAAAGAAAAAAATCCTGAGGAACTGTTTAACATAGCAATGGAGAGTATGAGTCAGAGGTATATCCCCCGACTGAGAGGGCATTTGGGAATGAGGAAAGCTCAAATGCTTATTCTGTTCTGGTCGTTGTCAAAGATAGGATAATGACTGGGCTGTTATGTGTCTGGCTCTATACAGTGGCAGTGGTTCTGCCTTTATCTAGATCTCTATTTATCTGGAGATGAATAAAAACAGTAGTTGAATGTCTAGACTAGCTTCAATAAAAATAACCATAATGGAGCTTAATGGGTATTTTTATTGTGGAAAGTGCAGTTTGTTGTCTGGATCTCTTTGAAAAATGTTCTTCCCATCAGCTTCAGCAGACCTTTCAGAAAGTCTTCACAATGGAAATGCCTCTTCAATATCATTTCACCTTGCTAGACAGCCAACCAGCCAGCGTGTGCATGGCTTTCTGCTCACTGCAGGTTTCACTTTAGTTCTGCTCCGAACGCTCCATCTACAAGGGGCACAGGACACTTTATTCCACGCAGCTCCTCCTTTCCCTCTCTCAAAACACAGCAATTTTTCTTGTCTTTTCCCTGTTGTTAGTTAGCCACTGTTCCTCTGTGGAGCATCTTCTGGTCCAGTGGTGAATGGAGTATTGCTATTTCAAGCAGTTCTTGTCAGCTGAGAACTAAGAAATATTTTCCACTTGCTTTCAGAAACAGGAGTACTTCCTTTGTACCCTGCCTAGCTGCTTTCTTCTTACAACTGTTTCTTTTGGTGAGAATTAAATGATAGTTGAGTTTGAGTAAGAAAGTTCTGAAGAAAACTAACCCGTAAGGTGGTAGGGAAGGATTCGGAGTGGTGAAAAACTCAAGGAGCAAGAGAGGATATATGGTGATGATGAATGGCCTACGTGCACTCACACTGAAGTCAAATATAAGCTGGTGCTTTGTGCTCTTGAATATCCTACCTGTAAAACTCTACATCTCAGGAAGGGAAATAGAGCATGGATTAAAAGGAGAGGATTTCAAAGTGGGCACCAAGGCACCGATATGATGACCCAGTGCTGAGAATTAATGTGTGCTGTCAGAAGCAGATACGTCTTGTTCTTTGAACCTGATTCCATTTTTAGTGCCTCCACAGTTCTTGTTTCTACACACCTGGAGGAACTAGTCCAGAAAGAGTATATGCAGTGGTACTCAGTTATGCTTGTACATTGCATTTTGCTATACACGGGGGAAATGTCCCTACTTTTGTTGTTGATAAGTATGGAAAGGTGGTTGACTGCCTATGGAAATGAGTCCTAAAACCTAATACATGTCTCTGGCCAAAACACTTGCTCATTAAAAAAACACCCACAACCGTATCATGAAATGACCTGATGTTTGCTGTTTTGTTTAAAGCATCAATCATCCAATAAGGGGGCAGTGCAAATACTATGTCACCCAAGTGACGGATGACCTACTACATAAGATGACATCATAAAAAATGATAGGCTTGAAAGGACGTCAAGATTTAGACTAGTCCAGCCACGGCACTGAGTCAGCCTGCTGTTTGGTGAACAGCTCAGGGCCTTGCAGAGAGAATAGGCAAGTGAGAGGAGCAGAGAAAGGCTGCTGTGGTTGGGGGGCTTTTACTTCCTGTGATGTTTTACCTTTATAGTTAAAAAAAGAAATAAATCTAAAAGCTTGGCAGATTTTCCTTTTGTCTATATGAAAAAAAGCAAAACACAGCCATAATAGCAGCAAGCAGTCTTTATGCATGCCATAGGCTGAAATGTGTTCACAGTAGGCTACTTGGTAAATAAATGATTGTGTGATTCTTTGAGAAATATGTTGTGATTTGCAAGTAGCATAAAAATGAGGAAATGGCTAGGGTCCTGCTCAATGATTCTGATTATGACTTTGGCTGATTCCTGCACTGGGGCAGTGAAGGAATTGGGCTGTTTTGTAGGATGGTTTCCCACGAAGGGATGGGGGTGAAGCCAGTGATGGCTGCAGGCACAGTTGTTGGGAAGTCATTGCGCTGATGGGTAGAAGGAGGCATGCTGAAGCAGGCAGTCAGACCAGTATTGGAGGGGGAGTAAAACTAAGGTGGGTTTTCATGTGCAGTTGCCCCCGTCCTCTTGGAACTTAGTACCTTCTGTGTTGAGTTTTGCTGGGAACATGTTAGGATCTCTGGTTAGCTCAGCATCTTGTGACATCTGTGTGAGTCTATTGGCATCCTTCTTTCTTGAGCCTGTGTTTTGTTTCCACAGTACAAATCAATATGCTTCATGGCTCTGCTGAGAGGAAGACTAGGAGGATACCTTATATTGAAGAGTTGATTTTTGTTGTGTACATTTTAAAAGATAATGTGAGATGAATAGATCTTAAACAGTTAAGAAACTGCTTTGCGTACGTTGCAACTTTTTGACACTCCCACCCTGACCCTTTCTGTGGTCACCATTTTGTGATCAGCTTAGCTGTGACCAGCTGCTGAAACATATCTCAGGTGGACTTGCTTTTGTTTTTTTCTAGTGAGAAGGAAGCTACAATGATTGTTTCCTTTCTTCTATAAAATTATGTCCACTTAAAATCATATGCATTCTCTTTGCTTAAAATGGAGAAGTTCTGAGGAGACAAATCAACGGGTGCTAAGTAAATAACATGCAATCAAAACTAGTAAGTGAAGCTAAGAGCTGGCAGCAGTGGAGAAAACAAGGAATAGAAAATAAAAGATGAATCTTAAAAGCAGGCATTGGAGAGGGAAGCACCATGGAAGGAACGAGAAGCAGAAAAAGGCATTTAGGCGAGTTATTCACATTATCATTTGGGACTTCCCACAGAAATCCTTCCCATCCATCCAGTGCCATTTTCCAGTAATTATGTCTGAGTGGTGCAAAGAGAAGGAAGCAGAGAGCAGGTGGGCGTATCTGGAGACTTCTTTTCCTACTTAAATAACAACTGCATCTTGCCTTCCATTCTCAGAGCACAGTGCCACCTTCCTTTGCTTGAAAAAATATTCCAGAACTCTCTCCTGAACATGCTGTGGGGAAGGGTAAGGTCCAAGCAGGTGTCAGCAGAAAGAAGAAAGGACTCCTTTGTCTTTGTTTCCAACAATATCTTAGAAGAACCCTATTCCATGCCCCCAGCTTGCTGGTTGGAAGCAGTGTTAGGTGCTCAAGTCACTTGCTTTAGTAGCTTTCTAGTGTCCTGCCTGGCTTCTTGCCACTGGTGCAGATGGGCACAGGTTTTCTGTAGTCCCATGTCATATCTGCCATTTCTGTGCAGATGTCTTGGGCACCCCCAGGCGTCCCAAATGGCACCAAACACCTATGCTTAGGCAAGTGAAAAGAGCTGCAGGGAAATGTCCTCCTTGGCAGAGTGTGGCCACAGATGCACTCAGGGAAAGGAGCAAAACCATCTGGGCTGGTGGTTTAAAGGAGCCCCTTCCAGGATATTGCTGCTGGTGTGGAGCAAGTGAGGTGGCAAAGGGCTGATGGGAAGGTGTGTTGGGGAAGAGGGAGGGGACAGATGTGAGACCCAAGTTCCACGAGGCGATTGTGTTGCTTGAGGATCGAGATGATACAGGTTTCCAAGGATTGTGTTGATGCCATGGCAGAGTTAATGATCTCTTAAGTCTGCTTGAAAGCTCCCATGCACTGCCACATAACACAGCTGAGGTTAGTTCAGTGCAAGCTGCCTGGCTACATCTTCATAGTCATGGTATGGAGGCCAGCTAACAGGGTCAGCGTCATAGCACTCCAGAATAATTGGCACCACAAACTTGTCATTACTGAACCAGCCTGCTGTTGTATTGACGTCCTGCAGCAATGGCTGGACAGCTAATATATAAAAGTATGTGTCCTTTGGGAAAGGGGGGTGTCAGAAGAGTTTTCCATTAAAGAGCTGAGGAAATGGAGAGAAACAGAAGGTCAGGACATTGATAGCCATGAAATTAGTGTGTGGCAACAAGAGACCTTTAAATCCAAGTGTTGAGAGTTGAAAGGGGGGAAGAGGAGAGCTGTGCTTTACTGGTGGGTGTTTTTTGAAACTGT
This sequence comes from Aegotheles bennettii, assembly GCA_013398125.1. Taxonomy (NCBI): domain Eukaryota; kingdom Metazoa; phylum Chordata; class Aves; order Caprimulgiformes; family Aegothelidae; genus Aegotheles; species Aegotheles bennettii. The sequence goes on along the minus strand of VZRW01003865.1, from coordinate 1,111,978 downwards.
TCTGTCCTATTAGGTCTTTGTTGGTATCTGGATTTGCATTACCAAGACATGTCTCAGAAATATCAGGAACATTCTTATTTTTGTTCTTTGGAAAGGAGATGAACAGACCAAGCATGGTTTTAAATTCTGAGTATACAGTGGACAAGTTTGGTCCTGTAGCTCTGTCAGTGGCCCTGGCTCCAGCCTTCAACACTACCTGCTATCCTGTGCCAAGCTCCCTGCACAGAGCTCTGCCAGTGCCTCTTGTCTTAGCTCCACAGCCTCTCTATCCTGTGAGCCTCCAAGGAGGCAGTGCCCAGCTTGATGAAAGGTGGGCCAGCTTCAAGATGGGAACTGGGAGCATTCTCTACTGGGAACATATCTTCCAGAAATATAAATAGGAAATCCATCAGATAACTAATCAAGATTTTTTTTCTCTCTCTCTAAATGGTAGAACAAGAGGTACCTAATGATGAACTTCTTTTTGCCACGTGTTTCAATGAATAATCTTTCATACTCTTCCTATCCCACATTTATGTTCTTCCTAAGGGCTCCAGATGACTTTTCAAAGCCTCCATGTAGTTTAAAGGAGGAAAAAAAAAAGTTAAATTTGTTCATGAGAAATGGGATTCTGTGGTTAATGAAGCAAGTATTAAAGAAATTTTTCCATAAGAAAGCAATTAGAATGAAACATTTCGGAGAAAATGTTGATTTTTTTAAAAATAAAGCTTATTTCTAAATTAATGTAGAAAGGATACATTTTCTGCCCTTCCATTTCTGCCCTCTGTTTTTCTGTAGGGTTTTTTTTTTTCTTTTCCAGTTAAGCTGCAAGAGATAGTAACACTTTCTCACTTTCAGAAAGAATTGCAGGCCATCTGTCCTTTATTTTGGCACATCCTCAAGGGGACAGCAGTGGAGGTGGGCTGCAGGACCATGCGCCTCCTGAAGAGCCATTCCTCCAGCCTCCTTGGTTTTCCATGGGCCTGGGCACAGGAGTGATCCGAAATGAGCAGCCAAAAAAATCCTACTTTCCCTGAGCCAGAGTCCTTCCCCAGGGCACTGGTGCTCTCATCTGATCAATCCTCCCCAGGACCCCTCCCTAGCATGAATGCTAATAGGAAGGGTACAGGCAACTGATTTATAATATTCTTGAAAATCTGAATAGATTGCTGTAACGATAAGAATTAATTACTCTTTTCAAGATTTTATGTTTCCAAGCTTCCCTTTACCTCCTCCTCCATCCCCCCCTCCCCTCCCTGCCAGCCAAGTCGTCCTCTTTTCCCTCTGGAGTCCTTCCACCTTGGCTCCCCTCCAGCTCTCTACAATAAAGTCACATGCTAATCAATAACACTTTTATTGAGAGTGACAGACAGGAGCTAACTGCACCAAAACAGTAACAAGCTCAGCCAGTAGTGAATGCGTTCTCCTCAAATCCCAGCCCTTGTCTTTTGCTTGCTGCCTCTTCAACTTCCCTTCAGTATCTGTCTTGGGCTTCTACTTCTCCCTTCGGACCTCGAGACATGGTGGTTTTCTGATGACCCTGCCTAAAGTGATGGTTGCCTCCAGGCCTGCTGACAGGAGGCATTTGTTTCCTGGGATTTCAAGATCCTTTGGCCTTGACTGCTTCAGTAAAGTGGTGCATAGGGACATGTAGCTATTCTTACTCTGGCTGAATGCAAGCCTGTTTCTGGGAGCAAGGCTCAAGCATTGTGGGGTAAGAGCAGATGTCTGCAGAGTCAGTCCCCAGTGGGGCATATCATAGATAGAATCATTATGGTTGGAAGGGACCTCCAGGGTCATCAAGTCCAACCTTTATCCCATCATATTCCTAACCATTGGACCATTAGACCATATCCCACAGCTGAGTGTTCATTTCCCAGCATTCTTGTCTTGTGCTAACCCCAGGCCCATCTGACACTAAAATAAGGGTCTGTGCAGAGTTCTGCACTGGTGCAACTGAACCAGTTTCTAACTGCACTTGAAACAAACAGAGACTGTTGCAGGTGGGAGTGAGCCCACCTCATGGCAGGGCTCTGAATCTCACTGCTTTGGCCAGGACAGTGCTAGTGCTTCCTCAATGAGCTTAAATAGGACCCTCACTCATTTCTCTTCTGCCTCAGTCCTGCTCATGGGCAGGGATGCTGATTTGAGCCGACTTTCCTGCATCTGGAGATGCTCTGGCATAGCAGAGGAGCAGAGTGAAAAGAAGTAGCCTCTAACATGCATTTCCAGCACAACTGACTCTCTCACTCCCCAGGGCAGGCCCTTTCTGCTCCAGCATGCCACTGCACCGGCAGAGCTCCTGTTGTTTGCCATGACTCATCCACAAGTACATCAAAGCAGGTCTAAGACAAACTGAGAGGCTAATGGTTCCCAGATGGTGAGATGATAGAAGCTATCATAAAAAATGTTGCTGGCCATTGCTATAGCTGCTTTTCTGATCCAGGCAAAGCTTGGTCGGAGTGGAGAACCAGTGTAATAGGACATAGGGGCAGGTGTCAATCTTTCTGATGTGCCTGCAAGAATATCATCCCCTTCTGTGCCACCTATGCAGCTCCTTGCTTTGCCAGAGATGGGATCAGCTGCACCTGTGCCTCATCCCTAGCATTGTTTCTGCTGAGCAGGGAGAGAAGTCTCACCTTCTATTGCTAACTGTCCTCATACACCTGGGCACTACAGAATCACCCCACACCTCTTGCCTTGCCCACTCACAAGCATCGCTTTTGCCTCATCTAAAGTGGACGTTGATGCCCACCTTCCATCACGTGCCACCTGATTCACCATCATAGTCCAGTGCAGGCATGCCAATAGATCTGAAGTGCTATGCTTGCCTAGTAAAAAATAAAACCCAAAACAGAGAGAAGGTTAGTAGAGCCAGCCAGCTTTGCGTGCTTAGACAACTGCCTGCCCTCTCCATACCACCTCTTACAGTGTTTCTGACCTATCAACAGTCCTGCAGATCCTACCTCAGGTGTGTTCTGCAGGGAGTAGAATTAGCTGGGGTATCCATAGGAAACCTCTAAGGCTGTGAAAGAATTCTAAGAAAAGTAATAATAATACTAATTCTTTTTAGTAATTATTTCTTCTTTCAGGAATATGAAAATCAAATATGTGTGATGTTAAAAAATTATTTTTCATTAGAAAGTTGTAATTTCTTTTATGGATGACTTCTCAAATGTTCTCTGTCATTTTCAGAAAAATTGCTTCATTGCTGGCAGGACACTATCCTATAGCAATTGAAAAAAGTCCAATAGAAAAGTTTGTAAAAACAGAAGTCAGGACTGGTGAGGTTTTTTTCCCAGTTTTAAAATACATCAGTGTATTTGTGGGGGTTGTAACATACACAGATCAGGATTTTTTGCCTTCTAAGGGATGAGCTGAGATCAGTTTTCCGGATACTTTACTGAGCTGGTAAATCATTTATTGTGGTGTTTTGTTGTACAAAACACAGCAATAGAGCTTCATAAAATATAAATAGTACAAAATACTTTGGTTCTATTAACAATCTGTAACTGATGCACTTGAACTCTTTCTCCTTTTTAATTTCTCTGTCTTGCAAAGTGAAGCTTGGTTTATGATTGCAAATAAAAATGAATTTAGTGGATCTCATCTTAATTTTATAATTTGGAAACCATAGTTTCACCTTCTGGCTTGTTTTTTATAGTCTTAAAGCAAGGAGCGAGGTGCTTGGAGATCTGGGGGGCTGCGGTGGAGAAGGGGGCAATGTCTGAAGAGTAGCAGGGAAGCCAGCCCCTGGCATGGTAGGGCCAGGACTGAAGTATGCTGGCAGTCATAGAATCGTGCGACCAGTCTTGCTCAGAGCTGTTCCTGGCTCGTGCTTGGGATATCGATCCCTGACTTGCACGAATCACTAAATCCTCTTGCAAATTAAAATAAGCGAATAAGTAAGCAGAGGCAGGAATGCAGGAGGGAGTCCATTTCCGATTACTTTGCAGATCAGGAGCCAAGTGAGAAATCTGTGAACTGCTGAGATTAACCTACTTGCAATAGCAGGACCTAAAGGGGTTGCTTATGATGATAGTGGACCCAGCCCCTGGTGACTTCCTATGAGGGAAGGCTTGCTACGCTTACCCATTGAATCCCTTCTTTGACTTAGACTCAGAAATCCATTTTACTGAATGTGGCTGCTGGCAAACCCCCAAACCACTTCTTCCTCTTTTCACCTTCTTCCTCATGATGAATGAAAGCCTCAGCTCTTCATTTATCTCTTGCATATGCTTCATTGGCTTCCCTGAGCCTGAGCCATCTCAAGCCAGGAAATAATTTTTTTTGTTCTGTATATGGACCATGGAGATAGAACAACATGGTGCAATGGTGGGGAAGATGATGGTCACTTGATCTTTCAAACCAGACTTACTGTTTTTGGAGACTCCTTCAGCACGCACTGCTCTGGAGGTCTCCCTCCTAAGTACAGACCCTTCTGGACTAAGATGTGACATCTGTTTGTTAGCTTTCTCTGCAGGGAACTTGTAGTGCCTGTCCTTGTACTGGGCTTCAGGTGCAACATGGAGGGTTGTTTCAGATGTTTTTTTTCCAAAGCACTGGGCAAAGACAGGGAAGGTGGATCATCCTAGGATAGAAAAATAGAATTAAGGGTAAAAAGCCTTTTTTTCATCCCTCCTGTCTTCCTGCAGTTTACCTATCAGGCAGTGAAGGATTGAAGCCAAATCATCCTAGCTTCTCAGAGCATCCCCACCATGTTCACCTATTGCTTATTTGCCCACATTGACTGTTTTAATTCTTGGAGGCAGAATAGGACCCTATGGATGAAGAATAAGATGGCGCTTTCCTCTGCTCTTACTAAAATAAAACACAAACAGATGCTTCGTGGAGGTGTGTCCCCCCCTGCACTTTCAGTCCCCAGACAGCCTTTCCCCAAGCAATTGAGTGGACACAGTCTGCCATAAAAAATATCAGGCTGAGCCCAACCAACAATTGTGCCTCACAGTAGTGCATATGGGAACAAATAGATGGGAGGGGATATACTATGGCACTGTGGGAATGGGAGGGAGCAGATAAATTACAACCCAGCATCACAGAGAAGTGCAGTTATCCTTGAGTTGCAACGTGCTGATCCCACTGCTTTATGTCTCCCTTGGCTTTCTGAACTGGAGGAAGAGTAAAATGGTGCTCAGTCACCCATAAGTGTGCTGACACACCAGCTCTACCTTAGCTCTTGTCCCTCAAGAGCTGTACACCTGAACCTTCAGTTCTCCAGATGATCACTCTTCTACTGTGCTCCTTTCCTCCTGGGGGATCTGTGAGCACTGCCCTAACCATCTCCCTTGACAAATGAGTGATGGGCAGTCTTGTGGATCACTGAAAGCACTTTGTCATGCAAGGTATGAGTCAAATCTCTCAGATTTTAATGTTCTCCCACCAGCTCTAGCAGGGCATGTGTGCATGTCAGAATCATTGCCAGCGTGTGATCTCTTATTGAGCAAAATATTGACAAGTTTGGAGATGGAGAGAAGGTGGGAAAGAACACTGTGTCTTTCTGGAGAATTAAAAGGCCTCTGCTGTCTGGATTCAGCACCTTGCTTCATTTCATGTGCACGTGCATGCACAAACACCCCCCACCACCCCTGCAACTACTTCCTTGCATGGAGCCCGAGCCAAGGAGAGTATATATTTCCTCGTCATGGAACAAAATCTTTTTTAGAAAAATAATAAAACTTCATTAGATTATTAATTCAGGGCTTTTATTTTTTATAGTCCCCTTTTTATCATTTTTATCACTAGGCTTAAAAGGAGGAGATTCCCTACATTAGGGAGGCAGCGAGCTGTTTTACATCGAGTATCCAAGTGCCATTTTCTAGCATCAACTTTGGGCTGGAGGCTGGTTGCTTTGTACCTGACTCGCTCTTAGTACCACTTTGTGCTTTGCTTTGGTGTCGTCTGGGACTGTTTATGTGCTGTGCATTTGCCATGTTATCCTGTGTGTATCCTGTCTGTCATGAGGATCTGGAACCTGAGTATTTGTGAATTCCCACCTGTGTAATGCTTGCTAATTGTTTCCTTCTGCACTTTCTTTGACAGAGGGTGAAGCTTGAAGTAGTTGTGAGCCAGCATTTCCCCACTCTTCCCTATGCAGTGACTCTTGTAAGGCAGAAGTTACACATGTCAACATCTACCTAATAACAACATGTGAATTGTACAGAGCCCTGAGCTCTCTGTGAGGGAGACATGACCTTCATTATAATGATACAGCTGACATTTTCCTGTGACACTTATTGTAACATCATTGCTTCCTGTTGGCATCTGTGGGCTTATCAGGCAGCTTGTTCAAGCAATCTGGAGTTGTGATGAAACCAGGCAGGAGGCTGAGGTTTGAGAGGGAAGGAGGAGGGATGGGCAAAAAAAGAGGATTCTTGGAGTGTCAGAGTACAAAGAAAATTTATCAATGCAAGCTCATCTAATCCTCTCCCCCATGCGCCCATCTCCTTGCCTGTGCATTCGCCAGCACCCTTGTGCTGTGGAACCCAGCATCCCTACAGCTCGCCGCTTGCTGTTGGCATTCCTGCTACTGGTGGCAGTGGGACTTTCAGCAGTAGGAGTCCTGGCTTCCTAGGCAGTCAAAACCACCAGCAGAGGAGGTTCTGGGGCCCCTGCTTCATTTTCCAAATCCCTTGGAAGCAAGGCTGACCTGCACACCCCACGTCTACCCTGAGGCCAATGTTATGGCTTGCTGAGTGGTGTTTGTACTGGGTTAATCCAGGAGATCGGGCCCACTTTTGAAATGGTTGCAGGCTCTCTGCTGATGTGTCATAACTAGCTAATGTTTGACTCATCCTGAGGGAAAATCAGACCCCAGAGAGGTTAAAATCCAGAATGAAGTGTGCTGACTCCATGAGGCTTTCTTCTTTTTGCGTTTTTTTGTTGCCCTGTGCTTTTTTTCCATCTTTGAACAGAAGTCTTAAATCTGTCCTCACAGTGAGGAAGTCAATTAATGATGGCAGGAGCAGGATTTGGGTGCTGGTATCTATGCTGGAATTGACTATCTGTGGGCCACCTTATGCCTGCCCAAAATAAGGCTTTGCATGTTAAAAGCTTCTGATCACCTTTGGTGGGGGTTGGTAAAAGCTCGCTTGTTGTACAGAAGGAAAGCTTTATATCCTATTATGAATTCCCTGAGCATTTCAGTTTCTTGTTGAAACTCCTGAACTTAAGCCTTGGGTCCAAACCCTGCATTTACGCGTAGCAAGGCTACTGTGAAGTCCTGCACTTTTGCTCCTAATCTACAGGCTGTAAACATCAAACGCACCACTAACTCATCATGACTTAACTGATGCTACAATTTTTGTGTCAGGGCTGATGAGAGGCCTAAAATTAAAATTCTCAGCCGTTTTGGTGGGCAAGTAAGAACATGTATCTTCTGCCCCTTTTCTGTTCTCCAATCCACTTCTCTCTGTTACTTTCAGGTACAGCTGTCACCAGGGCAAAGCAAGGCCTGAACAGTGTTTTACTTATGACAGCATTCTTGGCTGGTTAGCTGGGAGAAGAGAAGAGCAGAGCAAAGCAAAGTGGCTCCTTCATTTTTCATGGGAGTATAGGATTTGACATACGAGACCAGGCTCTGCCTTCCCTAATGGCCAAATATGTGATATTTCAGAGGAAAGCAATATCCTGCCAATAGAAAATATATTTATTGGCACAGTCTCCTGCCAAGGGTTTTGGATTGAGCTTGCCTGCTGGGCAAGAGGTGGAGTGAGAGCTGCTGCAAGGAGGCAGGTCTTAGGCTCACACAGTAATTCTGCAGGCGGGGGACCCCCTTCCTGAGCCCCATGGAAAGCACTTTGCTTCCTGAGACATGAGATTGGCTTGGCTCAGTAATTATTGTGGCTCCCACAGTTACACACATCATTAGCAGGCATCATGTATTTCAGACATAAGATGGGTTTTGGGGAAAAAAAACCCAAAATTCGTAGTCATTGTTCCCATGGCTTGATCCCCTCCTGTGGGAGGGAATCTCCCAAGTGGCTAATATGTGGCTGTATAGGTGATGGTATTTGCGTGCAATGGAGGTGATGGGATCTATCTTTCATTTCATCTGGAGGACAAACAGCTCAGGATTATGAGATACAAGTACAGGTAAAACTCCCTGTTATTTTAGCATTAGATGGCACTTTTTGGGCCTTTTAGCTTCAATAACAGTGTATTCTGCCTCCGTGGGAGAGGACACTTTGTTCCCTCATATACAAAGAGCATCCAGAGGCTTTCCCCATGAATGTCTTTAACAAGGAGAGGAGAGCAGCGTGAGAGAATTCAAGTATAGCACAATAAAGCATTGTCTGTTTCAAATACGGCATTGCCACAGCCCCAACATTCAGACAGAGATTTTGGACATTTTTCACTGTTGACTCACACAATTTTAGCAGAAGTCCTTCTTAGTTCTTCCGTATTTAATTTCAATATGGAAATTGCTCAGCTGCCTTGTAGGTATGTGAGGAAGAAAACAAATTTTCCTCTTTTGTTGTTTTTTGGGGGGGAGGGGAAGTGAGGAGGGCTTGAAAACTGTTTTTCACTGTAATGATGTGATGAAAAGCCTGAAAATACAACCTAAAGGTAACCTGATGATTCAAAACCAACAAATCCAGAAAACTCATTGTCATGGTTTTGGGAGGCCAGACTCCAGGATTCCTGATTGCTTGAGCTGCCAATACAGGGAAACAAAGACAGAGTATTTAGAAACAAAGGTGCCTTGATTTTGGAGCTTTATTATACAACTGAAATGAGACATTACTCGCTTTTCACTGTTCCCTCAAAGACTTACAGCAAGCCTGTTTCTCACTGCCAGCAAGGGCTGGATGTATCTCCCTTCGTAGGGTGTTAGAACCTGTGCAACTGTCTGCCTATTGTACACCAGCCACTGGCTCCTCTGTGCTCAAACCTTTGGTCTTAAACTTGTGACTGCTATATCACAGGTTTGCTTCCTCCTAGGATTCATGGAGAGGAGGAGGATGAGCCAGGGTGAGAGGGAGATTTTTCTCCTGTTCATTAGAGGGCAAGATTAAGCATTACTATTAGTTATTCCCATATTATGGCTGCTGGTGGCCTGTAGTATTCCAGGAGTGAGATTGCCAGCAGCACTTAATCAATGCTGCTGCTGGTTCCGTGTTATCAGTCTGCAGCCATGCAGACATTTGGTATATTAGAAAGTCAGAGTACCCCTTAATAATCACCTTGCAAAAGTGGGGCATTAGTGTTTTCTAAGTGACAAGCCTGTCTGGAAATGCAATCGTGTCTTTAGCTATAATGCTATGGGAGTGATAGAAGGCTCATACTTTGGGCAGAAAGTAACTACAAATTAACTACACAATTACAAATGGGCAAAGCAATTAAGTGCAACCCATCCTCCAGGCTCCATGGGCCTTAGCAGACTGAGCAGACATTAACAACCTCTCTGTCCTCTTCTTCAGCATCCATCGACAGCTTTTCCTAGGCAAAGTGGTATCCACCTAGCCCTTTCCTGGCTCTTAAAGCAATGTTTGAGGGCAGATCAGGACCCTCCCTCTTGTTACAGAAGAAAAAGCGGCACTGAAAAACATTCAGCCAAAGCCGTGGAGAAATCTCCAAGCTAGCATTAAACTAAGGTTGTTTTTCAACCAGGACCTGGGCACATTAGGCTGAGCCTAGTGTTGTACCAAGCCAGCTATGTTGCTTTGGGAGGTAAGCTCACGGCTCCCCACGCAGCAGGGACTCCAGCCTGCATGGAGTCTGATGGATCCGAGACCACTGATGCTGCGCTGGCTGCATCGTGTAGGTGTGCAGAGCTTAGAGGGGCTGCAGAAAAGACACTGCAGATCCCCTTGAAACCTTGGCCTGAGCTTTAAATGCAAAAGCCATCTGTTCTTCGTGCCCTCTCACTAAGAAGTAGAACCATTAGGGAAAGATGATACTCTCAATGTAAGATCCTCTTGGCTGGCTGGTGTTCTTTTCCAAACTTTGGCATCCCACCACCTGGCTTGGACAGGGGATAACTTCCTCTGTCGTTCAGCTGGCTTGGCGTCTGCTTGCAGGACTTGGACATGGTGCTCTGAGCTTCAGCCATGGAAACCCGCAGGCCATGCACATGCAGAAGCCTGGTCTGCCAGGCTGAAGGACTGTGGCCAGTTGGTCTCATCCACTGTAGCGTCTGGCCACCAGCTGGGAGACGTGACACCCAGAATGCTGCTCCGTATGCTAAATGAATTGTGAATGATTACAAAACCTGTTTCTGTAAAGGCTTCTCCTTGCTTCTTGGAATAGCTGTGTGCTGTGTCCCTCTCAGAGGTGAAAAAGCTTTGGGAAGATGGTAGGATCAGGCCAGTGATATGCAAAGAATAACTTAGCACCAAATTAAGTATGTCCTATCCATATGAATATATATTTATTTTTTTAAAATGAAGCATAAGAGAGGCTTTACATTCCTTAGTCTCTATAGTTACTCTGAGGATGGGGCAGCAGAAGCTGCTTCATCTCCAGTGAGCAAGTTTGTCCTGTGATGCCAGGCTGGGCCAGGCCTTGGTGTAACCAGGGTTATCAGCTGAGAAATATTTAGCATGCCAGGTACTCTGTGTACGTATGTGTAGGTACGAAGTTAAGCCCACGTAAGATCCAGGAGAGGAGAGAGCTCTTTCAGAGTGCATGCAGGTAGTTATCTTGCATATCCTTGATTTCATCCAGTAATTTCTTGAGGAAGAACAATAATCAACAGATTGTCTTTGGTGGGACCTGTACATCTCTGAAACCCTCCTGAGACTGTCAGAACTAGGGTTTTGGTTATGTGTGCAGATTTCAGGTCCATATGGTGAAAATGGATAAAGTCTCTGTTCCGGTGCTGAGCTGAGCAAAGGTTGCAGGAGTGTTTGAGCAGGATGGGAGCTCTGGGTGCAGTCCTCAGTTCTCGATTCACTGAGCAACCTTGCATGTGTCAGTGTCCCTGCTCGGCGTCTCTGTGGAAATGAGTGTAGCTATAATGATTGGTTAAAGATCTTTAAGCTTCACAAGTAAAAATGCCAGAAAAGTGCTAAATATTGTGGGTCTTTATTTAATGTTTAGGGTCAGGTTGATCTCTGATGAGGATTCTGTGCCTTTATAAGCTTGAGCCATGTAACATGTACTTAGTGGCAACAAAAACGGTTGTTAAAATGAGATCATTGTATGGCCTAGATCTGACACTTCTGGATCCCAGTCCACTGTGATGTGAGATCCAGTCCAGGTTTCGTGTGCCCATATAGACTTTGCTTGGAATAAAATACATAATGGATCAAGCTGCCATATTAAATTTAGTTGTTCACTGTCACATCACCCGGTACACAGCCTGCTCCCTAAATCCCATACTAATCCAGTTGTCTGTATCTTCTTTGGTGTGAAAGCACATTAGCCTCAAAAGCAGCAGCAGAACCAGTATTCATAGAAAAAAAAAAAGAGTAGCAAAAGGGTTAATATCAAGCTCCAGTCCTAACCTGATACAGCTTTAATGTGTCCTCAGGAATAGCACCTCATCCCCAACACGTATACTCTTGATGCTTCACTGGGAAGATGGTGATTTGTGATTTGTCTTTATCCTCTCTCACACTCATCTTCTTTCATTTGTTTATGGTAACCCTGATGTGTAGTGTAGTTTTAGCAATGTCGATAATGCACCTTTTACCTGGAGTGAGTTTAATGGGATTTGACAGCAACAGGGGATGAGAAAATTCTGTGATTCTGTTATTCATCCCATTTCTGCAGCAGTCTTTGTAGATTGTATACTATTAGGAGAAAAACGTTTTGGAGGTTTCCTTTCTCTCTCTCTCTCTCCACCTGCGTCCTTCCTTATAGCTGGCTCTCATCATCAGGCTATGGATATCTCTTGTCATTAAAATGGAGAAGAGTGGAGAGAGGAATGGGAGGAAGACTGAGGAACCACTCAGATACCAAGCACAGTAAATCCATGTATGAAAGGACAGACCTTCTCCCAGAGCGTTTATGAGCAACCCTGCAAGCAAAACCAGAGTCCCCTTCATTCATCACTCATGTGACTTGTGAGTTTGCTGTGTCTGACATTTGGATCTGTGTCTTGAAAGGATGGTAAAGATTCGTTAATGTTTTTACAGCATCTCTCTATGTCCAGGCATCGTTTACTACAGTGTCCTCATATTATCCCTTGCCAGCCTGCTGTTACGGGGCCTGTGCCTTTGGCCTATTTGAACTATATTCATTTCAGCTTTTTCCTGACCTTGGTTTGCTCCCTGACCATTGCTCTTCTTCCTGATCTCTGGGGCTTCTGCTCACACAGTGCTGGGCATCACTTAAAGGGTTGGGGAGGCAAAGTCTCAGCATTGTGCTGGCCTCTTGGCTCTGACACTATCATCATTGCAGCGTGGAAATACCTCCAGTTAGGAAAGGTAAAATATCCTTTTCGAAGTCCTTCCCAAAAAGGTTAAGAAATTAATTTTGGATGAACATCCTTGCCCTCTGAGCAAGTCTTTGTATTAATGATCTCATGACGGATTGCTCCTTAAACTGGCCCTAGCACAGGTCAGGACAGAGTAAGAATATTCTCTATTTAATGAGGCAGAGATCAGAGCCTCTAATATTTCATCATTCGTGCTCGGGGAAGGAAGGGAGTTATGAGCTTGGAGAGCTGATGGCAGAAGGAGCCCTGGTGAGTGGCTGCAATGGCAGCTCGCTCACTGCATAGCTCTTAGCACCCAAGACCTGTAGGTTTCCATCTTCCTCTTGGAAAAACTAACCTTTGTCATTAAACTGATCCTAAATAAATGAATTCAGTGTTGTCAAATGACCCAAGGCTAATAACCCTCAGGACAGAAGAGACTTCTTTATCCTGCAGAGAGGTGTATAGTGCTAGGACCGTGAATGCCAGTGGTATATGGACAACCACAATCTACAGAGCCGTGTGGAGCATTGAGCTTTGTTCCTCCCAGCAGCTTTTGCATAGGAAGGGTGGGCAACCTGATACTCAGACACTAGTAAATTAGAAAGCTAACTTGAAGATCCAGTGGTTTACAAGGGTTTTAATTTATTAATGAGTGGAGGCCATCTCAGTGTGTGCAAATATAGATTTTAAATCAGTTGACATGATGTACATAAACAATCACACTTGTAGTGTAGCGCTGAGATGCTAATGTTAAATCCACCTCTGATTTGAGTGCTGCTTTTCAGCAGCGCCGTCCTCCCTGGGAAGCAGTGATATATAGTGCTGTGCAAATCACTGGTGCCCTTAAACTGCAGCTCTGAAATATTTACACATCCAAAGTGTGTGTGTAAATTGGTAGTATCACAATGTTCCCGTGGGGTGACAGAGATTTGTAAATTTTGTTTTCTGCGCAGTCCTGCGTTTCCCTGCTGGTGACCAGGAACCAGGACCCAAGAGCATAAATTCCCCAAATAATTCTTGCAGTGCTTAGAGTGAGCTCAGCTCTAGCTCTTAGGTACCAGAAGCAAATCTTTCCGAGGTGCCACTGTTACGATTTTTTGTTTATGTGCCCTTGTGGCCAAGAAGGCCAATGGCATCCTGGGGTGCATTAGAAGGGGGGTGGTCAGTAGGTCGAGAGAGGTTCTCCTCCCCCTCTATTCTGCCTTGGTGAGGCCACATCTGGAGTATTGTGTCCAGTTCTGGGCCCCACAGTTCAAGAAGGACAGGGAACTGCTTGAGAGAGTCCAGCGCAGAGCCACAAAGATGATTAAAGGAGTGGAACATCTCCCTTATGAGGAAAGGCTGAGGAAGCTGGGTCTCTTTAGCTTGGAGAAAAGGAGACTGAGGGGTGACCTCATCCATGGTTACAAATATGTAAAGGGTGAGGGTCAGGACGATGGAGC
>VZRW01003865.1:1000813-1098118 GCA_013398125.1 Aegotheles bennettii | reverse complement strand
TGCGTTCCTGTGTGATGGACTCTAGGTGACCCTGCTCTGGCAGGGGGGTTGGACTGGATGATCTTTCGAGGTCCCTTCCAACCCCTAGGATTCTGTGATTCTGTGGTGAGTAAGGGCATCCCGCTGGCCATAAGGCTAGTGAAGGAGATATGCCTGAAGAAAAGCAGGCTTAACTCACAATGATTGACGTAAAAACCCAGGGCTGATGCACATGTAGCTGAGCTCCCAACGTCATGAGCGTTCGCCATTTTCCCCTTGGCTCTACCCGGCCGAAATACGGCACTAAATCTGCAAATACCCTTGTTCTGAGTTGTCAGCAGCTCTCAGAAATTACTCAGGGGTGGATTCCTAACGCACCCCTTTGGTGATGGATGGGTGGGTGGATGGGTGGGTGGATGGATGGGGTGGATGGGTGCGCGCTCTTCCTCAACCCGGGCAGGACCCACTCCCGCCGCCAGGTGTCGCTGTGCCCCGCGCAGCCGGTGCGGGAGCCGGTGCGGGTGCGGGAGTGAAGAGGGGGGTGTTGGTGTTGGGCTCGGGGTTTGCCCGCTCTGGCTGCTTCCTGTAATTGATGATTCCAAACGTATAAAAAACGTCCTCTACAGCTTCCTAAGGAGGGGACGTGGAGAGGGATCCAGTGATAGAACACGTGGGAATGGTTCAAAGCTGCGACAAGGGAGATTCAAACTGGACATTAGGAAGCATTTATTTCCTGAGAGGGTGATCAAACACTGCAACAGGCTTCCTAGAGAGGTGGTTGATGCTTCAAGCCTGTCAGCTTTTAAAAGGCATTTGGACAATGACCTTAACAACATCCTTTAACTTGGTCAGCCCCAAATTGGTCAGACAGTTGGACTAGATGATTGTTGCAGGTCCCTTCAAACTATTCTATTCTATTCTGTTCTGTTCCATTCCATTCCATTGTTAATAATAAACATTTTGGATTAAAAACAAGAGAAGATATCTGTACCACTTGTGGCTGCTATCGTATGATATATTTTATAAGAGAACCTTTGCCTTATTTCCTGATTTTAACCAGCTTCCAATCTGGATAATTGCATTCTGCCTAATCTCATCCTCTCTCAGCAGTTGCAGTTCTTCTTCATTTGGTGCCTTAAACTATTGTTGCTTTTAAACAGCTGCTCTGTTCCATCACAGAGAAAGCTGCACTTGAGGGAAGGGCAAGCACTTGTCAAATAATATTAATTCGATAATTTATATAGTGTTTTTTTTCCCCCATATTTTGTAATAAATTATTCACCTTGTATCTTTTCACATTATTCATCTGGTTAACTGAGGTAGCCTAACAATTTTAAAATGTATTCATCAAAAAATTTGTTGAATTGCTTTTGTCAGTTGTTTTTTTTTTTATCCAAAAGAAAAGCTTTGACGAATAATCACAGTCCTTAGCTGCCTGGGCCCCGTGGTCAGTGAAGTGGTTTAGATGGATTGATGGTGAACAGTTTTGTAAAACAAAGTGGGAAAGAAAAAAGTAAAAAGAGCACAGCTGAAGCCCATTTTTGAGATTTTGAACGCCGTGTAATGTAAAATGTGTCAGACCTGTTTGTTAGCTAATCATTTGTTGGAATTTGAGCACAAGCTTTGGAGAAAACCCAGTTGACAATATGTGGCAGGACCCATTTGCTGTAGCCCACATTCCTGAGACAGTTTGTGTACCTCCAAAATATTCAAGCTTCAATTATGTATCTTTAAATTTGCTACAGGATTACTGAAATGGTTGTCTTCGAGATTGCTTTAATCTTGGCTCACTTTGCATAAAATGATACCTGCTATCGGATAGGAACGTGTGTGCAGGTGGGAGGCATGGTATGGATTACTTACAAGTTTGAGATGGTAAGGTGCTCGGTGTACAGCCCCTTGAAATACTTAAGGTGGATCAGCTAGGGGTAGTGACAAAGTTCCCCCCTTACCCCTCCAGGCTACAGGAGAGCAAACAGAGAGGTCTTGACATGTGAACTGAGAGGATCTGAGATGAAGGCAGTTGAGAGATATGTTAAACTCATACCAAGTCTTACGATGCTATTTGAAGGACTGCTTTTCTGAACCTTTCCAAATATTTGTGAATTTACTGCACTCTTTTTTTAATTGCTAATGGTGGCCTTTGATAGCTGCAAAGCAGACACACACCCTTTCCCTGTTCTGTACAGGAAAAAGAAAAGACTGGCAAAGAGTCCTTGATTGNCACCCTTTCCCTGTTCTGTACAGGGTGAGTACTAGGAAAAAGAAAGGAGTGGCAAAGAGTCCTTGATCATGATCAGGGAGACACCAAGCTGTACAATAATGCGTGTCCTACCTTGTGAGTTGGTGGTTATCTCCTTTTCAGCAACTTTCTGGAGGTGAAATGAAGGGTGGTCAGTGATTGTGGCATGATGCTGGGCTTTGGAAGCCTTTGGTTTGCCTAGTCTGCTATGAGTGACTCAGGACTGCCTCACTTTGTTCCCCAGCATTGTAACAGGAGTGCTCATATGCTCATCTGCACCAGGATGCTACGCCTATCAGTATATTACCGCTGGTTTCCTGCTCAGATATTGCAGACATTAGGACTGCAGAGGTACTTTGAGTATATCCTAAAAGACCTTCCTTTATGAAGCATTGATTGGCCAAGAAATGAGAAGCAGCAGGAAGCCACAGCTTTCTGACTTAGGAACTCATGTGTCTTCCATAAAGTTCATCTTGCGCTTTGCTGACATGATCTCACTTGCTAATGTTTTTTGCAGAGCATCCTATGTAACAACATAATTAGTGTAAATTACATTTTATTTTTAAATCATCCCCTTTCCTTCCTGATTTTTTTTTCCGTATCTAAATGTCAACTTTTATGGTAAACAGCGCTGTGCTGTAGAGGCTGAACAGGAATACACTTGTGCAGGTGGA
Organism: Aegotheles bennettii; assembly: GCA_013398125.1. Lineage (NCBI taxonomy): Eukaryota > Metazoa > Chordata > Aves > Caprimulgiformes > Aegothelidae > Aegotheles > Aegotheles bennettii. The sequence continues at coordinate 1,095,223 of VZRW01003865.1, read as the reverse complement.
AATCTACTGGGAGAGGTTCTGAGACTGAGTTGAACAGAAGCTCAGCTGGTTGAGGTCAATGTTTCTTTAAGGCATTGCAAGTTGTGCTTGATTTTGTTTTCTTCTTGCAGCCCAAGTCATCCTGCTGTATCAGGTATTAAAGGCTTCAAATTATGAGTAGTACAGGTGAATTGCTAACACATATCCAGATTTTAAAGATCAAAGGTAAATGATAATGTTAGAGCACCAAACCTGTTCAAACATGGTACAGTAAAAATCCCCCTCCCTTAATATGGTAGGAATTACTTTCCACACAATACTTACCTTTGCCTGAGAGATGAAATTCAAAGCAGTCAGAGCTCTGGGAAGGGATGCTATTAACTTTTCTCTCCCATTATTTTTCATTTCTGGCCATTCCACTATGACTTACTAACTCTGGACGGCATTAAGAATTCTAATACACTTTTCATTTTGCTTTTTCTTATCATTATGGTAAGCTTTTTGGGAAGCAGACATGGCTTCCTTGTTGAATATATACGTGAATCTGGCACCAGGTTTTAGTTCTTGAGGCCTTCTTGTCAAAAAGAATAAAATTTATAAAACAAAATATTTTTTGCCTGATAGGAAACGGAAGATACTAGGAATTTCAGGAAACTGCACAAATCCAAGTCCAGTTTTGCCAAGCTAGAAATATTCAGTAAAATTCAGAATTATAAACACTTACCTAAATGGTATGTAACCACAATAGTAAACTTAGGGATACTATTAGTTGCAACAGAATCTCATCGTACATCCACGTCCTGAACCATCCCATCTGCATTGCAGACTAGGACTATCACTGCTACCACTTTACACATAGGAAAAATGAGGCATGTATAATAAGAGGAGATTTTTGCCAAATATCTTCCGCAGCTTAGCGACACATTTTCCACCTCTTGTTCATCTGAGCTGTTTAAAGTTTGCCCCTTGCTTTTCTTCGTGATATTGATCAGGACAGAATGAAAGCTTGTTCCCAAAGCTAAGGGAAGTTGAGAAGACAATGAAACACTTGGAAAGATGTAGACTACAGAAATTGGATTCTGGGCATGTACTGCCAGGATGGAGGATTTTTATTTAATTTTATAGAAAAATGTTCAGGTTATTTTACACTGAGATGCAAAATCTCATTTGCAGCCAAGCCCCGGAGGGAGTAAAAGGAACTTGGAGAGCTCATAAAGACAAGTGTAATAGGATTAATAAGAAAAAGGCCTAAGACATAAGCCTTCATTGTACACATTTCTTGCTAAATTTTAGTATTGATGAAGGGTGAAATGCCAAGACTTCACCACACGCTCATGTCCTTGAGGCAGTAACAGAATGACAGCATTCACATGGGCTGCTTCTGCCACCATTTTAAGAACAACCACATGGGATGCTACCTCTTGGGGCAGAGAGTGAAGGGAAAGGGGGAGGAAAGCAGGTCAAGAATGGATGCAGCTCTCCTAGCTTGACAGATATTTACTTGGTGCTGAATTTTGCCTGTGCCATGAGTTGCTCTCCTCACTCTTTCACCATCTTAACACTCAAGGGGAAGGGAGGTCAAAGGCTCACACCAAAAAGCAGCATTTCTTGCCCACAAAAAAACTAAAGCACCTGCTGAATGACCAGCTTCAGTGCTCTACTTGGGCCTCATCTCTTCACTCATCTCTGATGTAGTTATTGGTACCTCTTGCAGTTTTGACATGCATTTGATGAGAAGGACACTGAAGAGAGGAAAAGTGTGAGAAGGAATTGCCATGGCTTTGTAGTAGAGATGAACACCATTGAGACAACCTCGAGAGGCCCTGGGACATGTCTGTCCTCCTGTATGAGCTTGGGCAAGGAGCAGTAACAGGCACGAAAGCCCACTTGCTTGCACTGGAGTTCAACTGATTTGGGGGTTTTTATCCTCATATCCCAACCCAGCTTGTGTTTCACAGTAGCAAGGTCATTCTAGAGACCAGACCTGCTCAGAGGGACCAGACAAAGAGTTGGGGTAAGAATACAGCAGGTCAGTGTCTAGCTTTCCTAGCACAGGGAGGTGACATACCCACCCTGTGCCCATCCTCCTCAACTTAACTATGGCACATGCTGGTCTGCAGGAAGCTGATCCCCTCCCTGTCCCAGCACCTGCATGGGGAGGGAGGATTTGGTGGGGAATGGATGGGGAGTCTGTGACAAATGAGAGGGATCGCAGTTGGATGACCAAGGTTAGAATCCATCATCACTGATTAGATCTGGAGAGAGACACAGACAGATCAAAGATAATGAATGGGTCCTAAAGAGCAGCAGTTCATTGTCACCTGGTGCCTTCAGTGCATCAGTTATCTCGTAGCATGTCCAAGGAAGCTGATAAACCTTTGCATATTTAACTGCCACCCAGAAGACCTCTGTGGCTTCACTGGGCACCCAAGTATTACAGTAACCTGTCCTTTGCTCACCCAGACAGAAAAAATGGAAGGGAGAAGGAGATATGGGGCCAGGCCCATCACGTTTTCTTGTCTGCTTGCTTTACCCATCTGTCTATCTGCTGCTGCCAGTGCCTGTGTTGTGGGAGAAGGATGATTACATCATTTCCATAGAGCTTGCTGTTCCAGCCCCCTGATTCAGGGTGAAATTTGGTTGTGCTCCTGGGTGTTCGAACGCTTGCCAGGTAGGTACTACCAAGAACATTTATTAAAATAGACAGATGGGCACTGGGGTAGGAAGCAGCCACTAGAATGCTAGAAATCAACCAACTGTGAAATAGAAAAATCAAAAAAACTATATTCCTGGAGCCTTTAGCACTAGCCTTCCCATTTGGGGCCGTCCTTTTTACCCCTTTTATGTGTCCACACCCACACGAGAGCTACTCATGAAAATGCCACAGCCAGGTTTTAGTTTGTCTCTCTAGGCACTTCAGCTTGTCCAGAATGGGACAAATCCCAGAATGGCAGGAATCTCAGAATGGCCCCCTGAGTTATAATTGGTGCATGCATCAAAATGCACCTTTGCTTGCAGATAAGCATACAGCTTTCTCTGGGAGCTTGGACATCTCAAACACATGCAAGATCTGGCCTGACCCTGCTCAAGTGCAGTAGGAGGAACACAGCAACTGACTGCTGGTAGGTAGGAGGTGAGATTCCTAATCGCTTGTCTAGATGCATTTGCAACTTACTCTGATTCCTTAACAGCTCTTTCTGTCTGCTCGTGTTCCTTTGGCATTGTGATCACTCTCCATTAGCTCCCTCAAGTAGTGGCATGAGATGCCAGCATAGATAATGTCAAAATCAAACGTCTTCGTTCTGTTCCTTTTCTTCTTTTCCTAACTTACCACTGGAAAAGCCACGATGTGTACGTTTGCATTCTCATAGGTGTGTATAGAAGAGGGAGATGAAGGCTATTAACAAAAAATATGTATCAGATATATCAGACTAGAAGGGAGATGTCTACTCTTAGGTGTAAAAAAAAATGTTGAATCAGTCACTGTCTTGAGATAAACTACCATGACATCAGTGTTAGTTTATTTTGGGTCTGTGTTAAATTCTCAGGGGATGAAGGGCAGTCCCCAGTACTGCTACTTTGTTGTAGCTGTGATCTTGGCTTCCTCACTTGCTGGCACCTCTTGCAGGACCAGCCTGTAAGAACTGTGAATTTTCTGTGAGATTTTATGAGTCTAGACTTGACCTTGGTCTTACAGAATTTCTGCTTATCTGTCACTAATCCAAGGGGAATAAGGACAGTGTCAATGGGTGCTCAGGTATGACAGCAGTGACTGGGGTAGAATATTGATCTGCTAGCTAGATGCATAGTAAGAACTTGTTTGCAAAGGGAACAGACCAAATTCAGACCTCTCTCAGTGCTTGTCATTCCTCATACTGATGTTAATGGCACTGTCCCAGAGAAAACCCTGAAGTAGGACATATGGTATGTACCAAGGCAGTGGAGACTGGCCCTCTACTGTTTTCCCAGAGGGGTTATCTGGGTCTATACAAAACCAGTACCGGATCCTTCTATCACTTCAAGGGAGTGATGTCATGAACAGAGGCTTTTGGTTTCTTTGTGTTTTACCTCCTCTTTGGGTGTAGGGAAATGTCAGTTCTGGTCTCCAGGTGGTGCCAACTGGTGTAATCAACTGGGAGTGGGGCTTGTGAATGCAGGATCAGACATCCAAAGTCTTTTTTTGTTTTCTTTTCTCTACTTACTGTAAAGCTCTTTGAGATCTTCTGAGGGAAGGTGCTGTAAAATATAAATCATTAGTCAAGTATATGTAAGTGCACATATTTGCCCTGTTACAGCATTACTTTCCATTGGCTGATTTATAACCCCCAGATTTGCAAGGTCATCTCCATTTTGATTCTGCAGTGTTGCATTTTTAAGTGATGCTAAAGCCTCCCCTTTATTGCCGGGATAAAAATAATACAAACCGAGCAGACCTTGACCAAAGGAGTAGCCCAATAAAACTGTAAGTTGCCCACATCAGGCTAGTAACTAAGAAGCAATTTGCAAAGCTCAGTGATGCTATCAGGTTGGGTTTTTTTGGCCTCATTAGCACTGTGTACAGCCACCTACAAGGGTCAGAAAGCATGCTTCCCTCTTAAACGTAGCTGCTTCCTTTGCTTTCCTCACTTCCCAAGAGCCTTAGCCTTGGCTCCTCTTGTAATCTGGATGGGTTCAGCTGGGCCAAGGGTTTTTTGTTCTTACCTGAAGGCATTGTGGTGCACAGTATTGGTGCTGATGGGTGGACAGACGGTATGTGTGGCAGCCTGCATTATGTAGTTGGTGGATTTAACCCACAAGCTGCTTCCCTTCTGGCAAAGACACTTTTGCTTGCAGCTTCATCTGAGGCTGACAAGGAGTCCTTCCATTTTCTTCAAGTCCTGTCTGTGGCATCTTGTGGGTTTCCAGCAGCAAATGTCGCTGCCTCTGTAAGCACTGGAATCTGAAGCAAGACATGTCTCTGCTGTTTAGGTGTGCTTTATTGGCTAGATCAGGGATTGAAAGAAGCGCATTCAGGTCTTGAGCAACATTTGGTGGGGAAATGATGCATCTCTTTTCCATTGCTCCTGCCTCTCGCAGCGACCTTGGAATGTAAGGCCAAGGACACGATTACTTCAGCTCCCTCAATTGTGAGTCATATTCTTCTGGCCAATGTGATTCTGCATTTCCATTGTCTCCCAAGGTGACAAGTACTAAAGAAAAGGAACAATAGGCAAAAAGGAAGCCTTTTGCTTTTTTTTTTCATCTCACCATGATACAGAATTAACCAAGCATACAGGAGCATTATAGGAAACTGTTAAGCAAGTGGACTTGGCCTAAACTGAAAAGAATATGGGACAAGCAACCTACTGGTTGCAATATGATGCAACCTGTGTTCCTTTTGGAAATAAGGTCAGACTAAAGTTTGGCTGGTGGAAACTTTTCCAAGTCCAGAAAGAAGCCTGGGACCACGCCCACACTTCAGCTGAAGTCTGTCTCTAGCTCCCCTTGATTTGGATGGAGGCATTTAAAATGAAATCAAATTCACAAAAGTTTGTTGCCTGAGGGATGCCAACACTCTTCCTTGAGGTGGGCCTGGGACTGGGGAGGCAAAGTCACCTTCTCCCCATTTAGAGCCCTCACATCTCTACAGTGCTTTATGTTACTTTCACATTGGCTTTATCTCTCAGGGCTTCCTCCCTTTCTTCTTTGTATGTACCTTCTACTACAAGACAGGCACTGTTATGCAGTGGTCCTGGAGTGAGCAGACACATTTTTCCATAGAGGATAATGGTGGAGGGAGATCACTCCTTCTGCTGGGCGTCATTTTGCAGTAACTGGTGCTCTGCCATCAGCCTTGACCTCCAGCCAGCTTTACACCTGCCAAAGATCAGTCCCTTCATCTGTGTCTACACATGTAGGTCACTCCATGCTGGTTCCTTTCCTGCTTTCTTTTGGTCCCATGGGAGACAGAGGGAACAAGTCCATGTGATCTGGTCTTGCAATTTTCATGTGTTTACATTTCCACCTGCCTCACCAGTGTCCTTACTTCCCCTTGCTCCAGCCTCTTGTGCTGCCTTTTCTCACTTTGCTATTTCTTCCCCACTGTGCCTCCTCTGCTGTACCTTCACATACAGCCCCCCTACCCAAGTCCCTTCTTTTTCCCACGCAGTCCCCCCTCACTGGCATCCTATGTAGTCACTATTGCCTCCAGTTCGTCAATTAAGAGATCACGTTTCATGGCTGTGCAAGGTTGTTGGGGTTTCTTTTCCCTACTTAATATTATTTTTCCAGCTCCATCTTGGCATCTACATTTATTTGAAACAAATTGCAGGATAATTTGTTTTTCTAATTTTCAAGACGTGAACTCCTGGTTCCAGAGGGGTCGGTGTTTGGGGCACCCAGTGCCAGCGAGCTGGGACTGCACACAGAGATTTGTGCTGTATGAGGAAATACTTCATTAGACTTGTATTCCACGAAGGCACTCTTGCTTCTTAATGCCTATGATTTTAATTAAAACCTGGAAAGCGAAGAATCCTCGGGTTGTATTAATGTTTTAATTTCCATTAGGACAGTGGAGTTTATAAACACGAGCTGGGTTTATAAATTAGACCTTGTACGAATATTAAGTGCACAGTGCAGCAAAGGCAGCCGACAACTGGAGTGGAGCCGGCCCCATCTGTCTCTTTCCTTGGCTTGCTCTCGCTTTCCAGTGTCCTCCTCTTGGCACAGGCTTTTCTGAGCTGTTCAAGGGTTCCCCCTTGGAGACTAAGCTAATGGCTTCTTCCATTTCTTTCCGTGGATGCTCTCCTCACTCAGCAAAGCAGGAAGAGAAGCAGATGTTTTAACCAGGGGCTTGAAAAACAACCTGCAAAGGTGACTTTGGGCACAGGGATTTTGTGATGAGGTACATGAAAGGGCAAGGGATTCTCCTGACCCAATTCTCATGTCTGTGAGTACACAGAGGTGCACACAGAGATCATCAGATCTAAATATGCATCCCACCTACGGTTACCCACACCCAGAGTGTGCATATGTATTGCTGGGAGTGCAGGGGGATGTGACAGAAGATGCAGTCTCCTCCAGAGATGATGTGACAGCTGCATACAGCTGTGTGCAGGCTGCACTGGAGGAGCGCAGGCAGGCGATGCCTAGCAGGCACAGCCTGGCACAGACACTGATGCAGGGGACCATGGACCCCATACAGCCTGACTGTACTCAGCTGTGCAAACTGCACACAGGCCATCAGTGTGACACCGGTGACAAAAACAAGCACTGTGTGCTGTGTTCTGCTCAAGGACTCCAGGAGGGTTTGCAAAGACAATCATCATCCAGTTTTATGCAAGGGAAAAGTGAAGTGTGGATAGATGAAGTGCCCGGATCCACACAGCCATTGGCAGCAGAGCTGGAAGTAAAATCTGGATCTCATGTAGGGATTCTGAGTTCCCATTCCCAATTCCCACAGGGAAAACTTCCCACTCCTACATGTAGTCATGTAACATCCTTGGAAATGACAATACTTTTTTCCTTGGCACTGTAATAGTGAAGAAGGGCTGTATTTGCTTGCATCTCTGGCCTTTGTCTCTGGCATCTGAAGGGTTGGCTCAAGACCGTCTTGTGGTGGCCATCAGTAAGGACAGCTTGGCTACACCTCCCCTGTGTGCAATGCAGTGTCACACAGGGATGCTGTTGGAGCTAATCAGTTCAGGCAATGTGTGGTGTAGCCACCTACACCCTGTTAGCATTTGCTTTTTAGAGGATGGGTGCACACCCTCCATGCAAAACTTTGGCTTCACTTGAGTGTTCAAGAGGATGGACTCTGCGGTAAAACTCCCCAAAAAGATCTGCAGCAATGAGATTGAAGGTATTTTGTATAGGAACCTGTGCATTAGTGTAAACGTCTTTGCTCTGCAGTCTAAACCATGTGACAGGGGTAGTCCACCCCTTCAAACCTTGCCGCCACTGGGTTAGCATCATAACTGCTGAACTATCTGAGCTGGTTTGCAGGGTAGCACCTGTGATTCACAAACAGCGCTGTCTCCATCAAAGGCTGAGGTGAGACAGGGGAGGTGGTGGAAGAAGGTGGGAAGAGAGCCCCTGGGCATGGCTGCCTCTCTCCTTCTCCCTCAATGCATCACTGGATCTTTTGATGTGAGGGTGATGTTCAGGAGAAAGGAGAGAGGTGTGCTCATTGCCAGCCTCTGTCTCCTTGAGCCTGGTAGGGCTGTTACTGAGATATCCTTCCAAGCAGCTTAAATAGAAATGTCTGGTGACAAAATNCCAATGCCATCAGCCCCCGCGAGAGAGGAGAGGCTTGCTGGCACTTCCAGCCCCAGTAATACATCTGAGTCAGTGGAAGGGGTGGCAGCAGGGGAAAAGGAGGGGGGGGGGGGTCTTCTTGGGCCAATTTTCAGGCTTTCAGCACTGCTGAGGCCATTAGTTAGGCTGACTGAAAACATGGACTCTCACCCTCTGCTGAGACTCTGAGGGGTCCGGGCTACCACACCACCCTGGAAATAGGGGAAAGCTGGAGTTTGTCAGTCAGGGTGATGCCAGGAGCTCCCCATTGGAAATTCCTCATAGTGTGGCAGCTCCTCTGCTGTCCCTGCTACCACAGTTTGCGTTCAAGGGGACACCAGTGGTGTTTCAGAAATGTTGACCGGTTTTTTTGGGAACAAATACTTTTTGCTTTCATAGAATCATTGAATCATCAAGGTTGGAAAAGACCTCCAAGATCATCCAGTTCAACCACCTACCTACATCACCACTAAACCATTATCACCCAGTGCTACATCCAGATGCCTCTTGAACACCTCCAGGGACGGTGATTCCACCACCTCCCCGGACAACCTATTCCAATACCCAATCCCCCTCACAGTGAAGAAATTTTTCCTGATGTCCAATCTGAATCTCCTCTGCTGCAATTTAAAGCTGTTTCCTCTTGTCCTTTCACTATGGGCATGGCAGAAGAGAGCAACCTTTCTCTGTCCCCTTCCTGCTACTTGCCTTCCCTATGTTTCTTCAGGAGGGTGCAGGTCATCTCATTTAAAAAATCAGTCTTGTCTTGTTTAATCTCTACTTAATCCCAGTCCTTCTCACCCTCATGTGGCTCAATCCCCTTCTGCACCCTTCTGGCAAGAAAGGGTTGAGAAGGTGATAGCTATCCACCAACATCAAAATAGCCAGGCAGAGGTCCTCTACCTCAGTGCCTGCTTAGGGAGTCAGTAACTCAATGGCATGGCATCACCCCTTGGGCTGAAGGAATAGGGCTGGGCTTGAGCTGTATCAGGGGTCTGAAAACCCTCTGAGAACGTAGCACGTGGGTTCCTTCCAACAGGGCTGCTCCAAGGGGCTCTTATGGGGACTTCATGTTTTCAGTGAGTGGGTTTATGTGGAGGGGACGGGGGCTGAATAGAAATGCCATAGTAACACCATATGCTAATGGCAATACTTCTCCAAGAAACTCTCTTGAGAGTTTCTCATTATGCAAACAAGTCTGGCAAATGATAATGCCTCCTATACTTCCATGGATTAATGTATGTAAATGGAAGAACTGCTGCTCGTTCCCAAAAGCAACGTTGAGTTTCCCACACTGGAGCTGGCGCCCGGGCCAAGGGCAGTGTGTCTCAGGGTACAGGCAGACTGCACTTTTCACCCCTCTTTCATGCCAGTTGGCCCTTGCATTCTCTAAAATCACTTGGCTAAATGTATCATTCCTTCAAGCATGCATTCCCACTGAGTACAGCATCACGGCCCTCCATGTACGTGGGGTCAGCATCCATCACCTGCATCCTGCCCAGGGCAGTGTCACACATCCTGGTGATCTGGCAGAGAAACTAGCAGAGTATATCTTGGTGTCTGAAGTTTGATCCAGGCAATATATTGCTCTGTAATATTACAATAATGCAGTGGGGTTGGTTGGGGTGGTGGTTGACTTCTTAGTCACAGGCTTTAATTTGATGTGGGAAAGGAGCCACTTGTTATCATCTGAAGGGAACTTCGTTAGCTTTGTGAAATTACTTTGGTGCATTTTAAGTCATCTTTTTTCTTTTTTTTTNNNTTTTTTTTTTTTTTTACTTTTGAGTAATGTGGTTAACAGAGGCAAAACACCACAGAAAAATTAGGTTGTCTTATGATGGTTTTGGTTCTTTTTAAATAATCTAGGTCAATCTGAGTTAGTTGAGCCTGGGGCTGGCATTGAGTTTATTTTGTGGTAAAACCAAACTATGCTATCAGTGCAATGTTTTTCCACTTGAGATAACTTCTGACGGTTGCCATGAGGTTAAAAACACACTTTGTTTTCTTGGGTTTTTTCCTTCCTTTTTTTTTTCTTTTTTTCTCTTTTGATAGCAGACTCTGCCTATGGTTTTCATTCGCTTGAATTCGTATGTGTAGCAGAGTCCCAGCACCCACAGCAGCAGCAAGGGAGGGCAGTGCTGGCTACCAACATCCACAGCTTACCTGCTGCATGGCAAGCAGAAGCCTGGCCTCTTCAAGGTGCTCTGGCTGCCATCTTCCCTCAGCACCAAATAGCTGCAAACAAATTAAGTGATTTCTGACTGCTAAAACTGGTGTGTGCAGCAGAGCACATCTGGGCTAAAGATCATTTGCTTCAAACGCAAGTGAACTGCTTTGCCAAGCACCCAGAGATAGCTTTGGAATTTTTTTAGGGCAAAAAACAATTTCTCCACTTTCATTTTCCTTTTCCCTCTCACTGTTATCAGGAAAATGAAAGTGGAGCAATTTGAGCCAGGTTTTGATACAAGCAAAAATATACTCGTTTTTAGTAGGCTTGAACTTTTTAATTTCCAGTTAGTTCCAAAAAACATGAAGCTAGTTTTCTTTTCCTTGGCTAGGTTGGGTGTGTGTGTGTGTGTCATTTTTGCCCTCTTCTCTAGGCAGTTCAACTCTGAGAAAAAAGCAAAATGCTACATGATGGTGGCTCCCTTCTGACAAAACATCATGGGAGGTATGATATATGTAGCATAGCCTGTAGCAAAGAATGGAGGCGTTTAACTTTCCTCTGGCTCTTTTAAGACAAAAGCATCTTAATGCAAAAATAGCTTGAAATCAAGCAGTTTGGGGGATTTCAAGAAATCAGACCAAAACATTGGATGATAAGAATATTAAAAATCTTTCTTTCTTTCCCACCCAGAGGGAAAATGTTATAAAATTTCTGTGAATAATTTTTGAATTTGTTTATGCTGTGAGGGTTAGGTCCAAAATTGGTGTCATTTTGAATTCTGATGAGAGCTGAATTATTAGGGAAATACTTTACTAGGATGAGGTTTGGTCACCCAAAGTGTGCCAAATGGTGTGCTTGCAAAAGGCGGTGGTGGCTGCTCTCAGCCTTAAAAGAGGCACAGCCTGGGACATCGATGGAGAGCCCTTTGCAACCTGCTCGCCCCTGGCTTGCCAACTCTGAGCAAGAGCAGAGGGTGGCTCATTTAGGGGCTGTGTTGCCAATTTTGACTTATGCTGAGAAGAAAAATCTATTGCAAGTATCCTGAGAATGTTGCAGAAATGGATGTTTTACATCCCGATGCCAGTTTCTGTTCTGCTTTGGATATAAGCTGTGGATTTCTGCTAACTCAGGAGGGGCTGGGAATGCTGCTAGATTTGGAAAACCCTAACCTGCTTTTTTTGCTCGTGGGATTGTGAAAGTGCTCAGAGATTGCAATTCTTCTCCAGCGCTGAAGAATTCCGTTGATATATGCTCCACATTATGATCATATATAAAGACTGATAAGGCATCTTTGAAAGGAAATCAGAGGGGAACGTGTTGCCACGCGTGCTACAGCAGCAGAAGTGTGAATGTCACGTTGAAACCTTATGTTTTGATATATAGCCGTAACAAAGAGGGTGAGGGGTCTGTCTGTATAAAGAACACCAGAAAATCTACTGCCTAATGATTTTTTAAAGAGAATATAAATCAAAATTGAGAAACTGGGAAGGCTTTTACACCTACTTAGTGGATTCTGTGTGCATTGGATGTCTGCTGCTATAAAACCCTACCGTACTCTGTCTTTGAAAGTTGTATGGGAACTAATAGCACCTTATCAGGGTTCTGCATGCAATAGCCCTAAGGTTTACCTTTGTAGTGCCTTTTGAAAAAAATGTCCTGCAAGTACAGAGCTCCGGTCTTTGCTCCAGCAAAGGGTGAAAAGGAGATGAGAGAAAGGGAAGTAATAAGATTATACTTAATTGCCTTAGCATCCACTTAATGATTTTACATATGTGTCTTATAACAAATGTTTGCGGAATGTTTAGACCGATGTTCACAAATGTGTTGGCTAACTCCAGCTAATTGGGGAGCAATTAACATGAGTTAAAATGCCAGAAAGTCTAGACAAAGCCGGAGCCCACCTTCCCTTGTGCACCTCTTCCCATCTCTGCCTTTATCCCACTAGGGAAACGGAGGAGAGGCTTGGGTTTTGGCGTAAGGGGACATGCTTCTACCTGTAGGCGGTAAAGTAGTAAAGAAAGGACCAGGAACGTTCAGAATGTTCAGAAACGGTGCGACCAGCAGGAGTAGGGAGGTGATGGTGCCCCTGTACTCAGCACTGGTGAGACTGCACCTTGAGTGCTGCGTCCAGTTCTGGGCACTGCAGGATGGGAAGGACATTGAGGTGCTGGAGCAAGTCCAGAGAAGGGCAACGAGGCTGGGGAGAGGTCTGGAAAACAAACCTTATGGAGACTGGCTGAGGGAACTGGGGTTATTTAGCCTGGAGAAGAGAAGACTGAGAGGAGACCTTATTGCCCTCTATAACTGCCTAAAAGGAGGTTGTAGTGAGGCTAGTGTTGGTCTCTTCTCCCAGATTGCTAATGACAGGACAAGAGGAAATGGCCTCAAGTCCCATCAGGGGAAGTTTAGGTTGGATATTAGGAAGAAGTTCTTTCCTGAGAGGGTGGGTGGGCACTGGAATGGGCTGCTCAGGGAGGTGGTGGAGTCACCATCCCTGGGGGTGTTCAACAAACGGGTTGATGAGGCACTTGAGGCCATGGTCTAATGGTCTACTGGTTAGGAATATGATGGGATAAAGGTTGGACTTGAGGACCCTGGAGGTCCCTTCCAACCATAATGGTTCTATGATTCTATGATTCTAGGAGCCCTTCCAGCAGTGTCCTTCTCCAAGTCTCCTTCCCATGCCAGCTGCGTGGGAATCACACTGCTGCAGAAGTGCTGCCTGCCATTTCACTTGCTCTGCCACACCATCTCCTTTGTCTAAGCCCTTCCTCTACAGCCAGAGCCTTCTGCAGGCTCCTGCCCTCCTCTTGCTTTCCCTGTGCTGCACCTGTGAGTGTCTGGTACAGCCCTTCTACCTGCTACCCCTCCCCGACCCTTTCTAATTGCAGTTCATTCTCCTCCTGCGAGCATCAAGCTGATGGAAGGAAACTACTCTCATAGTTAGGCTCAGATGATGCTCTTCTGCCATGGTCTAATGGTTAGGAATATGATGGGATAAAGGTTGGACTTGATGACCCTGGAGGTCCCTTCCAACCATAATGGTGGTTAGTAGGTCAAGAGAGGTTCTCCTCCCCCTCTATTCTGCCTTGGTGAGGCCACATCTGGAGTATTGTGTCCAGTTCTGGGCCCCACAGTTCAAGAAGGACAGGGAACTGCTTGAGAGAGTCCAGCGCAGAGCCACTAAGATGATGAAGGGAGTGGAACATCTCCCTTATGAGGAAAGGCTGAGGGAGCTGGGTCTCTTTAGCTTGGAGAAAAGGAGACTGAGGGGTGACCTCATGCATGGTTACAAATATGGAAAGGGTGAGGGTCAGGACGATGGAGCAAAGCTTTTTACAGTAATGACCAATGATAGGACAAGGGGCAATGGATGCAAAGTGGAGCACAGCAGGTTCCATGTGAGTATCAGGAAGAACTTCTTTCCTGTGAGAGTGCCAGAGCACTGGACCAGGCTGCCCAGAGAGGCTGTGGAGTCTCCTTGGCTGGAAACATTGAAACCCCGCCTGGATGCGTTCCTGTGTGATGGACTCTAGGTGACCCTGCTCTGGCAGGGGGGGTGGACTGGATGGGCTTTCGAGGGCCCTTCCCACCCCTAGGATTCTGTGATTCTGTGATAATGATTCTATGATTCTATGGTTCACTGTCGTAAATAACGCTGCCCCTGCTGATGGTAGCTGTGACATCAGGTGGGGAGCCACATGGCAGTGTGCCCGAACTGTGACATCAGTGGGGTCACCGGGCAGGCAGCCAACCAGCGAGGGCAGGCACTGTGATGTCATCACCACTACCCCAGTGGTCAAGCAGGTGAGCAGCTGTGGCCAGCAGAAGCCCTCGTGGGCTACGGCAGTACTGGATGACCTGTCCCATGGGTGCCCAGAGGGGGGATGGATGGTGGCTGGAGGCAGAGCCAGGTAAGCCCCCAGCAGACCTGCTTTCCCTGGAGGTGCTTCTCAGCCTGCCCATGCTGGGACCTTCAGAGCCACTGACATCTGAGCAGCTGCAACCCGCTCTTCTGTCATCTGCAGGATGAAGTAGGTACGTGCCCATGTTTCAGGAGGGCTATTGTGCAGTGGGGAAGCACCAGGCTGGAGGGGAATCAGGAATACCAACTCACAGCCTCCCTCTTGAATCTCTCATGAATGTTGCCTTTAGAGGAGGTTTCCCAGTGGGAAAATAAAGGGAAACACTTTTTTCTTTGGTGGATGAATACATTGGGGATTATGCCTCGAAAGTAGAGTTTGGGCCAGGATCTGGGCCTTGCCAGAGTGCCAGCACGCTTGGCAGACCCGTTCAACCATGATGTAGTAGTGCCCTTAAGGAGTTTTTTAGGCACGTGTCTGCTGACCTCCCGTGAAAGTGTGTTGCAGGTGTGTGTGTATGTGCCAGGGGCAGGACTCACACTGCAGTGTCTTGGCTCTTCCTAACCTTCCCATGTTGCAAATCACAACTCTAGGGCTTGTTTTTCCAGGGTAGGAATAATTCCCCAAATAAACCTGTGCCTTCCTAGGAGGCAGGGACCCAGGGCTTTCCTCACTTCCAGTGGGCAGTAAAAACTCTGTCAAGGGCAGAGTGAGAGGCAACAAATCTTACATGGAAAGGATTTACGAGCATAGACACAAACCTTGCTTGTTCTTCTTTCTCCCCTGTTGCACACATATCTCTGGAAGTTAAACCCATGAGCTAATTGCAAAGCCACAGGCACACGTCTTTATATATATAAATAATAATAAAACCCCCATTCATTATGTACCTTGGAGTGTCTAACCTGCATTACATCCAGTAATTCATTTTCCTGGGAATCAGTCCAATATTAGAATAGCAAAAATGAAAGGTTGGAAGAGATCTCTGGAGTCCATTTTCTTCCTTGCAGACAGAATCAAAAATACCAATTGCAAACTCATGATCTGCTTCTGATAGTCATACATGTGCAGAACGAGGTCGGATCTGCCTGCCAAATTAATGCTCTTTTTTTTCCAAATGTGTATTTTTTCCCAGACATTTCCTAGGAAAATTTAGTTGTGAGACAGTGAGAGATTTAAGTGATACCTTATGACAGCACAAGACTGGAACTGAGTAGTCATGAGGATTTTCTCGTGAGACTGGCAGTTCCCTACTGGGGCATGCAGTGTTCACTTCTAGGTCCTGTATTACCATGTTCCGATTAAAGCTTGTGTGTGCATGGAAATGTTTTGGAAATATTGTAATGTTCCAACATATTTTAGCATTCCAAAACTTGGAACATTTTGGAAATGTTTTACGTGCATTTCTTTTGAGTCTTTCTCTCCTCCATGTGTCCTTTGCAGAGTTTTTGCAGTCCTTACAAGTTTTTGCAATCACAATAACAAATGGTTTTATCGAGGTCTCTTTGAACTTAGGGGGAACCCTCTCACCAACTCAACAGTTTTTGCCAAAGATGCTCAGATTTTTTTGATGGAAGACAACATGAAGCATGTGATGTTGATAATGAAGGGGGATAATTAGGAAGGCATGAAGAGCAGGACTTTCTTTCTGCACTTGGGAGTTGTCCAAGAGAAATCTGTTTATTGTCAGGAGACCCTGAACAGTGCCTGTTGCAGGTACAGTCATTCTGAAGGCAGTATCCAGTGTCAAACCAACTGCTGCAATCTAGTGGGAAACTGAGGGAGCTGGGGGTGTTCAGTCTGGAGAAGAAGAGGCTCAAGAGGGACCTCATTACTCTCTACAACTCCCTGAAAGGAGGTTGGGGTGAGGCGGGGGTCGGTCTCTTCTGCCGTGCCCACAGTGAAAGGATGAGAGGAAATGGCCTCAATTTGGAACAGGGGAGATTCAGATTGGACATCAGGAAAAATATTTTCACTGCAAGGGTGATATTAAGTATTGGAATAGGTTGCCCAGGGAGGTGGTGGAGTCACCGTCCCTGGAAGTATTCAAGAGGCGTCTGGATGTGGTGCTGGGTGATGTTGGTTAGTGGTGACGGAGGGAGGGGTTGGACTGGATGAGCTTGAAGGTCTCTTCCAACCTTAATGATTCTATGATTCCATGATTCTATGTCTGGGCTTACACTCTTGTCATGGGTTGCAGGCATCCAGGGTGTTCACCTGTACTGCTGATTTAAGTTCACTGCTTTAAGATGCTCATGGTTTCAAGCACTTGTCATCTCTAACAGAGGCAGCTTTGAAAACTAAACTGGTTTCCTAGAAAAGAGGCACATTTTATTCTAGCCAAGCAAAAGTTTTGCGTTTCCTGTTATAAAATGAGAAATGTAGTTATTAAAACAAGCAATGTAACCATAGGTCACATCTGCCTGTAGTTTTAGCTGTCACTGATGGAATTTTTTTGGCATTTGGTACTCAAACCACACCTGACCTTGCAGAGGTAATCTTCCAGGGAAGAAGTGGTACTGTTTCTCTGCATTCTCCTTTTATATGGATCATCCAAACCGAGCTTGAGACCACCTCTGTTTCCTGGGCTCACACATATCTTTTTCCTCCTTCTTCAGTATTTTTACAGGAGCTGGTCATACTACTTTTAGAAGCTTGCAAAATGATTTTTAGTTATTAACATTTGCGTTGTCTTCTAAAACGCATCAGCCCTTTGTTCATCTGGTTCCTTTCACTGGGCTTGTCCTTGTCGAGAGGGAAGTTAATTGCACAAGCACTTTCTCAGGCATCTCCTTCCTTGTTGGCTGGTGTGTGTTCTGTATATTTGTTGCAGTTTCTGTAAACCATATCAGAAGGATTACTAAGGAAACAGTATTTGTCACCATCTCAGAAGTGGGATTTTGTTGCACGGCTTCTGTACAGGGCACGTATGATTCATCTGGCAGCTGGAGCACTTCAGATTTCCCCACCTTAGCAATTTTAGCAGGGCATTTGGGAAGGGCAGAGGGACTGGTCATAGGTCCATATGCAGAAGAAAATGATGTTCTGCTGTGAAGTGAAAAGTTTATTTGAAGTTTATTTGGAACAAGAAATTTGTAATTTAAGTATTTGCTTCCAAAACCTCCTCTAACAAACTTCTCACTGTACTCCCTGAGTCTCTCTAGAAAAATATTTTAATTGCATTTCAGTTTCTAAAAAGTAGAACTGTTTATCTGCACATCATGGGGCTTAAGTAGGTAAAGTCATCTGCCCGAGTGACTGGGAATCTGCCTTGTTTTCAGGGAGGGCAAGAGGAATGTTGAAGCACAGGAGTGTTTGACACATGCTGCTACCAGCACAGGGTCTGAGTAGTGGTGTCCTGTAAGACTTTGAGTGGCTGTTACTACAGGTCCTGTTTTTCAAACGTTCTCACTCCCAGCGTGAGGAGCTCTGTTTTGAAAACCTGGATGCTGCATTTGTTGCCTAAATGGGATCTCAGCTCTTTTGAAAAAAATCTGTCTCCAATTGTGAATGCTGCACTCTCTGAGAAAGCCAGCCAAATGCCTGCACCTGCTCTAGATACCAAGCTTGGAGTAACGTTGTTTTGGTATGTCTTTTACCTTGCAGAGAGCAAAGGGCTTTCCTTCTCCATGCTCCAGGCATCAAGCAAAGGGGGGTGGTGTGCTGGAAACCCCTTCCTTTCCTTTCTGGACCCATTCCAGTGCTTCAGCATGGCCTTACAGATGCTGTGCTGTAGGAGGTGTTACCTTTAGCAACACAGATGTGAGCCAGTTGGTTGGTGCCCTAGTCTGGTATCCTGGTATGGGCTGTGAGCTATGTATCTCCTCCTCTGATAATGTTTCCTGCCACACCTCGCAGCTTTTCTGTATTGCCACAGTTCTGCAAATGGCATAGAAATCCCAGATAGTTAATGCAACATGAGGTGAATGAATGGGGGGAGACTTGTCACATACTTCCAGAAGCAAGGCATAATCATCCTTGGTGCCTTTGCTCACCGATGCCAGCAGTGTGGTCTGAAGGAAAAGCTGGTTCCCTGCCCAAACACAGCCAAGGAAGTGAGATGCCTGGTTGGTTCTGTGGGTGGGGCTGTGAGCTCTTGTGTCTGTGCGTCTTCACACTGGGGTCCCCTGGGGACACGTGTACACTACCATTACTGAATCATTCAGTGTGCTGTTGAGCACATGGGACTGTCAAAATTCTGAGCTAAATCTACTCATAACCATTGCAAAGCCATTTTGATGCCTATGACAGTTAAAACCTCTTACAGCGAAATCATTTATTGCAGCCTAACATTTCACTACAGCAGCAGTAGGTGCTTCTAGTAATCCTTGAGAAAGATCAAATTGAATAGTAGAAGGTGTTTCTCATTGTGGCAATGGCTGAGTGCTTAGCCATGTGAGGGTCCAGGGGAGCACTGAGGTTCCATTTCAGTAAGGACACCATCTAGAGACTACACAAGAGAAAATCAGGAGAGATTCAGAAAATCATAGAAAGGGAAGTAGCCTCACAAATCAGTAGCTCTTTTCACTAGGAGGCATGCATATGTACAAGCAAGCACGTCTGCAGGGGTCTAATCTTGCAATTGTTTTGCATATTGATGCAAAGGCATGTGAGATGAAGCATCTTGCATTTTCTTGGTGAGAATTATATATGGCATGTCATACTCTAAGCTAAGTAGTCCTTCACCCCAAGTCTTCATTTTATTTTTCTTGGTGTCATTTCTTGCTCAATTAGTTGCATTTGGACTGACCTGAGCCATTCGTCTCTTTCTCTTGATATTTAAACCTTTTATGCAGTTGTGCAGAGTCATTCATATTTCCACCACTGAACTGTTAGAAAAGAAAAGGCATGGGTATCCTTTCAGCTAGTAACATTTTGAGCCCTGAATATCTTCATTAGACAGGTTGTGAAAAATGCTGTGGCGTTTTGCTCTCATCCTATGATTTACCTTCAAAGTCCAAACAGCCTAGATCCCATACTAAACATGAGACATGCACTGAAGAAATATCAAAGAATTGGTGCCTGGAACTGGTCCCCCATCAGCAGAGGCTGTGGTAACTACTTTCAGGAAAAGATGAGGATTGGAATGTACAGTCAGAGTGCTTTTGCTTGGAAAGTGTTGGATGGCATGGCTTCCCTCTGGACAAAATTCCATTTTCTGAGCAGGTCTAATCACAGACCTGCCTGATAACCCAGGTCACTGTTACAGGAGCTTGTGTTTGTCCTGCTGCCCTTACACTGTAGAGGAATATAGAGTTACTAAGGCTACTACCTCGATATAGGATTTGCGTCGCAAAACAGCTTTCAATTAATAAGGAAAAATGTCAGATTCTTGGAGGAAAAAGCCCTTAGCTCAGCAGTTTCCAAATTTTATTTCTTGATGCCCCATTTTCAGGAGCAGTGATCTTTCCTCTGAGATTTCAGACTTTTTTGTTGAAGTCAAGACCCCTATTTTGGGATCTGCTGCCTTAGCTTCTTACATTGGTGGGGTCATCCTCAATGATGGCAAAAAGTAAATCCCTTACTGGCTGCTTCTTAAGCTGATCTGTTTAATTGGGTGGAGAGAGAAGTTTTAGCCCATGCCACTGCACAATTAGAGAGATATGCTGTAGGATGGTCACTGTTGCCATACAAAGAGCTGGCAGCAGTCTATGGCATGGCAGCAGATGGACCAGCAGTCCAGTTTACTCTCCATAACTCCCATATTTCTGTGAGCAATGCTGGTGAGTAAAGGATTGCACGTGGATTAGTGTTTCGGGTGAGGGAGATATTTTTTGTTATGAGGTGGCTAGAAGTAACCTGACTAGGGCGGGGCTCTTGTTCATCTCACTACCAAAAGACCAGCTCAACTATCTTCAGGTGTTTATCTAGCTGACTCTGAAACACCTTCCAATGGTGGGGTCTCTGCAACATTTTCTGGTGCTTGAATGTCCTTACCACTAGATCTCAGAGGTGACATGTAACCTTCATCTGCCTTTCTGCAATTTAAGCCCCACATTCCTTGTTGTATCAACAGGGGTATGCAGAACAAACTCTTCTCATCTCTTTGTTTTTTTTTCTGAAACCTTTGAAATTTTTGAAAACTGCTTTAATGTCTCCTCTTTCCATTTGACTTCTCTAAAGTAAACAGCCCCAATGCATTCCAGCTCCCTTAAAAATTGTGCTTTCTCAACTTCTGGTTATTATTATTGCCTTCTTCAGGTCTCTCTCCAGTGGGTCCACACTTGCCTTGGGGTTCATGCTCCCAAGTAAGGGAGGTCTGGCTGACTTCCACCAACGTCAGCTAAAGCAGAAGATTAGTTTCTGTGCTTTGTTAATTGCACCCTTGAATTTGCTTTTTTTACTATCAAGATAATGGTGATTCATGTTGAGCTTTTGGTCTACCATTGTCTTTTCTACTGTAACCCCTTTTTCTGTCAAGCTGCTAAGTGGCTGCTTGTTCATCCTGCATGAGTGGAGGCTGTTATTCCTAAGTGCAATACTTTGCACACACTGATATAGTATTTTATTCTATTTTTTATCAGTTCGTGTTATAAATATGATGAGATAATTTTCAATTCCATACCTGTCTTCCATGTGCGCTCCTCCTCAGCTTGCTGTCATCTGCAAATTCAATAAACAGACTTTATCCTGGTCATTAATGAAAATATTGAATATCACCAGACTGCGAACAGATCCCTGCAGAAACCCTGCTGGTGTATCCTTGCATTTTGACAGTGAACCATTGGTAACTACATTCTGAGTACTGTTTTCCAACAGGTTTTGTAGCTGTTGTATAGTTCATGCATCCAGACCATATTTTCTGAGCTTGCCTGTAGCAATGTCAGGAGAAAGGGTGTCAGAAGGCTTACTAAGGTCAAGATGTATGACTGAACTGCTTCTCTGATGTCCACAAGACCTGTTATCCTTCCACTGAAGAAAATTAGATTGGTTTGATATGATTTTCCTTGACAAGTGCATGTTGTCTGTTACTCATCTCCTTGGTATCTTACAGGTGCTTAAAAGCAGTCTGGTTATTTGTCCTAGTCAGTTCCTTGGAACCAAAGCTAAGCTCTCTGTTTTATAATCCCCCCGTTCTCCTGTTTTTCAAGATATATGCTACATTTGGCCATCTTTTTTTTTTTCCTTCCTTGGAACCAGACTTAGCTTCTTGATTTTCAAGCTGCTTGCATGTGACGGTTGAAGCAAAAATATCAAATCCAGGCATGCTTGGTTGAGTAACTTTGCACCCAAATAAGATGATGGGGGTAATACCATCACCTCCCACCAGCACTGTGGCCTTGCCTGGTTTTGGGAGAAGCAATATTACAAATCTGTATCTAAAAGAGAAGGTTTTGGGAGTTTACCTGCAGTGTAAATAAGATAAATCATGTGTTGGGTATATCAGAGCAGTGGATGTACATAGAGAAGCCCTGTACTGGCCAAATCAGAAGTGCTGTAAACCAGTTAATCTGTATTTACCCTTCAGCTCTGCACAGCACTGACCCAAGGAAGGACGAGGAAGAGAATCTGAATGGTATTTCAGTGCTGCTGTTTGGAGATAAAGTAGAACAGACAAGTACCTCCTGGTGCACTTGTGAAGAACAAACTGTGTCTGTAACTGGCACAAGCCTTTTTGTGTAACTATTTCTAGGCAAATAGGCTTTGACTGAGCCTTGGGGCTTGTTTTAGAAGATTTAAAAATATGCAGGGAGGTACCTTTCACCTGTATTCATGGGCAGTCTTAATTTTGCTTAAAAATGGCAAAGACAAGACAATTTGGGGTAGATTAAAGAAATGGAAGAGCAAAAGACCAATAGAAGAGCAGAGAAAGGCATGGGAGAGAGATATTGAAGGGTGAAATGTATGGAGTGAGCAAAGGCAGAGATGAATGTATTCAGAATGAGGACGAGAAGAAAAAAGGCCAGTGAAAGAAACTGGAAAAGCAGGAAGAGAACAAAGGTAATTGTGCATTGATAGACTTCAAGGTTTTCAATGACTTAGTCTAAATAGAAGAAAGCACAGAGGCTGGTATGGAGGCGAGGAATGGGAAAAACTGGGGAGCTAGCAGAGCATCAACACTACCTGGAAAGTCTTTGCTTAGTGGCAGAATATGTACATTCGTGGGGTATTTCTGGTCTGTGGTTCCTGTGCAGGCATAGTGCTCCTCAGCATATAACCTTGTAATGAGAAGTAAGATGCAGCTTGCATGGTAAAGGTGATACTGTCTAAGGACGTGAGTGTAACCAGCACATGTTTTTTTGGCAGAAGCAGTAAGAGGCAATCAACCCTAAGTTTAGCAGAGGTATTGCTTTTTAATTTCAGCATCATGTGTGCTGTCACCTAACCAAGAGCTAGCCATCACCTTTGTGGATGAAAACGGTGTGTGTGTCACCCTCAGGTCCATTTATAATATGGACAACAAGCAGAAGCTTGAGGACACTGAGCTGTGCAAGGCTGAGGCCATTACTCCAAACTGGAAGGCAGTGTGCTCTTGGCACTGAAATAGGGCAGGGGAAAGGCCCTCGCTGGCATTAAGGTGCCGTTGGGTTTATGACAAGACACAATCAATAGGAACAAAGCTGGATGACAGATAAAGAGCCTGAGAATGGTTATCGTTGCAAGTATAAAACTGTGTTGCATTGATTCATGACACTTGGGGATTAATCTGCTTTCAGGTACACCTGGCTTTTAAAAGTTCTCTGTTTACACTTTTTACAACCTGAAATACAGTCAAGTGAACTAGATTTTTCTCCAAGTAGAAAGACATAAAGCTCTAGGGTTTCATTCACCCAGCCAGAGAAAAACAGCCAGCCAGCTGCAAACTCCTGATTTTCACCCAGGCGCTCCCTCCATACCTATGGAGTTGCTGCTTTGCACTGTTTGGCTGGAGCTCATCACTCACTGAGTTCTCAGTTCTGCTGGAATGGCGAAGTGATGGGAGAGGCACCACGACCCAAAATGTGGGGAGAAAGCTAAATCAAAATGTAACAAAGGGGCTGTGATCATTTGCAAAGGAGGTGTAATGGGAATTCATTCTGAGCAGGCCATCCCAGCCAGCGTACAGCCGGGAGGACAGTTTGGAGGAGGAAGAGAAGCAGACACAGAAGGAGGCAGGTGGGATTCTGGGGGAAGATTGGAAGTCTGATCGAGTGAAGTAGGACAGAGGTGTGCACTAAAAATAGAAGAGTTAGATGTTATTTCTGAGGGCTTTGTCCCAGGGGCTCTTAGTCATATCTTTACATGAGCAAGTGGAGAAGAGACTTAGGATTGAAAGAGGCCAAGAGGGGTTTTTTGTGGGGGGAAAAAAAAGAGTGTTTTCACTAAATAAAGTGTATGGGCAGGAACAGATTTTGCCTTATGGGTCATTTGTCATCAGCAGAGGCAAACACGGCACTATGGACTCCCACAGTCCTGCCAGTTCTGCTGCTGGAGACAGCCCAGTGCAAGCAGCCTGCTTGAAAAGGAGAGGTAGGGAAGAGGAACTGTGCTAGCTGGGCCTTTTTCTCTGCTCCTGCAACTTCATCCTGATCTGTGCAGGACCCTGCCAGGCTGGTCCTGGTATTATCATCAATAAAAATCAAGTGAGCAACTCACAGCATAAGCAACTGTTTCCCATCAGACTTGCTGGCATTATGCAGACACCACGGAGATGGGAAGCCACTTTTCCAGACCTGCAGAGCTAATGCCATTATTCTGACTCCCAGAAAACACTGCTTCTGGTCCTCTGAGAAAGGATGAAGCTGGTCCTCCAGATAACTGATAGGCAGTGATGAAGTCTGATAGGAGTCTTAGGAGCCTGCACCTAAGTCTGAGCCAAGGGATTACTGTACAGCTGCTCTTGCCTTGCCCACGGAAAGGTTAAGTTGCCTGGTGTGGGCTGTCACGGGCTGACGGTTTGACATCTCCTGCTTATAGATCCCAGGACTTGGCCAGGCCCCACCACTTTAACTTTCACTCTTAGTAAATCATGAAATGAAATGGAGTTTTCTTCCGAGTGACAGGTAAATCTTGGCCACTCTCCGGCTGCTGTACCGGTATCGCTTAATTCTGTAATCCCTTTGCCCTCCATTCCTTGGTGCAGCGAGCGCATGCTGGGAAGCATTGGCGTGACAAGCGATTTCTTTGTGCCTGACACCTCAGCTGGGAGACTTGATTAAGTGAAAATATCTTTACATTCATTTTTTTTCAGGTGCAGAGAATAAAATGCAGCCAAGGAATCAGCTGGGGCTGGGAAACATTTACAGAGTTTCCCTGCTCTGCTGCCTGCCCTGCCTCTCAGGGCAGTGCCCTTGCCATGCTGCATGTGCAGCTAGTTTTATAGGGAGATGAGGATTTGCCTTGCTATTTCCAACTTTAATCTGGCAGACTTTGAGAGGTTTCCTTCCAGATCTAGTGTCTCTGCAGTGTTCCTTACAGCGCTGCCTCTTGCCAGAATTAGAGGCTCAAGTAATCCCATCCACTCGCAAAGTGAGGAGGTGGCTCCTTCCACCCGCTGCTGCCAGTTTGGGGAGCTGGAGCAGCTGGGAGCTTCTCCCATCAAGGCTGTAGATCATTCCCCCCAGCATCTTTCACCCTGCCTGGAGTGACATTATTGCAGCTCCGGGGACTGTTATTAGTATTCAGTGGTACACTTTTAAGCAAAGGCTGAGAAAGGAATTAATCTGTCAATAGGAATGAATATACTGGACAGTGATTTATGCAGATCCTGTACTCAGAGTGACTGTGTGCGTTTCAACTGCATCTCTCAGGCTTGTTCCCAGAGCCAATATACAAACTTGTGTTTAAAGTAACATTGCAGCTGGCTGATGATTTGTTCAACACCGAGGTCCATGCAAGCACGGCTACCCAGGAGTCAAAACTGAGGAGAAGTGCACGCATCTGTCACTTTTCACAAAGCTCAACTGGTAAGAGACACAGCCAGGGCAAAGGGCTCTGACTAGTGATCCAGGGCACATGTACTTGGGTCTGGCACCCTGCCCATGTAGGAGCCTTAGCATGTGCTTGTTAAGTGCACAAGCACTGCGCCTTATCACTGAATGCTTGTATGGAAACGTGTGTAGAGCTGCATAAATGTAGCAGTGCATCTGTGGGAGTAGAGGGCTGTGCTGTTCCTATGTGGCAAGCACAGCTATAAGATCCTGTAATCAAGTGTATGTATAGTTAAAAAGACAACAGGGAACTGTTCATTTGGATGCACAGGGTCCTGAAAGCACAAATCACGGCGGCAGTCTGGTCTGGTTGGAAAAGCATTTTTGTGGGTCAGGAGACTTATGCTATGTTTCTCACCGTCCTCCTTATTTGTTGTGACACTTCGTACAAGCCACTTCACAGATCTATCTTTTTCCTGGTTTCTACACTGAAGGCGATCACAGCGCTACCAATTCTGGAATTTTTTGTCACGTTTCTCAGTGATAATTTGTCCTTTACCAGATATCTCTGCTTCTGAAAGTAAATTGTTCTTAACCTTTTGTGGTTTTTGTGGCAGAGCAAGGCTTGAAAATGTGGCTTGCATCCACCCTTGAGGCTCATGTAATGACAAAAAGAAGGGGGAAAATGAACTTTTCTTATTGTTTGGAAATCTTTTCTGTTTTCTAGAAAACTGATTAATGATGTTTTCATGATTCAGGGTTGTGAATTTTTATTGGAGTAGTGACAGGATTCTCCAGCCTTGTGTAGGTAGGACACCGTGCATGCCTCCAGCGAAAGGAGATTTGCAGGCTGTTGCATTGTACCAGGAGGCTGTCACAGGGGTACACATACAGTGATGCTCCCAGGTCCACAGTGAAGACACACAGCTCAAACCCTACAAATGTACATGTATTCACATAGAGAAAAGCACTTAGAAACTGAGAGGTTCAGGCACAAAATGTGTTCAAATAAACCACCCATGAACTGAATAGGAATCATGGAGAAGAGAGAGGAAAGTACATCAAGACATAGTTGTGCTGTTGTATATGCTTTCAGGTGTGGGAATAGAGGTGGAGCCCTCTAATTAAAAGAGCAACGTGTCTCCATCTCAATGTATGTGAGTATGAATTGCTCCCCCCGAATCAGAGCATCCCCTGTGACGTGCAGAGCAGCACAGTTGCAACAATGCTGCCAAGGCTCCTGATTGAGTTCCACTGTAGCTGGAGGGGGGTTGACAAGAAAGAAACAAAACAAAACACAAACAAGACTGAGCTTCTGAAGTCATGGTTCATTTCAGTTTTCATTATAAAACAGGAATGCAATGGAAAGGGGGCCACACTTGACATAATTTAAAATATTGGGATAGGTGCAGTACCTGTACTTACGTTGCTTGCATGCTTGGTGTTGACAGTGCTGACTGTCCATGGCTGCCAGACCGTGGGCACTATTGGTACACATATGCAACTATCCACTCCTTCCTCCTATCTTCCTCTCACTTTCTGATATACCATGCAAGCCAACACATTTGCTACCTGGCATCTTTTCTGACCCACTTCACAGCTGGGAAGAGAAAGGCTTCAGCTATTACCCAGAGTTTCCCAACTCCCAGACTGGCTGTATTCTGCAGCATACTTCTCTAAAAATTGTCGAGATTATTACTGTTGTATATTTTATACATATGCACACACAGGCACACACACATATATATATGGTTTTATATATGTATATTCTTCAGTCTCCCTCTGCAGCTGAGAGACGCACCCGGGATTTATCTCTGTAATGAGAAAAGGGAGATAGGGAGAAGTAAGGGCATTTTTCTCTGACTTGGATTGTAAGTCATTTTGATATTCATTGTAAAAGATGCTTTTCAAATATTTAAATGTATGTGCGCTCACATATCAGTTCTTCAGGATGGATTGTATGCGATGTAATCACTGTTTTATATCTCTTGTGCTCTGTGATGTTCTCCTGTATCCATTCTTTTCGGTAACTCCATCTGGGAGAGATGGGAAGATGAGGAGCTGGAACTGGGATTACTTCCATAGCCCATGTTCTGTCGTCACCTCTTTTTGGGATGGACTAAGGCTGGAGAAGAAATATGCTTGCCCTTGGTCAGAGCTCTTACCTTTCCCAGCACTAACATTTCTAAGGGTTAGAGTGGGCTTGAAGTAGCTGAGCCCTCCTGAAGAAAATGCTTTTATATCCTCACGGGAAAGGCTGAGCTGGGATTGTGCTTGATAATTAGCTCCATGTGCTTGGTAATTAGCTCAAACAAAGGGCGTTTCGGCTGAGGCTGGGGAAGTGTACAAATTTAGAGGTATCAATGACACCTGTCCAGGTTTACCGTAGTGTGAAAATCTCTTCTTGTGATTTGGGGGGAGGTGGGAGGAGGGTGAAGGTGGGAGGAAGGGAGGGGTGGGTACGTTTGCTCCATCTTTGCATGATTGGGGAATAGGGGCTGGGCAAGTCGTGTGCAAACTCTTCCTCCCCCTTTGTCCTTGGAAGGTCTGCTCCCTGTCAGGTGTGCCATCCCGCCATCTGCTCCCAGCACCGAGCAGCTGGTGCAATAGCCGCAAAGGCTGGCAGGAGCGGCCTTCCAGCCGCGTGAATGACAGCACGCACCGCTGCTTCCCTGGCACGGGGAGCAGCGCTTGTAGCTGGGAATTAGAGGCTTGTAAACCTGCCGGCTCGAAGGTGGGAGGAACGGCTCTCGGCGGCACTCCCGAGGCGTGGGAATCTGCCTGAGCTCTCGCCGATGCCGTCGCACCTGCACGAGTCCTGGCTGGCCACAGGCGGGAAGGCGTGCCCATGGCAGGGTGCCGTGGCCTTGGTCCAGAGGCAGTGAGGATGCTCCCTCCGAGCGCTCCCAGCTGCAAGTGGTGGGGCAGCCCTGCTCCTCCCCAGGCTGGTGCATCCAGCAGTCAGCACAGCTCTGCCTGAGGCACGGTCACAAGGAAGAAGGGAGCTGGGAGCCAAGTCGGAGAGGGAGGGAATTGTTTCCAAATATCAGCTCTCCCTGGCTCGTGGGAGGAAATGGAAAGAGCAAGTGGAGCACAGAGGGATGCGGGGTAGAAAGAAGGAAGAGAAGTTTGGTGGAAGGGTCCCAGCTGCCTTGCACATCTTGCTGCCCTGTTACCTGCAGGGCTTGGGAAGGCAGTTTGTGATCTGTCACTGGCTCACTGCTGGAGCTTAGAAACTTGAACAGCTCCAGAAAACAGTACTGAAGCCTAGCAGGTAGTGGAGGGAAAGGAAAGGTGCAGGCCTTTTGCACCAAACCAAATTTGTGACAAAAAAGGAGCATTTTTCTCTTGAGCCCTAAATACTGGGCATCAGGAAGCACTGTCAAATTATTCTGATTTTTTAAAGAGGAGCTTGCACCAAGGCCACTCTGTGAGTGTGGTTCACTGTCAGGACTCTGGTAATGGCTCGGATATCTGTCCTTCAGACTTCTCTGAGTGGAACATCTCCCTTATGAGGAAAGGCTGAGGGAGCTGGGTCTCTTTAGCTTGGAGAAAAGGAGACTGAGGGGTGACCTCATCCATGGTTACAAATTTGTAAAGGGTGAGGGTCAGGATGATGGAGCAAAGCTTTTTCCAGTAATGACCAATGATAGGACAAGGGGCAATGGATGCAAACTGGAGCATAGGAGGTTCCATGTGAATATCAAGAGAAACTTTTTCACTGTGCGAGTGCCAGAGCACTGGAACAGGCTGCCCAGAGAGGTTGTGGAGTCTCCTTGGCTGGAGACATTCAAACCCCACCTGGATGTGTTCCTGTGTGATGGACTCTGGGTGACCCTGCTCTGGCAGGGGGGTTGGACTGGATGAGCTTTCGAGGTCCCTTCCAACCCCTAGGATTCTGTGATTCTGTGATTCTATAGGGCAATCTTTTAAAGCCAGGAGTTTCTATAATGTCCCATCGCAATATACTGAATCCAGAGCAAGACTGAGGAATTGTTTCCAGAGTTTGAGTTCTGGCTGGCATAATGAAAATAGGCTGTAAATTTCAAATTTCGATATATGTTGTGACCTCTCCGTGTTTGGGAACCACAAATGTGGAAGTTGGATCCATGTGTCAAATGATGCGCTATAGAATTTCAAAAGTACTTGCACGTAGAGTTCAGACTTACCCTGAACATTTCTGGAAGCTCCTCTCTTAGCTGGAGAGGCACAACTTGTCCTGTGAGCTGTGTGTGCCAATCCTTATCTAAATCTTGTGCATTCTGCAAACAATCAGGCTTGGATTAATTAAGCTGATTTTATGCCATGGCCAAAACAAACCATGGGTTACATTCTTTGTCCTAGTGTTGAAAAGCTGTTGTTGTTTTTCTGGGTTCCTGTCCCTCAGGTAGAATCACCAATAGGTACAGAAGGGGTGTAAACCTCCTACTTTTTGTAAATATTTAGTTATTGTACCAAAGAGAGGTGGCAGTGCTTAGAAAGGGTGGGAGGCCTGAGCTTCTAACTCCTGTTGCAGAAGAGATTGAGATCTGCATATCTGGGTGAGGAGTCCAGCTACTCCCTTAACTTTTTGTCCTTTTATGTTCAAAAATTTTGTTGTGGGAATGCTCCTCTTGAGAGTTCAGGGAAAGCTGATAACAATGGAAACCTTTGGCTTTTTTGTATCAGTTGGCGTGTTCCCACTCAGTGTTTCATCCAGTCACTCACAGGCACTTTTGAGACTGTAATCCATGCTCTTCCTGCTTTTGAGCTTTGTTCAAAAGCCCCTTTGAAGGTTAAAGCTGGAACCCTGGCCCTCATTAGTCCCTCCCAGTTGGTTCTTCTTGCTTCTAGAGCACCTTGCAAATGAATCTGAAAAGGCATGGAGTAAGTTCTTTGCCCTCTTCTCTGCCCTCCAAAGAGGGGGGCTTCACTTGCCCAAAGTTGGGAGCTGCTCTTGTGCTTTAGCTATACCACTGCTCACGAGTGCAGATGATCTGACAGGATTGACAAATAGATTAATACATGGCATCTATGGCTGAAACTAGCTCCCTCTGAACAGGCAATTGTTTATCATTAAATTACTTTCTCTAAACCAGGTAATTTCTGATCAACATGCACAAAAACAAAGCCACGGCAGTGATGTGATGTTAACCAGAGGCCATTCCTGTTCCCTGGGCTGGTGCAGCAATGAATGCAGAGACAATTGTCACCTGAAATGTTTATGAAGCTTTATGAAAAGTGACATCGCAGGATGCTGGGGAGGGAGGGGTCCACAAGGTCAGGTCTACTTTGTCCGGTAACAAGTGACACATGTGGAGAGGACGTTTGACTGGAATAATTGCCACTCAGGAGCAAGCAGAACCGGTGCTGGGACAGTGTGGGAGAGCACTGGCTAGAGAACAGGGACTGAAGTTCACGAACTGTGTGGTAGCCTTGCTTTTTATGGAAACAGAGGTAGCCCTATAGCATAGTTTTTAGTGTAAAAAGGGTGATGAGACGTGAAGCATGCCCGAAGTGGAACCACAGAGCGTGAGACGTTTGGAACTGTCGGCTATTTAAAGCTCAGCACAGGGATTCAAACCCAAAAGTTCTGGTGGGGCATGACTGCTGTCATTTCTGCATCTGCAGTGAACAAAGTAAGAGCCCAGTCCAAGCCTTGTCGAAATCTGGGGCATGCAGTTCCAACATGGTAACTCCTGAAGAGGAATGTCTTTTGCATTTCATGAATTTTAATGTGCTGCATACCTTCAAGGATCTTTAAAATTCAGAAGAGTTATAAGCCTCTTCTTACCTCATGGAACAGGGACTGGTGGAAAGGAGGAGCAAAGGCATTTCTGCATGTCAAGGGAAGTCATGGCCAGGTTCTTATAGGGTACCTTGGCTAAAGCCATGGCAAGTGCCTTCAACATGACATATTTGTAGTATATCGCTCTGGCCATGCAAGGTTAATTTTATTGTGCCTCATAGGGATCCTGTAATTGATATGCATGCATACTTTTAGACTATGCATGAGTATCAATGAAAAGTAAAATGCTCCCCATTAACCTGCTGAGCTTTTCCCCTCGTTCTCTGCATCTCAGGGATTTGCTAGCCAAGGCACCCTGGGCATCTCAGTGAAAGCCTTTTACCTGACGCTCCATACTCTTTCCAGTATTTCCCAACTAATACCTGGGAAGAGACGAGCTGCTAAGATCTGTAAAGTTTGTTTCTTGACAAATGTCCCATTTTCACAGGCAGTTGAACCGAACTGCAGCTTGTGCTCCATTCAAACATGTCAATAAACATTATTGCAGAGACGTACAAGCAATAATGGGAATGTATAAAACTCACCTTTATTGCTTCTTGCCATGAATTTACACGCTGCTCTAAACAGCTTTGCTCCTCCAGGGGAAAGCCTTGGGATTTTGCCTTTACTGGCATGCTGATTTCCCCAGTTTCTACCAGAGACCTTTGCTGCCTTCTCAGTCTCCCCGCCATGAGTGCTGGGAACAGGAAGGCTGCAGCAGAGTTACGAATACATGACGGAATTTACCGTCAGGCTCAGTTAAAAGCTGAAGAGGTGAAGTTGCCGTTCTCCGGGGTAGGCTGCTGCGTATGTTATTGCCCGTCCTTTGCTTGATCACACAGTGCCAGGGAGTAAATTATATTTGACAGTGCAGTGGAAGGGAACAGCTCAATTCCCCTCTAGCTGTAGCTTCACGAGTGTGACAGTTGTATTTCTACACGTAGGGATGGAGGCTGCTTACTGCACTCCTACAACAGTTTCGCTGATGCCAGTTAAGGTATTACATGAACAAGGCACAGTCAAGCTCTCCATCAGTGGGTCAGCGCTGTTCTTCCGGTAGCAAGAGGTTCCTGTAGCAAGGGTAAGAAGA
Organism: Aegotheles bennettii; assembly: GCA_013398125.1. Lineage (NCBI taxonomy): Eukaryota > Metazoa > Chordata > Aves > Caprimulgiformes > Aegothelidae > Aegotheles > Aegotheles bennettii. Next base: position 1,063,233 of record VZRW01003865.1, on the reverse strand, counting down.
GATACAGATGTGTGCAAAGGCTTCCCATTCTGAGTTTCCTGGTAACAGGGAAGCATGCAGCAGTAAAACTACCAACACGTGAACACAATACACAAGCCTGATGATCGTTGCAGAAAAGAAACTGGTGGCTTTGCTACTACTCAGTAGTGCCAGCAGGTTTATTCTTGCCTAATAATTCCTTTCCTTCCTCTCTGGGGTTCAGCAAATGCCCCTTGCCTTGTACTTTGTATAATAACTGCAGCAGGGGGCTGCAGTTTGTCTCTGACTTAGAATCATAGAATCATTATGGTTGGAAGGGACCTCCAGGGTCACCAAGTCCAACCTTTATCCCATCATATTCCTAACCATTAGACCATCAGACCATGGCCTCAAGTGCCTCATCAACCCGTTTTTTGAACGCCCCCAGGGACGGTGACTCCACCACCTCCCTGGGCAGCCCATTCCAGTGCCCAACCACCCTCTCAGGAAAGAACTTCTTCCTAATATCCAACCTAAACTTCCCCTGATGGAACTTGAGGCCATTTCCTCTCATCCTGTCATTAGCAATTCGGGAGAAGAGACCAACACCAGCCTCACTTCACACGGGACCAGGCAGAACAGCTTCTTCGTCCCACTGTGTGTTGTCTATCTCCTTTATCAAACTGCCCAGTGCCCCAGCAGATCTGGACTAGTGTCAATGCTCAGCACAGACAGCGGGCTCTCGCTGCTTCATCGTGCTGTCCTCTTATCTTCTGCCTAGGGAGATCCTTCTGAGGGACTGCTGGCTCCCATGGGTGGGCAAAGGGCTTCTGAACGTTGAAGGTCTGGAAGCAGAGGTTGCATGAAGCAGCTCCATCCCCTGGCTCACCCAGGAGCACGGTTACTCTCTGCTTCCCGGTCTCTTGCCCAGCTCTCTCAGCTTTGTGCCAGCGGGTGAGCTGTTAGTTCGGCGCTGGCTGCTGCTCGTGGAGCTCTTGCTATGCTCTACTGCCCATGGCACCAATGCTTGTGTGGCTCCAGGCTCTACTCGCACTTCCCAGCAGGGCCCTAGCAGTATTTTATTACCCTTAGCAGTCCACCTGGCTGCCTTTGATGCTTGGGCAGCCCCATGGGCTGGCCTGACTCTCTGCAGGGACTCCAGCCCTCCTGTGAACCAGGCCCAAGGCTTCACAGGGGTTTAGGCCAACAGATCTCCTGCAACAGGCTCTGAAACTGGGGTCCTCAACCCTCTTCTTCCCAGCCAAGGGCCCCCTGTAGCTTGGAACAACAAGGGTGAGCTTTGAGGCTTGATGTAACAGTTGGGCCTCCTTGACTCATTAATGGTGTCTGGCAGACTTGATGCCCAGTCCTTCCCAGTCCATCTCCATGCTTGCAACAGTGTTCCTGCCTTGCTCCTTTTCCACCTCCCTTCACTCACCCAAGATTTGGTGGGGAGGAGGGGGATGGCCTCTAAGAGGTCAGTGTGAAACAGTATCAGTCCAGGCTTTAAAGCACTGGAAGGGCTGAGGAAAAGCTGCACATCTCCCATGAAGTGATATGCCTTGTGGTTTTGATCCTAGGGCATGTCTGCCCAGACCTAGGAACTGAAGTTGAAGTAATAATTTTGATTATCCTTGGGGGGGGGGGGAAGGAAGGAGGCATGGCAGGCTGAGCTACCAGTCATAGTTGCATTTTCTCTGTTCCCAGACTGTTCCCTAAGTATTTTTGATTTAATTCCTGCCAAAAAAATACTTCAGCCTGTGTGTGGCTCCAGAAACTCCTGCTTGTTATCGCTGGAGGAGAGAGCTCTCCGCTTGGCTGCCCTCGCCTCTGCCTGCCGCATGGGGAGGCAGCACAGAAGGTTGTTGGGGCTCATGAGCTCTCCTCAGCTAAGGAGAGAAGTTTTTTGGTCAGGGGAGGGACAGGAGCAGCCAGCCATTCTCAACAAGGAGAGAGAGTTCACCCCCCTGGCCTGTTTGCTTTCTGACTTTCCTCCTGCTTGCTTTTACTCCAGCTTTTGGAGAAGAGCACAGGACTTGCCTGAACTGGCCTCTTGCTGGTGGGAGGGTGCCTGCTCTTGCAGCCATGGGAGAAGCAGAGCTGAGGTGCCTTGGGCTGGGAAAAGCAGTGGTGGGGGTCTTGGAGGCATAGCTGGGGTCTGTGCAGGCTAAGGAGGGACTGAAGAGGAGCATGGGACTGCACACCAGGGAGTGCCTGGGGAAGTCCCCACAGCAGGGTCCAAATCACCTCAACCCTGCAGTTTGAGGACAGCAGGTATTGCCATAATATTCTTATCTATTATACTAGCAACAGGCAAGGGAGATTAAAGCATTTAAAACTAGGCAAGTAACCATAGAAAATCTGTTGCAGTTTTGTTTTGTTTTTTAATTTATTTGTAAACCTAAGGTCATGATTGTTTGTACTTATACAAACCCAGCAGACTTTCTGTATTCCAGTGGTTCCCAACATCTTGAGTCTCAGGCTGTCTGGGCACAAATTACAGGAGCTATGAAGTTGCTGTATTGACCCATTCAGTGGGTGTAGAAAGTGTGAAAAATGTTGTGATCTCCAGTTTCATGAGGACTAGCTTTGTCTCAGTCTTCTGATGAACACATCTTGAGTTTTTACCTGATCACAAGAAAATCCTTGACAGTAGGTAAGATGCCTAATAGAGGGAAGGCAATAGTTGAAGAAGGTTGCATCAAGTGGATGGAGCTCCTAAAAATTTGTGGAATTCGGTGCAAAGTAACTAACTTGACCCTTGCACTTTCTGGTGCTAGGAAAGAGATGACAGTCAGAAAGCAGGATTAAGGCATGAAGCTTCTGTTTTCATGTCTTCAGAAACTTTGGGTTCTCAAAGTGTTGTCAGATAAAAGCCAGTTCCTGTGACAGCTGGGAGTGGGTTGACACTTCTTTGCTTGCTGAAATCACACCATCCATATAAAAAAGGCTAAGAAATTTATCCTTCCCCAAGCAAATAGATTTGCTTTTGTGTTCCCATCAGCAGAGTAGTTTGAAGTCTGGAAGATAGTGAGAGAAGAGCTGGAAGTGTGAGACGTTTTCATGTTTGTGGCATGGTAGCGAGCCAGATATGAGTCTCTACCCCTTCCTCTGCCTCTTTCACCCATGTGTTAGCTAGGATTGGGAGAAATAGGAAGGAAGTAAATGTCATTTTTTTTCTTTAAAAATGGAAATACAATTGATCATGCTAATCAAATAAGCAACTGCTGGGTTAAGATACCTCTTGCTGTCAAAAAACTACCTAGCCCTGCTCTGTTGCAAGTGCTGGCACTGCTAGTGCACTGCCCTGGGGCTTAGCTTCCAATGGTTGTGTTAAAAATGAGCCAATTTTGTACATCTCTTGATAGTCTGCAATAAGAAGCCCAGTGCCTCATTAACATATTATCCACCCCTGGAAAGGTGCCTATTTGATAAGATCCAGCCCTTGACTAACGAACAGTAATGCTAGGAAGGAGAGGAGGTACAGGCAGAGCTAAACATGTGGGCTGGGGAGGGTATTTGAAGCAAGGTATAAGGAAACTTGCCATGAAAGAGAACAGGTTATATCAAAGCATCAAGAAGAGAGCTCAGAAAAAAATCAGGAAAATACACTGAAAGCAGGGGAGGAGAAAAAGGCAATGAGAGAGCAAGACCAAAGATGGAGGCTGGAGTAGAGGAAAAGCTTTACCCGAGTAGCAAGAAGGAGACAAGAACTATGTATGGAAGAAAAAATCCTGACATCTGAGCACCGAGCTCATGAAAAAGACAGGATCAGTACCTGCAAAAGATCTCAGCGTGTTGTAGGAGATGAATTAAACATGGCCCCAAAGGGACCAGAATCCCTGAGCAGCATAGAAAAATGAACCTGCGAAGGAATTCCCAAGCTACAAGTGAAAGCAGTGGCCAGTAAGCCCTCCTGTGCAGGGGTCTTGTCTTTTCATTTGTATGTAAAGTGCTCTGCACACCTATGCTACTTCCATATAACTAAACAAGGCAGAGAAAGGGGAAGAGTAGGGAAGGTAGGGGTTAAAGGATACACATACACAAGAGAAAGAAGTGCATTTCTTGTTTTAAAGGGCAGAATTGTTTTATGGGGAAGACACCAGTGCCTTGTTATCAGATTGGCTGGGTTTTATTTGTGGCTTTGCTACAGACTGGCTTTGTCACCCCATGGAGTTCCCTTCACTTCTCTAACACTCTATTTTTCATTTGTGGCATGGGATGATGATAAAAATGTGCTCCAACCACAAGTGAGAAGGTTAAATATTCACAGCCCTCCTCCCCCATCAAGTTGCTGTTAATGTTATCATCTTCTTTTACACGTGAGACAAGTGACATGTTCTTGCCTGCAGAGCAAAAGGCCAGCAGAGAAGCAAGAGGCTGGACTCTCAGCCACTTCCCACTCCCCTCTTGCCACTAGACCTGAGGGTCTCAGCACCCTGATACTGCCTGAAGGGCAGCGGTGCTGAGGGCGAGAAGAGGTGTAGCCCACCATGGCTGTCTGCAGGTCCTTCTTGCTCAGCTAAGGCTTCTGACAGCTATACTGCTATTTATTTATTTGGCTGCTGAGGACAGAAACAGCAGGAGATAATAATAAGAAAATCATAAAAAAAGAGGGAAAACCAGCAGATAATATTCTGCAGAGGGATTTAACGGGGTGAAAAATTGTCTCTTGCCGAACTGTCTATGACACTAAACACTGTCTCTGAGATCTTCACTCTTCCTCCTCAACAGAGGCTTAAGGAAAATGACAGGCAAGGCTCTGAGCCAGCGTCTGGGGGTTTTGAAAATATGACAGGCAGGAGCCTGGGTTTTTCTCATCAGCATCTTTCAGTGGCATGGATGCAATCAGTCATTCTGGCTGTTTCTGTCTGAACAGGACCATTCCCTCCTCCTGCCACAATGAGCTGAGGGGAGGACACTTGGGAAATGCCACTCTACTTCCTATACCCCAATCTTTCAATTGAGATTAATTTTTCCCTGTGTTATAAGAGCATGGTCAAATAGCTGGAAAAGCCACAGGCAGCTTGCTGCTGCTTTAGGAGGAAGGAGTTTCAAAACTAATCCTGAGCTTGCTGTGCCAATGTGGCATCAGCAAGGTGGGACCTGCTTGAACAGAGGTGGTGGCTGAGGTTTGACTCAAACTGGGCAGACCCCTCCTGCTGAAGCTGTCTTTGTCAGATTTCCCTCACCGTGCTGAAAGCTCCCTCTGGCAGTCAGGGGAGTTCAGGCTTGGGAAGTGCGCTTGTCCTGCTGTTGTGCTACTGTGGTATCACAGTATGACTCAAACTTTATGGTTTTGTGACGTATGAGGAAAGAGTAGGGCAGCTGTCTGGGCCTGCCTGAGAAGGGTCCGACCCATTCTCTAGGGCTGGCTGTAGAAACTCAGTCATGTGAGGCAGAGCGCTGCTTTTAGAAGAAAGCAAAAAACACCAAGTTGTTCTACTTTCCAGTGCAGGACACTGGACAGGAAAAAATAGGCTGACAGGCTTGGGAAATTTGTGTATAATTCTCATCTGTGCTTGAGGCTGCAAGTTTGAGTTTGAGGAAGTCACTGGATCTTGTTTCCCTCTTTCAAATGAGCACCGTTGTTCTTCCTAGCCTCCCAAGAAGGCTCGTGAGTAGAAATTCACATGCAAGGTGCCCAGATAAGATGCTGCTGATGGAGGTATGTAAATACCTGTTTAGATTTCCTGAACAACCACCACAGATGGAAAAGTTCTCTGAGCGTCCATCTGACTGTTCCCTCTTCTTAAAAAGTTGTTTCCTGCATGCTGTTATTCCCTGTGTATGTCCCAAGCAAGGAGATTTCTCTTAATAGCCTTAATTGATCTTGCTGGAGTAGAGGAGGAGATCATACATCAGGTTGAGCGTTGTGCCTCCTGAACCAATTTACTGTCTCTCTTACTCTCTAGTTCTCATCCATCCAGGTTTCTCCAAGGGAAACTCGATGTAAATGCAAAGCAGCTGCTGGGCTCTGAAAGGCAGTCAAGCAACGAGGGGAAGGTTTTCTTCCTGAATGTAGTGGGTGCAGCATCTTCACAGGACAAACCCCAAGGACATATCAGAAAACTGATAGGGCTGACTCTAGTTTAAAACACACATGAAAACAAACCCTCCTTTCTGGAAAAGCATTAACCTAGAAATAGGTTGGTATGATCACCACTGTTCAGCTGGTTGAATATGGTGTATCTGTTGCTAAGTGCAGTTGACTCATGTTGGTGCAGGTTCCCTTGCCTCTGTGTGGAAGAGCTGAGGTTTAGTTTAAACAAAGATTTGGTTTTGCCACCAGGGGTTAAAGCACTCCACTGAGGTCTACACCTCTAGCACTTTAATCAGCAAAGCATAAGTGTAAAAGCTCTTTGACTACGTAAATCACAGCCACTTAGTGTTTGGACATGGGGTTGCAGGGAGATCATAGAATTATAGAATGTACTGAGTTGGAAGAGACCCATCAGAATCATTGAGTCCAACTCCTGTCCCTGTGCAAGGCACCCCAAGAATCACATCGTGTGCCCAAAAGCATCGTCCAAATGCTTCTTGAACTCAGGTAGGCTTGGTGCTGTGACCACTGCCATGGGGAGCAGTTTCTGCAACTACAGCAACTCCTGATTTCCCCATGCCTGTGAATAGGGAGGGGAAGCCACCTGTAGAATTTTCAAGGGTTTAGTGAATACAAAAATGGCTTAAAGACACCACATGATCCTTATAGTCCTTCCCAAAGTTGCCATCAGGCTATCAGGCAGCCAACAGGTACAAGGACTCTGTCCTCCTGTCTTGGACAAGGCAGTTCACTACATTGCAGGCAAAAGAGCCGTGTAGCACAGACTGAAAGCATCCTCCTGAAGTAGATTTGAAGTCTGAGGTCTTGATCTTCCAGCCATTAGACTGAACCTGTATGTGTGGTAGGAAGAACCTTGTAAAGCAGTACATTTCCAAAATGAAGTCAAGTTTACAGTTCTCCACTAAAGCACAAGAGGTCTGTTGAATATCCATCCTGCCCATAAATGCTGAGTTATTTGTAATGCGTATCTTTTCATAAAGTTGGAAATATTTCTCTCAGTGATAATTGCTTTGTAAAAGAACTAGATAGGATATAACTGAGTGAAAGTGTTTCTTCTTATGCCTATGGCGACTCAGTTCATTTTGGTATCTTTGATCAAGCAATTCCGTGACAAAGCTATTCAGCGAAATGATGTCCTTTCACTGAGATGTTTTGCATGTACTGTGCAGCATCTCCAAACCCAGTATGTGTCGGCATTCAAACAAGCAATTCTCAGCTTCCTCCCAGCTGACTGTGCTGCCTCTAGACAGTTTGGGGGGAAGCACAGAAAGATCCTGTTCAAAAGTCCTGAAGTGTTGACCAGCAGGAGATCCGAAGCCGATAGACTGTCTTGGCAATGAAAGAGATCATAAATTACCCCAAATGACCTGCATTTCAGAAACATTATTTGCAGTATTAAAAAAGAGAGGGGAGATCAGGACAATAAGATCCCAGGAAGTCCTCAAAGACACTTTCAGACATGCTGCTGCCAAACCCCCTCAGAGTTGCCAGTGTGACCTGTTGTTGCTGGGAAGCCTTGTTCTGGCCACTCTTTGTACCCTGGACATGCTCTGGCACTGCTATTTACAGAGACAAACAGAAAAGGACAGCGGGATGCAGCAGACCTGGAAACACTAGCTATTTACATGGAAACAGCAGTGTTAGATCAGGAAGCATAGGGCCACTGTATGGCTGCTTTCCCAATAGCCTTCTCCAACAGTAAGTGCCTCTGTCCTGCCATTGCCCTCACTTACAGCATCTCAGGTGTGCCAGCAGAATAGTTTTCGAGCTATCGAATTGTGCTCACAGTGTTGCTATACTGTGAGTGTAGGAACACAGTAGGTTTTTATGACAATAGAATTTTTATGCCAGTGCATCCCCATCTCATAGGAGTGTTTCGATCTTTCCAGCCATGCCAAGCCCATGTTCTTTGAGGTCACCACTGCTTCATTCACCCACGTGGTGCACTGACATGGGGAAGGCACAGAGAACTTGTTCGTGGAGTTGCCTCATCTTCACCAGTCCCTAGACACCCTTTTATTCCCATTGCCTGTGTTTTTTCCCACCACTCACTGTCCTGCTCCCTGGGCTCAGCTGGAGGGAGCCCATGAACATTTTGGGCAGGGCAGTTGTGTGGTGTGCCCGTTTGCAGCAGACCACAAGATGGACATGGGGAATGGCTCAGGACTACAGATCAGCTGCAACAAAAGCAATGGCAGGAAGCATGGCAGTAATTGGGAGGGCTTATCACTTTCCACTTTATTTCCATGTGGGAGGGTAAATATCAGCTGCCACTGACAGGGCTTCCATTTTGATTTTAACCAAATGAAAATGAATACTTTTTAATGGGAAATTTTCTTGACTGGGTTAACAACCTCCTACTACTTCTCTGCTCTCAGCACTGAACTGCCATCCATTAGTCCCTTCAACTCTGTCCCACTTCCATCATCAGTGTGACCCATGTTATCAAACAGCTACTGTGAGGGCTGGTTCACAGCCACTCAATGTCCAAGCGAGCTGAGCATCTGCAGCTCGTGCCGCGTCAGGGTTTCCAACTGCCATTTCCATCTACCAAAACTTAGCATGGGTACAAGACACCACGAGGTGCAGGTCAGTTCAGAAAACTGCATTCCTGGTGATTCATCCATGTTTACGCAGAGCTCCTCTGACAGTGCTAGCAAAAATTACAGATTTCCTGGCTCTCCACTGCACGGATTCATCTTTTGCCTATACCATCTGGCTTTTTATCTATAACATGTATATAGCGAGTGTGACAGTGATAGTCAAGAGTACAAGGATTTCCTCATTAAGGGGTGGGAAGCAGAAAGGAGGCAGCATCCAGCCCGCCTGTGAATTTTTAGCGCCATCAAGTTCATTTCAGGGTGGAGGAACAGCAGATTTGAGTTTGTCAGAGCAAGGCTGTAGCAGGGATCAGAGGCTGCCCTTGGTGGTCTGTCACCGGTGACTGATTCTTGCTTTCTCTCACCTGTGTCCCAAACTTCATCTCTCATGGCCGATGCCTTCCCCTCTCTATATTCCCTTCACACACCAGCACTCAGCCGGCAAGCAGAGAGGCAGAGAGCGAGCACGAGAGCTGGCAGGGAGTCAATATATTTCAGTGTTTTATTACTACGGGGCTGAAGTAGCATTTAGTTGGTTAGGCTTCGCGCGGAGTGAGCAGTCTAAAGTGACTCAGATATCGGGGCCAACGATTAAAGGCACAACAAAAAATCCATGGATTAATTAGCAGGTCAATGGTGGTTGAGTGGTTATTGCTAAATTACAAGGTTTTCATGTAAGAGACAGGATTGATCACTGGTGTCCACTGGCTACTCCGAATGCGTGTCAGAGATGTGGGTCAGTGGGGGTAGGTTCCCACTGATGTGGTGACTGCAAAGGGGGTCAAGAAAAGTAGGGGAAGGTGCTGCCCAGGGTTTATCATCCCCCTTGCACAAGGACACACATTTTGCCTGTTTAACGGAGGTTCGAAATTAATTGGTACCATCTGCCAGGCAGCTCTGCTCCTGCCTGTTATGGTTTGAAGAGACACAGGCAAAATTTTATGGTATTAGTGCAAGGACCCAGAGAGGGGAGTGAAGTTTATGACCCTTGTGAAAAGGGGTCCGGGTTGGGAAAAACCCAGGGATCCATATTGCCTCTCACTTCCCAGCAAACTCTACAAAAAGCCAGGAAAACAGGAAGTGTCCTCTCCTTCCTGCTCTTCTCTTCCTTGCCTTCTCACCACATGAAGACATCCCGGAAAAAGAAAGGAATCCTGTCCTTTGTCATCAGCTCGCCACGTGCTCTGCAGTATCCGAATACATTGGGTCCTGGAGAAGGGCTTTGGACCCTTTACCCTGCATTGGCTTTGCTGTGAGAGATTTTTTGGGAACTTATATCGGCAATCATCGGAATCAGGTTTTATATATACTTGTATATCTTGTTCCTCTCCCTGCCTGTTACTCTTCCTTCCCCACTTCATTAAAACTGTTCTAGTTTTGACTTCCAACCTTTAATTCCCTTATTCTCCTTTTCCTCCAGGAGGGTGGAGGTCAGTAACAGAGAGCAATTCTCTTCTCTGGGTTGTGGCTCACCCTGACCATGTAAACCGAGGCAGAATTAATTGGTGCCCAATGTGGGACAATGAAATAAAATTATCCTTTTCATTTGAAAGCATTGGAAGGTTGGAAATTGAAACAAGTCTTTTTCATCATGTCGTTCATGTAGACATGGTATATCTTGCCTTTTTGAACTGTCTTTTGTATTCACTCCTATTTCTCATCTGTGTTATTTCACTACCTCCTTCAATCAGTGATCTCTACTGGGGTGGACTGGGTTAAGAATTGGCTTGGGCACTTTGGGTGCTACTTTATGAATCTTGTTAGTATGAAAAATTCATCTGCTCCTCTCTCTGGTGAGTTCACCCTGCCAGAGTTTGGAGACCCTGGGAATGGCTGGTGTTATTTGATTTTGTTATTGCTTTGTGTGATTATGCTCCAGGGGTGGTTCATGAAGTTCATTGTTATAAACTTGCATGGCTAGGCCCCCTGCAACCCCTCTTTGTGGACTTTGTGACTTTGTGGACCTGGAGGGCAGGGAGGCTCGGCAGCTGGGGTTCTTAGCCAGAAATGGAGGCATTGACAAAATCATTGGGAGAAAAAACGGCACTCACAGTCTCTGCAAACGCCTCTTATTGGCTGTAAAAAGCTGATACCCCTCTAGGGAGGGTATAGAAAGTCACCCTATAAAATAAAGCACCGTGGAAAGAAGTATCAGGTACCTGAGGGAGATGGCAGTCTGGGAGGTCATCTATGGTGATGGAGAAACACCTGCAGATGCTGATGAGCTGCTGTGCAGGAGGCCTCTGTTGAAGAAGATCGCACAGAGTTCCCTCCTATGTACTCCCATATTTTAGGAGGAAGAATCTTTGGGGGGGATGATGAGGAACCACTGACTGTCAATGAATTTGTTAACCAGCTCAGGCAGTATGAAATTAGTGTCTCTAGCCCTTTACAGGCCCACATCTTGGCTGTGGAAAAGATGGCTGAGGAGTGCAAAACCTCTTATGAGAGGCTGCACGGCCAGTTTTCCAGGATGAAGAGGGAGAGTAACACCTACTCTTCTCCTGAATGGATCCATGTCTCAGCCATTAGAAACAAACGCCCTCCGGGTAGACCAGCTCAAGGCAGGCAGAACTCAACACAAGGTTCTGCACAATCTGGTGAAGGGCATCAAGACATGCACATCCCTTTCTTCCCCGTCATGAAATACTGGAACATTCTGTAGAAGAAAGTATATGTACACAGACTGCCACTTCCACAGTGGGACACAAAGGACTTGGAGACAAAGAAACACAAGCATCTCCTTTCCAGCAAGGAGCATCTTGGGAAACAATCTCTTCCCTTCTGGGGCACAGAAGGGTTTGTGGAAGAGACACAAAAGACAGAAAGATACTATTTGCCCACCACCACTATTGTTAGCAGCTCAGCAGTGATGACAGCTGGGATTGATCAGATAGGAAAAATTACCCCTGAGGTCTCCCACATAAATGCAAAGCAGGCAGTGATGGGGAGAAGAAAGAGAAAAGGAGAGGGATGCAGCCTGATGGACATGGTACTCGGGGACTCCGCGATCCCTGTGTTGGGAGCTCACCAGATTGCCCTAATGTGAATAATAATCAAGCTGTCAGAGCCCTCGCTCCAGCTCTGCTCGGAGGCAGGCAGCGCCGAGAACGTTTTATCTCATTTCCAAATGACTTTTTATGCCCAGTAAAATGCTGTTTTCATATCAATTAATAATTCAGCTAATAACACAATTAAGGAATCCGCCTTTTGCTGGGAGCCATTTGGAGGAGAAGACAGGGGAGGGGCAGGCACGGCACTAGGGAGGCTTTGGGCTGATGCTGCACTGCACTTGTGGGTCGCTATTCCTGCACGGAGATACCCAGTAATTAAATGTATATGTCAGGGAAGCCACGAGTTACAGGTCCTGTGTCTCTCTGTGTGACAGAGGCTCTGTGTGTCTGCTGGCAAATCACTTAACCTTTCTTTGAGCTTAAGTTTTCCTCAGAAAAGTAAAACTTGTGCTACTTTTGTAGTGTTCTGCAAAGGGAATGGATTGTTAACTGTTACGGTGCTGCTGTCGCACAGACCAGTTCTTGCTTATGCAGAGATATGTGCCATGCTAGGGCTTTGCAGAAGCAAAATACCAAGGCTTAGTGGGTCAGCTGGGATTTATCTATGTCTCCGGCGTACCAGCAGAAATCTTGGTGCATTCACAGCCAGCTATTTTTATCCTGATTATGAGAGTCTGAGGATGAGGCCTACTCTGTAGATCATATATTGGTTGAGAGTATGATTATGATTAATTTGAAAGTGATACAATTATACAGGTGCAAATCTCGCTATGAGCAAAGCAATCTTTTTGCAAATGTGCAGTGAATGTATATTAAAGTATTTCTTTCTTTCCCCATAGTGTGCAAGCCTGGCTACATCTCCTCTAGGGGATTCTGTGATAGTAGCTATATTCCATTACAGTTGAAATAATGCAGGCTGTGGTGGTAGGCAAAGCTTGTGCAGGGTATTTATGTGCTGCTCTGTGCTATCCAGGACTGCTAGAACCAAGCAGAGGTAATTGCAATGCAGAGTTTCTGAGCATGAAAATGCTGATTTGACTTTGTTCAAAACTGAGCTGGAGGGAAGCTCTTCCTTTCCCAGGACCTGACCCTTGGCATAGTCGCTTTACCCCTTTTTCTGGATATTTGAGTTACCTTTCAGAGGCAGGTTAACTCTTGAGAATAAATAAGCAATATTTGTTGATTTATTTATTGCTTGCAATGGTAATTCCTCATTGATTGATTGCTGATCATGGCTCCAGATCTGTAAATCAGTGTTTGAGAAAGTAGCACATCTAAGCACTCTCTGAGTGAAGATGAAACTGGTCTGAAAGAAAGACCCAGTACTGCTTCAGATCTGCTTAGTTTCCTCACGTCCTATCTAACAGTCCCCCTTTATGTCCTCCCTCTGGCTTATTGAGGTGGTAGCTCTTTACGAGACAGTCACATTGTTTTTTTAATGTCTGTATTTTATTGCACATGAAGGTGCTGTGTCTTCATGAAAATCTTGAAATGCAGAGATAGTACAGAATTGAAGATCATCCGTTCCCTCCTTCTACCCCATGGCAGTGCCTATTTTACCTAAACCAAGATTATCAAGGCCTTTCTTTGCAGCTGTAGTTCAGATAATACATAACAGAACCACGAGGCAGAGTGACTCAATCCATCCTTCCCTTAACAAGGAGAACCTTTCCTTTACTGCTGCAGTTTCTTTCAGTAGTCTTCAAGACTTTCTGTGCCCCGCTGTTCACAGCCAGAATAATTTGTGCCCTTCCGTGTGGTTAATATTGTTGTGGAGCCTCTTTCTCTCTCTCTTTTTTTTTTTTTTAATAGAACAAGATGTTGATGAAAACACCTGCTCAGTTTTGCTTTTCTTAATGAATAATCTGTATTACATTAAATGGCACCACAGACCAATTACAGCAGGGGAGATAGTGGCCGTGTGCTAAGAGAACTATCATAGATCATTCCTGCTCATGAATGTGTCAGGAATCTCCTAACAAGGCGCCGGGACGTGGGAATCACCTGGGAAATAAAGAAAAGCAGCATTTGTATGTTTCAGGGAAATCCAATAACCATATTTTCTCTTTCTCTTTTTGTCTTCCATTCTAGGTAAGTGAAGCTTTGGTTTTCCTATGCAAAAAGTACCACCTGACTGGGCTGTGATGAACTGAGAAGGTGATGTGTTCGCCACAGCGAAGGGATGTCCAGTCTCAGGTGTTTATGGCTCTCCTGTTTGTTCGTAAGTCTTTGCTAGAAAAACTTGTTGGCAAAACAGATGTCTTGTGACTGCATGATCCAGCGATCAGAATGATTAACCTGCATTGCTTTATACCCTGTCAGTAAGTCATTACCTGTGTCAGGGTGCTTATAGCATACATATGCACATCATTGTCCTGGGCTAATGGAATGTCATCTGCGATCAAAAGTGTGTATAATCTTTGTCACTTCTCCCTTCCCCCAGGATGGTTTATAATGAGATCACTGAGCACTGCCACTACATCCTTTCTTTAACTTGGGTGCCAAGAAAGTCGTGCCAGTCTTGGAATAGACACTGGTGCAATTTCAGTCATGGAGTGACTGTAGACACCCCTGTACAGCCACAGTGCAAGGTGTGTGGGAACAGCAGGCTCAAGCGTGTTCATATCTGCCAAGCTGATTCCCCTTTCAGACACCACGTTCTTGCGGTGCATGACCTGAGTCTGACACAGTATTTTTGAAAGTATTTTCTTATCACTCTTATTTTCACTTAGCTCTGAAGTCCTGATGGCCACATTTGAAATCAAGATTTATACCTGTATGGATTCAGCATGCAGCAGGCTGTAGTTCATCCTTCCACTTTTCAAGCACCTTATGGTTCCATCTATACATTACACTGAATCCATACAGCTGTCCAGGGAACAGCTTTGGGTTTGTGCTTTTGGTTTCTATGATCATACAAATACTGTATGATTCAGAGTTGCTCCTCCTCTTTTTAAATCCACAGACATATGGTAGACCACACAATGCTGGTCTGGGAGACCAGAAAACAACATGCTTGGAAATCCAAGTATGAGTGAACAGGAGATTTTTGTGTATACGTGTAAGTTCTAGTCATAAAAAAACAGCAAACAGACTTCAATATTAATTATTTTCTCTCAACTTTTCACAGTAGGAGACAGTATTGAACAACTGATACTAATATACATCATTTGTAGGGTGTGTGTCTGTGCTTCTGCTTACAATTGCAGTGTTGTGGTCCTGGTTATTTAGAGAAGTTCTCCAGATTATCTGCACTATCTTAGTGGGTTTTAGCCTGGTAGAGAAGATCTGCTACTGCTTCTGGATATGTCTGAAACAGGAGGTTTATGATCATGTGGGAATTCCCAAGCATAGTCATCACTGCTTAGCATTCCTTATTCCTGCTGAGATATTCCTGCTGTTTGTGCAGAGGAATTCTGTTGGATAACTGAAGTCCTGTTTCAAAACAATAAAATAGATGAGAAAACATTTCTCTGTGCAGGCCAGCTGGAATAATAAGGGCTTGGGAAGCTGTGTGGGAACTGAGTGAGTTTGAGATACAAACTTGAACCACTCAACCAAGTCAAAGGGAGAGTAAGGAACACAAGAGGAGAACAAATAGGATTCATATTTTGCACTACCCTAATGTTTTCTATCTTGAGTCCACCAGTTCTGCAGCTTTAATATGGCTGTCTTGTACTGCAAAGGTGGTTCTTTTTGCTGTTGTATAACCTGGGGCAGATATTACCTGGGAGACAGATCATGAAGCTTGTGCCTATTCCCTATGTCTTACAGACTATATGAGTGGAGGAAACTGTCTTTCTACAGCATCTACATTACTGGCTTGTGTGTGCCAAGTTTTTGGACGTGTCCTGTATCAAGAATTTTCACTTGGCCACCTTATCTGAAGCAATCATCTCTTTGTGGTCTTGGCTAGTCCCTTTGGATTGAGTTTACGGCAAAGAACATTATTGCTTGTATAAAGCTTCAATTTCCCTCGGTTGAGCTTCAGGATGTACCTCACAAGAACAAATGTGAAAAACGAACAGCGGATAGCGTAGTATTTTAGCTGAGCTCAATAGGGCCCAGAAGCTGACAAACCAAAACCTAGCATCCCCACCTTCCTGACTCTTTAATGTATTCAGATCCCTGTTGCACATTGTAGCTGTGACAGATGATTCCAGGCCAGAGACACCCTGTGCAGTGACATTGCTGAAAAGCTGTGTAATTAGTTCAGCAGGCAGAGAGCCACAGAGCCTCCTCTGCCTGTGTCCAAGTGCAGAGTTCAGGGAAGAAAATCTTTTGTGTTTGTTGCAGCTGAGTCCTTTTGCATAACCGAGGCCTTACCATCACACCTGGGGAGAATGATTTGTGCTTTACTTGTGGCCTGAAAAAAAGAGGAAACTCATATTTGTTCCACAGCTGGAAAAGCCAAAGCAGGGCTTGACAGTCTCTGAACACATGGGCTCTAGGAACCCAGATCTTCCCTCTGCATCTCTTCCCCCAGTCCATCATGCGTTTTCTCAGTAACAGGACCACCTTCTTCCTGCCCTCCCAGCTGTACTGGCATGACTGTCTGCAGGTTTGTACTGTAGAGCACATCCAAAACCTTTCTGTAGGAAATACCCCTCTTTACTCCCTTTTGCTTTGTCACTTCTTAGCCAGATGTGTTCTCTCACCTGATTCATAGCATAGTCTCACAAAGATTTGCTGTCGCATCCTAGGTGTAACACACATAGGGGCAATGATAAGTGATGGGGGAGAAGGGCTGTGATAGGGTTGGGAACATTTTATGTCAGAGACAACTTTAATTATTGGTTATTTTTTTCATATCCATTTTTCTTTTTCTTCATAGCTCCTGCAGTCCTTGGATGTAATAGTATCATTAGTCCAAAGAGACTCAAACATCACAAGGTTTTAAAAACATAAATAGATGTGGGATTCTTTTTATTTAGTATCCCATTCTCCAAACTCTTGGTGGCTAGGAATTTATCTGAAAGGCTTAACTGAGTTTCTTTCTTAGTCACGTGACTCAAAGAGCTGGCACTTTTAAGAAAACTATAAAGCTGTGGTGAAATTAAATAAATCAGTCAAGCTGCCATTTGTTAAAACAGCATCCTTTTATGGACACTGGGGAGTAAGGAAGAAGTCTTCGCCCGAACAGGATTACAAAAGAAATTGTCATATCGTTTATGGCAGCCTCCTTATCATTATCATTAGAGCTAATGCCATCATCATTTTCCCCAGTGAAAGCAGGGCCTCTGGGGCCTCTCTGCTTCCTGACAGTGGAGACACCCTTGTGCATATTAATATGCAGCTCTGCTTATGCTAATAGCAGCTATTTGTAACATTAATATTTTCTTCCACCATAAAAAAATAACAATAATAACAATGCTTTGTCTTGAGGATTTGAGCTCTAATGTGGTTTGCAGGAGTGGAAGGGAAAGAGAAAAGCCTCTGACCTAATTTTTGTACACTTGAGGGGAAGACCAAATTTGCAGATGGCATAGGTACTGAAATGCTTGCCCTCCTCACAAGCAATGTGAAGGTCAGCAGGGACACTGGTCTACCTCACGCACAAAGGAAGTGGCAGCATCATTAATGGTGGTTGCTCCAAATTCCTGCTGGCAGGCCCTCTTCCCTCTTTGGACTGAATCAGCAGAAGGACTGTGCTTCTCTCAGTCAGCCCTCTCACCTGGTCTGGCACAGCTGAGCAACACACAGGTGCTTGCTCTGGGAGATGGAAAGCCAGGGGGAGCAAGCACTTATGTCTGGGTGTGTCTCAAGGGAATTTTGAGTGCTCCTCGGGTGGCTTCAAGACCACTCTCTCTGACCTTGCAGTTAGCAAGCCTAAAAGTATATCTCTGGGCATGCCCTCGGTCCTGGTGTGGTGTGGCATTAGGCATGGGATCTAGGAGTAGGTGGCTTCCATGTACTCTGAAGAGCAGATCCATTAAGACACCCCTGCAAAAAAAAAATTGTCATTGTTTTTGTTCTGATACCGTTCCATGCAGAAGGAATAATTCATCTCCAAACTCTTTTCAGTATCATTTACCATAGTCACTGTAGCCAGTAGTTACAGTAGGCACCCCGTGTGATCCTGCTACATGAGGTGCTGTGCAGGTACAGATCAGCAGGGCTGGGTTTTCCTCAAAGGGCTCACAGTTTTCTAAGATCCTCAATCTGTTGGATTTGGATTGCTGAGAGTAACTGTTTTATTTCCAAACTCCTCCAGTGTTTTCTGTGGCCTTTGCCCAAATGTTCAAATTATGCAAACAGGGAGCACAAAGTGCAAAAGGAAAACAATAGATGGAATTGAAACCTCGTCAGGTTTGCTCCTCGGCTTCAAGACACCAGTGGGCTGTTTGGTGCCATCAGGGGCAGTGGGGCAATGCCTGCCCATTCCACAGGACAGGTGCTGAATAGCACTTTGATAACGTTTGGTTATTTGATGCAAGTAAACAAAGAAATAAAAAAAAAAGATTTTTGCAAGATGGGGAAGTCAGAACCTTTAAAAATGTCTGTAATTAGTTACTCTGGGAGCATATGATGATATTTAATAAGCCCCTCAGTGATCATTTTAGTAGCCTTTCCTGATGCCTGACAAATACAAAACATGGCATACTTAATGCTATTTTAATTAACAACTCTTTAAAGAAAATGTCAGTGATGTTCCAGTTGCCTGAGGTCTATTTGGGAGTAGGGGAGGAAACTGTTTCTTGTTGTCAGGAGGAAGACAAGGAGATACCATTTTTCTGTGTGGAACTGTATGACTTGGATGAGGACCTGTCATTTCTTAGATCTTGTTTATTTTGAAGTGTCTGAAGCTCCTCGTTCTTGTACTGCCATGGTTTATTTCTGCATTAAGTGCTTACAGCGGCATTTACTGTTTTACTTTTTGACTTGAGGCGAAAGAGGGAGAAAGAGATCACACCATCTGTTAAGTCCATATATTACAAGATTTGGTGAGAGCAGAAGAAAATTACAAGAAAAAAAAAAAAGCCCCAAGATTACTTCACTTTCAGAACTGGTGTTCAGAGATGTCCCTTCTCAGTATCAGGTGTTTGGCTGCCCCAAAAAATAAGACTGACTTCCAGATTGCCATGTACCTCAGAAATGACCAGCACTGGCCTCCCCGATGTACACCCCACATCCCAAATACCCCACAGGAACAGTTCCCAAGTGCAGATACCTGCACTTGTTATGATTTGCCTCTAGGTTCAAGACATTTGGGTGAAGCCAAAGGTTACAAATTTCATGCTTTTCAATATCCCCCCCGCCAAGGTTAATAACATTCCTTTTTATAAAGAAAGCTGAAATTCTCTTGAAGCCTTATGGGAGCTGAAACTTTAAGCAGGTATCACAAATTGAATTACTTGTGTCCAAATCATGCAATTTAGGAGTACTTTCAAAACAACAAAACTATACTTCAAGCTTAACATAAACTAAAAAATATACCCTTTTTAAATACCTTGATACAAATAGTGCTAAGTCTAAAAATGCCTGTAACTATTCTACTCTGATGTTTGCAGTCCTCCTGTGTCACAGCCTCTACTGCAATGAAAACCTGTGAGTGAACCTTACAGGAGGTGGAACATGGGGTTGACTTTTTTCAGTTCCTAGGACATTAATTTGGGAATTATAACACTGAGCCCATTCGAGCTTTGTTATTCTTAAGAAGGGAAGAAGTTGACATCAGTAGTGGGGTCAAATCCCAAAGGTAAACAAAGACCATAACTAGAGAAGAATGAACTGACATGATCAACAGTCTTTCAGGAACAATTAGTTGAAGGTGTCACTGGCAACATAGGAAGCAAGAGTTTCATAGAATACTTTTTCAAAAGAAGCTTTCAGCTTTCCTTTAAAAAGATGGTTCTGCAGT
The DNA here is from genome assembly GCA_013398125.1 of Aegotheles bennettii. Lineage (NCBI taxonomy): Eukaryota > Metazoa > Chordata > Aves > Caprimulgiformes > Aegothelidae > Aegotheles > Aegotheles bennettii. The sequence goes on along the minus strand of VZRW01003865.1, from coordinate 1,043,736 downwards.
AAATTCTACTGCTTAGCATCCTTTTGTAAATTTACTGTTGCTGCATTGTCTCTAGTGGAGTTGCTTCAGTTTTAAACTTTATGATATAATAAGTAGAGTCATCTCCCAAGGTTCTCAATCAGATAGTTCGCCTTTAGAGAAAGGTCGATTATGGTTGTAGTAGAAACACAGTGAGAATGATTCAAGGGCTGTTTAAAGGAGCCTCTGAGGTGTACTGATCTTAATGAAAGGAAAATGTGTCCTCTCATGGCAAGGAACACACAGCTCCATGACCAGATTTGGTTAGCAAAATCTCTTGGTTTTGCTACACAGCTCTGTCTTGAATAGATGGAGATGTTAGGTCCATTTGTGTGTTCTCTATTCCTGCATTGGCAGGATTTCCTAAGTACCTAGAGAGAGGCACAAGGTATTTTTCAAGTGCAGTGGCATAAAAGAGTTGTTGTGGAAAATGATAGCACTGGCAGTTCAGCACTGAGGAAGGCAGTAAGGCTTTATGGATTCTGTGGTACCTGTGAGTAACGCACATTAGATTTCTTCACTAGGCTACTGGGTGTCTTTAAGATGCCAAGAAAAATGGTACTTAAGGGAATATCTCAGTTCACTGGGAAAAACTGCTACTGACTGTCTAGAACTTACCCAAAACTCACTGGCAATACACCAGTGTTGTGATTCATGCCAAGACATGGTGTGGGGAGAAACTGCTGCAGAATGCATGTGGGAAGGGGCTGTACAGTTGTAGTGGCAAAGAGAAAGTGCGAGGTTAGTGATGAGGTTAATCCTCTGTGTGTGTTTGACCTTATGAATGGCCCTTCAGTTTGTTAGCCAGCAGGTGATGATAGCCTTGTACAGTTTGTTTGGTCCCTCAGTTTTGCATGGTCTGAGATGGATGAAGCACCTGCCCTTATGTACAGCCTAGGCTCTTGCATAATAACGAAGTAATCAATGAAGTAATAATAACAAAGTTATCTGTAGCAACTCATATAGTTTATCACACATATGTTTGTAGGTGTAAATGAGCTCAAGTAGCATCCTTTCTCAAGCAGCCCAAACTAAGTTTTTTATTCCCAGGTAACTTTTTGTTGATTTCTCCTTGGCTTGGCACAGCAAATACATGGTGCGAAGCTTGTGAGAGGAGGCTGCTTTTATTTGTGCATCAGAGGCAGCTAGGATAGGTGAGATTCCCAGTGTAGATCTGCTGGTTTAGCTCTTTATCCCTCCACCGTACACATCAGCTCTGCAAGCGCCTGTTACCCCCTCATGACATGAACTCCCAGACTGGAGCTCATTTGACTCTAAGGTTAATTTTCTTTAGCCACTGGCAGGCTGATTTAAGTGTCAGCTCATTATGATGGCATTCTAATTAAAGCCTCACGATAGCCTTTGACCCTGCAAAATGATTTGGGAGAGAAGAAGCAAATAGGGTGATAAGCTTAGATACTGGCACACAGGAGGAAATATATCCTGCCTGACGTTTGTGGGTGTTGACTTCAGTGTTATCAGATTGTCCTCTGGGAAGGACTGGTTATTAGTATTTATCTCCCTAAGACAAATTCAGTGGCACTGATTTCTCTTGCTTCAAAGGGAGTTGCACCTTCTTCTTGCCAGAAATGGTTTTAGTCCTCTGCCTTCATTTTCAAGGTGTACTTTGTGTAGATTTTCTTTCAGAGGAGTAGATCTCTTCCCCTACTCTGTGGAAGATGAAGTCTTCACCAGGTTGTAGGAATTTTTCCAGGCCTGTCTAGACACAAGAGCTGGTTGTCTCTTTGTTGTTGTTTTTTTTTCCTTAGAGTATGGGAATGAGAAGAAAAAAAAAACTTTGATAAAATAGGTGTTTCTATAATACCTGTGTGTCTGCATCCACATCCTAGAATCCCTGTGTCCCATGTGACACAGCCTTTGAAAAACAGTGGGACAGCCATCCTGGGTCTAAACAAATAGCACCCCTGCACAGCACCAGCATTATCCAAAGCAGATCCTCTGAACAAAGCTATTAGAAAAATACACAAAACCAACAAATCCTAGCTAGGAGTACTGTTTTCTACATCACTTTTGCCAGTTCTCGTTGTGTGCCTTGAATCATGCTGTTCCCTTTGCCCCTTATCAGGGGCTCCTAGCTTTCTATCTCCTCACTTCTTTCCCTCTCCTGTCCTTTAATAACTTATATTTACATTTTTCCCACATGCCCCTAGGATGGGAAAGTACTAGGCCTGCAATAACAGAGTAAAGAAATCCCAGTATTTTATTATTGACAGTAGAGAAGCCTGGAGGAGACAATTCTTTTGAATTTAAAGCAGCAGCAAACAAATGGTATCCCTTTCCTATACTGACTGTACCTGTTACATCTTGAGAATGTCCCTGGGTACACTTGGTCTATGGCTGAAAAACTGGGAGACTGATGTATGAAATACCATGTTTTTTTGTTGAGCAGGGAGGTAAATTTGTCCTCTGTGGAAAAGCTGGGGAAACAAAACAGAGGGCAGAGGTTTACGCAAGGCATCATAGCAAATCAATGGCAGAATCTACTAGAACTTAACTATCTGAGGTTATACTTCAGACCTGACCCAAGGTTCACTGAAATCATTTAACCTTTCATAAAAGTCAGATCTGGTTTATAATTTTGTGCGTGGGCATAATTGTTGCCCTCAGAAAATACCAGTTAATTGAAACAGAAACCTTGCGTGGAATTGTCTTAATTTCAACAAGATTTTGCCAGGAAGAATTTCACATTTTCCAGGTTTAAGTGCCTAGCCGAGCCAGAGAGGTTACACTGGAGAAGGCAGGAACCTGGGAGCCAAGTTATTCTGCTGGGACTGGGGGCATGGGGAAAGAGCCCTACAGGGAAGTCCTCTTTCTGAATCAAATAGAGCAGAGGCTGCAAAAAAAAAAAAAGGCCGATGTTTCTGAGAAGTGACTCTAATTGAGGGTGATGTCTTGCTTTTGCATTTGGGGAAGAGTGAGGAGTAGGGAATGTCTTTATCTCGGCGTGGTCTTGGCTCAGTCTGGATGTGTAGTGGGAATCACTTCTTAAGTGATGTGGAATGGAACAGTCGTTTTCTGCCTACCCCTTCTGAGGACAAGCATTCAGTTTGTCCTGATCTGGTCTGCAAGAAGTCACACAGGGCATGACTGATTGTCAGAGGGAAGAAATGAGAAGTTAACTTCTTGTAATAATAATATACTTCAGTAGTGTTCCCACCTAGCATGTAATCTTATAATTACTGGCTTTTGTGTGTGTATAGTATCCTATCTTTCCTTCCCTCCACTATATGCGTGCAGGCACACACTCATTCCTATCTCCATCATCTTTAACTAAATTAGAGTAAAATACTTCGTTACAGAGACTTTCAGCCAGGACTGTGGGCCCCAGGGAGTTTATTTTCATACAAATGTATTATGCAGAAGGTTGATCTGATCACAGACAATTTGAACTATCTTTGCACCCCTCAGGAAAATTCCTTTCATAAATGTAAATGATGTAACACTCCAAAGAACAGAAAACAAGACAGAAAGAGAGAAGAAAAGAAAGAGTCTGTGCACTGATGGAAGAAGATTATGGACAGCTGTGGAGACACTGGGTCTCAAGTGTAGGACACAGGTTGTCAGGGCTCTTTTTCTGCCCTCTTCCTCCTCTTGCAGCATAGCCTTCCCATCGAATGGCAAGCTGTTACAAAGTGCTGGAGGGGGAAGAGTGATGCATTAAATACAGTTTGATATTATAATAACTGTTTCTATAGCAACAAGAAAATGCCCTCCATGGCTTTTGTGTTTTGAGCAAGGAGGCATGAAGTGAAGGTTTGTAAACAGAAGGTGATGGGAAGAGGTGCAGGCAGGGGACTTTGTGGCACCCTGTACAAGGTACTGACCCACCTGGGGTACATGTGGCTTCTTCTGTGTTGGACTTTCTTCAGCCTTGTTGCAGCGGTCAGTCACAACTTTGCTTCTGAACTCTTCCTGGGACATGAGAGAAAGTGAGAGACCAGTAGTGTGTGATTTCCCAGGTTCTTCATTACGACACTATTCAAAAGTTGGCCAAGGTGATGTTGGACTAAGCAATGCATCGTTTCGTGAGGGAGTGTGGGAGTGAGCTCAGCATGCTTCTCCATTGGATTCCCCTAACCCACACCATCAGAGCAAGCCCAGTCCTGACCCTGCAGGGATCTCCTTGGTAGAAGTAGTAAGTGTGGAGAGTGAGTTAATCCCCACTTGCATAGAATATTAATCCTCCACTCACAGAAATTCACTGGGCAGGAAGATGCGCTGTAACCGAAACCACTTTGGCTTTCCCTCTCCAGCACTGCACAGAGAGACCCATCTATTATTAAAAACCCTATTAGTCATGGTAAGATTGTACCACTCCCTCTCACTGTAGTTGCTGAGCACTATCTAATTGGTTTGTATTACTTCGCCATCCCTGGGAACATGTGGAGCTCAAATGAACATTTGCTAAGACATTTGCATTCCTTCATCCTTGTTGGGGATGCTTTGGAACTGTTAAAGGTTTTGTCAGGAGGATTAAAAAAAGAGGGCAAGAGAGGAGGAAACTAAGGGAGATGGTTCCTAGGCTGGGGAAGGTGTGGAAGATGAAAACAACAAGAAGCAGGACCAAGTGGCTCAGCTTGGCTGGTCTTTCCAGCTGTTGTTCTGCTGGACAACTGGCCTCTCTGATTCCTTCAGCAGACATCTCCAGTTGTCTTGTTTGCAATGACAGACACGGTTACTGGGCTTCTATGCCCCTTGAGGTACTCACCAGCTAGACCAGCTTTGTAATTTATAGCAATTGCACACGGACATGTGCACCCTCACCTGCTGCTGTTCTGGCACCACCAACAACACGGGCCTCTGCCCTGTGGTGCCACTTACCCTCCACACACACCCTTGCCCACAGAGCAGAGCTCTCTCACCCTGGAAAACAGTGAGGAGTGGAGTTTAATGAGAGGGCAGGACAGACTGTGCTCATCAGGTGCAGGGCACAGCCAGATGAATACTCTGTTCAGCAACCTCTTTACAGGTGACCGGCCTCTTCTGTTCCCTTACCCCTCTATTTTACTTTGCTTTTTCCTCCACAAACCACCTTGGTCCCTGTCTTTCTCTGCTTTTGGTCTTTCCCCAAAATATCCCATCAGTCCTGTATAATCCCCAAATCCTTTTCCCCTGCATCCCACAGAATCATAGAATCATAGAATCATTATGGTTGGAAGGGACCTCCAGGGTCATCAAGTCCAACCTTTATCCCATCATATTCCTAACCATTGGACCATCAGACCATGGCCTCAAGTGCCTCATCAACCCGTTTTTTGAACACCCCCAGGGACGGTGACTCCACCACCTCCCTGGGCAGCCCATTCCAGTGCCCAACCACCCTCTCAGGAAAGAACTCCTTCCTAATATCCAACCTAAACTTCCCCTGATGGAACTTGAGGCCATTTCCTCTCGTCCTGTCATCAGCAATTCGGGAGAAGAGACCAACACCAGCTTCACTACAACCTCCATAACATGCCCCATATTCCCTAGGCAGTAACCTCGGGATTAAGGTCCCTGTCCTTTGCCACGCATATCTCTAGCAGCGGTGGGCTCTCTTGCTGCCCCCTTCCCTTGTGCTCTGCTGCTGTCAGCATTTGCACAGCTCCATCAGAGATGCAAGCTGGTGATATTTGGCTAATGGGATGCCACACAGATTCAAAGGTGTTTCGGTGCTGGGAGCCACCATGAAGCAGCTGGTGAGATTTCCAAGTCCTCCCAAGTAGAGTGGGCATCTCTCCCTTTGAAATGAGTGTATGTTGAGCTGAGCCTGGGTGAGGCATTTCTGGGGAAAAAAAAAATTAAAAAAATCTTTCTGCCCTTTGAATCTCTTCAGTTAATTTTACACATTTTGGGCCCAGAGTCCTTAGCAATTGGCAAAGGTAAGACTTCTTGCGAAACGTGATGTGACTGCCTCTTGCATGTCAGCTGCCTAAGTGGGAAAGCGTAGCAGTCGCGTATGGATGTTTCACAGGGCCATTAAGCAAGCTGTAAAGTCACGTCACCACTTGCTCGATTCAGCCCGGGGTGTTCTGGTTTTTGTGGTCACCAAAATCAAGTGAAATTGTTTGTTAAGGACAGGTTGGGATGTGTTCTCGATTTCATTCATTTGCTTCACAGGCGTCGCTGCTGCAAACTGAGCAGGGGCGGTGTAGTTAGGGCTTCCAATTGTTCAAGCAGGGAAGCTCAGCTCAGTGTTTTGATAGTTTTACAGCATCCGGGAACAGGCACTCGCATGCTAGTGAGAGCAGAAGAGTGCTTTTCAGGGATTAAAACCCAGCGAGGTGCTTGGGGGCTCCCCACAAACACGGTGAAAGGGCTCTGTCCTGCCTGCTTTGTGCAGGCTGGCAAAGCACGCTCACACCAGGAACTCTGGCAGGTTTCCTCGCTCGGTTTTGTTTTTGGCTTTTTTCTCATTCCTTCATTTGGTCTCCTACTGAGTGTACTGGGTAAACAGGTTTCTCCCCTTCCTGTCTGGAAGAGCCTATTTCAGCCTGTCAGTGTCTCACTTCAGTGCACAGAGGATGTTATTCTTCCAGTGGTGCCTGTTGCGCTAATGGGATCCGTTTAAAGTGAACTCCACTGTAATTTCATTTTCCTTAGGGAGAGGAGGGGAAAGTGCTTTCTCCTCAGAGCTACATCCCTGCTACTCACTTTATATCTCTCTCGCAGAGTCTGCAGCATGCTAATTTCTCTCCCAGACCACTGGAAAATGCTGCGAGCCGGGGGGAGAGGTGGGTCTGGAGGAGCTCTCGTGGGTGCACTGCTGCTCTGCACCACCCTGATCAGGCTAAACCCCATCTCAAATCTGGGGTGGCCCCATCTCCTCTCCCTGGGAGCCAAAACTCTCCCTAGTGTTCATTATTTGGTCTGTGATGGCTGAGCCATGCAGCCTACAGCGGGCTGCACCTTGCATTTGTCTGGAAACCACCCACTACAGGAGCTCCGTTTCTTTAATGAGAGCACGTTGCCCAGCATGTCACACCACAGCACTGCCATTTGAGTTGGATTGTGTAGTTTCTGGCTCCAGTGCTGGCATTTAGTGTCTCAGGTCACTTGGGAGCCTCCCACACCAGGGAGTTACCCTTTCCCCATGCAAATAATGTTGCTGCAGGGGCAGTGGCAGGGGAACTCTCAGGGCAGAAAAGAGAGGGAGCTGCTAGCAGGGCTTTTTCCCAAGGGCTCCACTCCATAGCCCTGTAGTTCAGATCCTCCTCAGTCTGAAAGTCCTCTGTGTGACAAACTCCAGGGTATGCAGAGAAACTTGTCCATTTGCTGGAGCATCCAGGGCTGGCTGAGATGGATGGGCAGCCGGGGGGAGGGAGGAGTTGTTTTTCTGTCTAAACACTCAGTGTTTTACTGTTGTGTGGGTTGGGATATATTGCTGAATTTGTTTTTGGTTTGCTGTGCTGTTTGTTGAATGGCTTGGGGGTTTGTATATAACACTGAAATGGTTGGGGCCTGTGAGGGGTGGTTTTTTTTTCTCGGCACTTAAAAAGAAATCAAAATAGATGAGATACTTTTCTAGTAATTAGAGAACACACCTAAATCAAATGCTTTAGACCTCAGCCTCCTCTTGTTCCCCTACTTCCCACCCCTCTCCCCCTCCTACGCACATACAAAGTTCAGCTGTTTGGGAATGCAGCTGAGAATTTCCTACTGTCTAGTAAGCATGAACTAAACCTTTTTTCCTCCCTCTTTTAGAAAAACCAACCCACAACGTGAAGCATATCCGTGGCTCTCGCGCCTGTTCTGTAGCTGGCACTCCTCTCTAGCTACCGTGTAGGTTATCGCTGAATTACACTAAACAAACAGTTCCCCCACTCAGAGGTCAAGGTCGACGCAGTGATTGCCAAGTCCCTTTGTTGGCAGTTCCCCGTGGGGAGTGATATTAGCCTGCATGCCTCTCCTGCTCCTACTCCCTACAGCCTGTTATTAAACAAGGACAAGTGGGTAGCTTGTCTGTGTCTGTGTGTGAGAGCGCGACTCTGTCACCTGATGCATACAGATGGCTTATTAACCAATTAATTCATAGGACTAAATTGGTTAAATCAAACTAAATGACACCCAATTGCTGTACAAGGGTAGAAATGGATTGGAATAAGTGTTTCTTAAATGCCAGCCTCGTTGAGCAAAGGAACGAGTAGTGGAGGGAAGAGGGGGGCTCGGGGAGGAGTGGGGAGGGGAGCCGGCGCTGGCAGGCAGCGAGAGCAGATCCGTCCAGGGCACCATGTCCTAGGGAAGGAAGTGTCTTTTGAGTCCGTGGCAGTTTGTGCTGCCAAGAAATCAGATCACTCTTTTTGCTGAGGACACTTCAGGGCTGGGAATCCCTCTGGAGAGGGAGTCCCAGCCACTGCCTTCGCTCTGCATCCGAGGCAAGAGGAGGCAGCTTCTCAGGTCCCAGATTTTAGTTGGAGCATTTACTATTATTTGAACTGTTATTATTTGGTTGGAGCACAAACTGTTATTTTTCATTTGCCTCAGGAGTGAGGGTTTGATTTATCAGAAGTACAGTATTCCTCCTCTTTTTGTCTGAAGTCCCTGGGTGCAATTGGTGTTCCTAATCCTGGAAATTTTGTGGTTCTTCATCCTCCCTCTAACCAGACCCTCAGGGCTGAGCAGAAAAGCTACACACAGCTGTAATACCTCTGTCTACCTCACCTGCAACAATATCACCAGTTACTTAGGGATGCTGGGGTTATTTAGCCTGGAGAAGAGGAGAATGAGAGGAGACCTTGTTGCCCTCTACAACTACCTAAAGGGAGGTTGTAGTGAGGCTGGTGTTGGTCTCTTCTCCCGAATTGCTGATGACAGGACGAGAGGAAATGGCCTCAAGTTCCATCAGGGGAAGTTTAGGTTGGATCTTAGGAAGAAGTTCTTTCCGGAGAGGGTGGTTGGGCACTGGAATGGGCTGCCCAGGGAGGGGGTGGAGTCACCGTCCCTGGGGGTGTTCAAAAAAGGGGTTGATGAGGCACTTGAGGCCATGGTCTGATGGTCCAAAGGTTAGGAATATGATGGGATAAAGGTTGGACTTGATGCCCCTGGAGGTCCCTTCCAACCATAATGATTGTATGATTCTATGATTCTATGCTCCTCTAAGGTTTCCCTTGGTGGCATTATCTATTGATGTGTGTTTGGGTTGACCCTGGCTGGCCACCATGTGCCCACCAAGCTGCTCTACTACTAGGGAAAGATGACTTACCAATTATTGTCATGGGCAAAACAGACTAGACTTGGGGAAATGAAATGAATAAATTGGCAATTAATAGCAGAGTAGGATAGTGAGAAATAGGAGCAAAACTAAAACCACCTTTCCCCACACCTCTTTCTTCCCAGACTCAACTTACTCCCAAATCTTCTTCCTCCTCCCTCCCTGAGCAATGCAGGGGGACAGGGAATGGGTTTTGTGCTCAGTCTGTAACACTTTGTCTCTGCTACTCCTTCCTCCTCATGCTTTTCCCCTGCTCCAGCGTGGGGTCCCTCCCATGGGAGATAGTCCTTCATGAACTCCTCCAACATGGGTCCTTCCCATAGGGTGCAGGTCTTCAAGAACTGCTCCAGTGTGGGTCTCCCACAGAGTACAGCATCTGTCAGAAAACTTGCTCCTGTCTAAGTTCTTTCCATGGCTGCAGCTCATTCCAGGAACCTGCTCCAGCATTGATTCTCCACAGGCTGCAGCTTCCTTCAGGGCATGTATGGATATCTACTCTGCCATGGTCCTTTATGATCTGCAGGGGAACAACCTGCATCACCACGGTCTTCATCACAGGCTGCAGGGAAATCTGCTCTGGCACCTGGAGCACCTCCTCCCTTTCCTTCTCCTCCTCTGACCTTCTTGTCTGCAGGGCTGTTTCACATTTCCTCACTCCCCTCTCACACCTCTGCACAGCATTTTTTACCCTTTCTTAAATATGTTGTTGCAGAGGCACTACCAGTGTCGCTGATGGGTTCAACTTTGGCCAATGGTGGGTCTGTAGGAGAGCACCCTGTTTCTTTTTTCCCCACCAAATGCTAACCTTTTGCTCTGCATTGTGATGTAGATGACGGACTTGATAGGATTGACTGCATGACTGGGAATTCGAGGTATTTCCCCTGCTCCCAGTTCAATTTAAGAACTACCATGATCTGTAAGAGTCATAACCTGATTTGGGGTAGTGGAGGGAGTACAAGAGAAGGAATACAAAAGACAGAGTTGTGCATCAGAAACAACTCTGATGGTGGTTTATGTTAAGGTTTAAATGTTTTCCCTGCCTCAAGGCTAGACCTTATGTCACTATATCAAAGCTTAGGTTGCTTGTACCACTGTTTTACCAGAGCTGATAATCTGAGAGAGGTCTTCTAGGTGCTTCCTTTGGCAGGAGTTTTTATCTGGCTAGTCATGACCACAGGGGGAGGTCTGTGGCTCCCCCTAAGGTGTAGCAGGGAGCTGGTCTGTGTGGGAATATGAGAAATGCCAAGTTACAAGTCCTTCCATGAGGCAGAGGCATCTAGCATAGCTTGTGAGCAGCTTATTGCAGTTTCCCACTAACAGCACCCTTGTTCAGGATGGCCCAGGGAGGGATCTTCTGTTGATTTTCCACCTTGTGGTCCCTTGGTCAATACTGTCTCCCCAAGGCAGCAGTGGAAAACTGTACCCATGTGTCTGAGGGTACGAATCATAGTGACATGACCCCGGATCAACCTCAGCAGATGGGCAGGGGCCACTGCCCATGAAGGTGGTGCCAGGAACAAGGCTTGTTTCTGGGGCTGGAACACCTGCTTCCTCATGGCAGACAGATACCTATGGTTACTTCTGCATTGGTGTTCTTTGGGGGGCAGTTGGACTTGCTCTGTGCGAGGTAGGATAGGGACAGTCTTCCTATGGTGAAGGATGCTCTACTGCATAAAACAGCAGCTCTGATGGTGTTTGTAGCAGAAGAAAGGGATGAACCCTTCAGTATGGAGCAGGAGTGGATGGTGTGTTTTAGTAGTTACCACCAGGGTCAATGGCAACATGCCTTAGCAAACCCTGCAAAATCACACGGGCTTGCAGCACACATCTAATTCCAATGCACTGCGAGAAACAGCACCTGACAGCCCAGAACGCATGCACGTATGTGCATGCAGACAGAGTGTGTGCATGTAGAGCACATGCCAAAAGCATGTGCACAGGTCAGACCCCTCTGTTTGTACAGCATGAACAAATCATACATGCACATAGGCTGAAACATATGTGTGCATGGAGTACAGCCCATTAAAAATGAAACCATGCATATACAAACCTGCCAAGAACATATTTACCAGCACCCTAATGCTGGCTGTGGATAACACACACATGCCTGACTATTATGTCAGTGTTAAAATTGCTCTTCTTCAGTTGCTGCAGCAAGATAAAGTCTCCAAAGCCTGTCATGCTGCGGCATCTTTTTCAAGGCTGCAGTATACAGAGTGCGTATAAAATATGGAATCATTTAGGGGCTTTTCATCTTTTCTTTCTTTTTTCTTTTAGGAAAGAAAAATAGGATTTACACTTTGTCCAGTGGCAGAGCAAATGTTTTATGTGCTGGAGCCATGACCACTGCTCTAGAGCATTTGATGCATATATTTTGTGGCCTTTTCTTGCCTTTTTTTTTTCTTCTTATTATCATGCTACTGCAAAGGGTCAAATCAACCATTTGGAAGGGTAATTTTTTATTTTTAGCTCAGAGTGTACTCCAAGAGCTGTAAAACAAACTTTGCCACCTTCTCATTAACATTTGTCCTAGAAAGATCCCTTGCTTTCCCTTGGCCCTAAGAGCCCTAGGCGTGCCTGTGGAAGCAGGCTGAGGAAGGGAATGCTTTCACTAATTCCAGAGGTGGAGTGGAAAGATGTATGTAGTTTCTGCCCAATGAGAAATGGACCGAGTCCAAATTTAGTGATGCATCCACAGAGAAGATGGACCTCTGAAGTCTTCAGCATTGGATTGTGCTTTGCCTCCTTTCAGCCCTTTGCCCCATGTATCAGTTTCCTGGAGGTTCTAATCATGCCCGCTGGTTAATTGGTCAAGTATATTGCTTCACAGGTTGTGTGTTGTGCTGGTCTGCTTTAGCCAGTAGCAACTTTTTACACTTTCATCCTGCCCCTTTTAGGGCAGGGTGGTGGCCTGTGGTTAAGGACAGTTCATCAGCTCTGCCCTGCGCCATGGTCAGGCTGTGCACAGATCACATCCCCTTCCCATGCCTCAGTTTCCTTATCCCTTCTGGAGCAATAGCGGTGCTGATTCATCTCAGAAGTAGCTGGAAAGGCTCATTCATTAGTATTAGAAAGTGCTTCAAGGTCTTTGGTAGACAGATAAGCCACTGCTATCCTCTGAGCTGTTTTCCCTTCTCCACCCCATTGGTAACGATCGGTACTGTCTCAAAGTCTGAAGCAGAAGCTGGTTGATCTCAGCTCAGTTTTTTCTTTTACTTTTTATTAGCACAGCTCTGACAGTTCAAAGTCCTTGCATGGGCACGGAGAATGTATTCTTTTATTGTTTCTGTGGTCCAGAACAGAACTGCTCTGGACACAAAGCAGCAGCCCAGGGTAATAAGAGAAGACAAAAATTTAATTAAGAAGAAAGAACAGCATTCTCTTTTATTGCAAAAATAGAAGGGCTGAGGAACCTGTTGATGTTTGTCAGTGTAGTTAGGTAGGTCTGTTATTGCTAGTCTGAGAGAAACCTCAGATTTTTTAAGTTCATATAAGCAACTGGAAGTTCTTACAGTTCTGTGACTCATAAGATCATCCCAGAGTCTTTGGTCCGTGCTTCTTCTATCACATTCAGAGATGTAGCTTAAACACCTGTACAACCACTTTCCCTCAAGCCATTCTACATTTGCATCAATGAGACTAAGTTGGCAGTACTCAGATGTGAAGACACAAGTGTCAAGTTTGGAGGTGCATTAGCCATTAGGATGTGTAGTGTAGGTTCTCATGGATTTCTTTGCCTGCAGGTTGGGTGGGATGAGGTAGACTGAGAAGGGTCCAAACAAGTGGGAGGAAATCTAGTATGTGAAATTCTGTGGATGTCTTGATACTCTCCTTCCTTCCCCCATTCTAAGAAGGGGAAAATCTTTTGGGGAAGCAGTGTCAGATTCTGCTCTAGGGGGAAGTGCTGTTCCTTCAGCTTCCCTACATCTTGAAGTTGGATGTTGGAAAGGAGAAGGAAGAAGTTGAAAAACTGGAGTATTGAAACATAGAGGTCCAGAGTCAAGGTCCAGTGGGTCCTGGGACCTGTCCTCTGGTTGATCACTTCTGAATGCTTAGTGCTCCTGCAAGTGAGTCCTCTGAGATGACAAGGAGCATTGAAAGTGCCTCAGTGAGATCACATCTCTTGGGCCAGGAACATCCTTTAATTCTTGAATGTTGTGGTGCAAAAAAACCCACAAACAACCAAACCTTTCCCCTTGCTGGCTTTTCTGTCCTTGTCTTTGAAAGATGTAGCAGCAATTAGGTGTATATTCATGTCCAGACAATGAAAGTTACGTTCAGAGTGAATGTATGTCCAAATGTTCATCCTCTTAATATGCATATTTATTTATTTATTTTCCTTATCACGTTTCTATGACCTTTAGCAAACTAGGTGTTTTGGCATTAAACACAAAAGTTTGTAGTAAAATGGTGGGAGGGTGGAGGGTTATGCTAACCAACCTATTTTGGTCTGAAAATGTCTTTCAGCAGGATTTCATATTGCTGAGGAAAATATTTAAGGGGGAAAAAAAAAGATTAAAATATGTATCATTTTTTATTAAGTCAAAGATAAAGAAATTATTACTTTCCATTTTATTGAGAATTGCTTACTAGTGCCCACCTGCTTTGCGATAGCTTTGAAGCACATTGTATTTTCTCAAAGCAGGGAATGACTCCAGGGATGGATACAATATTTTGGTTGTAAGCAGGAGGGGAGAGACTGCCACACAGCTCTGATGCAGGAGGCCTGGATGCTGCTCTCTGCAGTGCCACGCACTCCTTCTGCCACCTTGGGGAAGGTGCATGGCATTCCTGCAGTTGGATTTCCCCATTTATGAGGTGAAGAGGGGACAACTAATGTATTAGTGGTGTTGTGAGGATAAATCTGGTCAAATCTGTGAAATGAGGCAGTGGGTCATGGGGGTGGGGCTGTAGGCAGGGCTGAGCTGGAGTGTTGAGAAACTGCTATGGCAAAGGTTCATTCCTGTCTTCTGGAGTCTTGGTGATCTGTATTTACATTGTCAGTCTTCTGTATAGCAAATGGAAGAGTCTCATGGCCCCCAGCCAAGGCTGGGAACACCATCATCCTCATTGCACTCCTGGGAAACTGAGTCGTGGAAGGGCTGCGCGGGGTGACAAGGTCTGGGGGGAGACACTGGGGTGAAACATGAGAAACAAATGGCTCCCACCTTGCTTCAGATGGCTACAGCATGCTGGTAACAGCTCTTTTGGAGCTCATCTCAGCAGTGCCCTGTGGGATGCATAGCTTTGTAACAAACCCGACTGTGCTTTGCAGTCGTGGCACTTTTGTTAGGGCTAAAGCTGAGGATAACCACAGTTTGGGGAGGGCGCCCTGCTGTGCTGGCCCAGCACGAGTTGCTAAGCTTCCCAATGTGGATTTTTAACTTGGGCTCACTGGCTGCATCATTTCCACCAGAGAGGTTTTAAACACTGCTTGTCTTGAGCAACACCAGGCAGTGTTTAATGAAGAATGAAAGAAGCAGGGTGTTTTGTATTGTGCTTTTGGGGGAAAAAAGATGTCCCTATAGGAGCGTTGAGTAGCAGCAGCAGCAGCAGAGATGGGTGCCAAGCTAAGAGTCCCAGTGCTCAGCTTTTGACTGTGTGGGGTGGAGGAGGGTAAGGAACAACATTCCATCCATTGCTGTAGTGTGAAGATTGTATGGGGAAGGGGAGTGGGGTCGCAGCTCCCCATCACCTGGCTATGACTGGCAGGAGAAATGTAGTAACCAGCTATGCTGTGAATACAGAATCACAAAGTATGCAGGGGCTATTTCAAACGCACTTGGGTTTTTTGCAGTCCGTACTTGTTCCAAAGACCACAATACTGCCCCTTCACAGTCCTTCATCCCAACCTGCCCCTCTCCCGCTTCCCAGCAGAGCAAACACTGGAGCACAGTGAGGCAGCTGGCCGGTGCTCTGCCCTTCTCCCTCCCCTCCTGCTCTCCCTGCCAGTTTTGTCCTTCCTTGCACACTGCTGATGAGTTCTTTGGGGTCTGTTTTTCACTTGGCATGCGTAGCTGGCACAGCACAGAGAGGGCCTGCCCCCTGTTAGGATCTGAGTGAATAATGACAGTTTCTGCCTCCATCTCCACCAAGTCTGTGGGCTGCAGCAGCCTCATACCAAGGCATTGCTGCCTGTAGCTAGCATTGTCACTGGAGTCCTCACCTGGAGCTGCTGCTGCTGGGTTGATCTACCGTGGATATTTTTTGTTTGTTTGTGTTGATAATGGAAATATCTTAGTACCTGCCAATTATTTTTAAAAAAAGAGGCAGCAGGTATCTCCTCTATCTTTCTCTTTTTCTCTCTCTCTCCATTTTTATTCCTCTCTGCTGGGACAGAAGTAAATAAAATGCTTGATAAAATTTAGGCTTTATGTGTGTGAGAGAGATACTTATTGTGGTGAGCTGAGTTGAAGAAATGAGATTTGCATAGATATGGATGGATAAAAAGAAGAGATTGGGAGAAGAGTGCTTGAATACTGAATAACTGAAAATGTATGGAGCTGAATGTATACCTGAAAAAACTCTCTGGACTTCAGCAGAGTTGTATTCACTCACACCAGCTCTGTGCTTAGGCCCTTGTTTTGCTTTTAAATCATATTGCTTGCTTTGTCTTACTCCACAGGTGTCTCATTTGAGAATGTTCTTTCTCATTAGGGTGTGAGAGGAGAGAATTAGTGTTTGTTGTCCTATAGGTACTTCCTTGCCGCAGAGATCCTGTGGTGCTTAGCAGGGTGATGGCAGGGCAGTACTCTTCTAGAGACTTTGCACAAGTAAAAAACTCATTGCCCTTTGACAATTAGAATTTGAGGAAGCCCTGAGAAGCAGCCATGGCATCATGAAACTGCCTGGACTGCAGGCAAATGATAGGAAATCATCGGGGCCCTCAGTTTTCCAGACCCTCATCTCCAGAGGGTCTGAGCCACAGTCCTGGATCAAAGATTAAAACTGGACTAGGTGACTTCCTCTTCATGCCAGTACCTGAATTTTTGAATCATACCTGGAACAGTCATGACAGACTTTGCTAGAAGCTGCAAAGATCTTAAAAACTGTTTTTCTTCAGGACTTTTCCCTTTTTCCACGTTGCAGCTGGTACTGCATAGACTAGGAGGTCTGGACGTGGAGGTTTGGGTTGGATCAGGTACTCAATTGATTCAGAAGCCCAGCTCTCATGATGGTTGGTAGCAGATGCATCAAAGAAAAGGAGAAAGGTGGCACATTTGGGTAATCTGGCACCGTGGTAGATCTTATCCCTGGCCATGACAGTGAGGAGCTAGCTTACTTTCTGAAACTCTAACGTGTCTTTAAAAAAGTTGCTGTCATTCATTGTCATAATTCTGGATGTTGTGATGTGTCTCCATCCTGCCTCTTCTGGAATATTGTGAGACTCTTCCTTTCGGTTACTTTATTTAGCTTCCAGTCCAATAGTCTAATAATATAACTTGTGGAAGGGAAAAAAAAGCAGAGAAAAGGTTTTCCAGCACCTTTGAATTCAGCTTTTCATTTAGCTGAATGCCTTCTCAGTCCTTGCTTCCCAAGCTTGGACAAAAGTCTGGTGAATAAAGGTAGCTACTACCTACTTTTCATGTGTATAGGTGCTTTGGGGAGTCTGTGGAAAGCATATCTGTGATCTCTCTGGGAAAACCTTGAAACATGAGAATTGAGCACACGGGGACATTTCCTTCCACCTGGCTGTCAATGCTTTGTGGCCACATCTCTGGTGCCCAAACAGAAAGCAGGTTTGTTCTGGCTCAGCCCATATCTGGGCTGTCCCATTTGCAGTCTTTCCACATGATAAACGGGCTAATTAATTTACAGGGCAGAAAGGGAAAAGGAAAAAAAAGGGGGGCGGGAGGGAAGGAGGGGGACTGGATCAATTGACAAATTGAAATGTCATTTCCCAGCCTGCAGCTGGACGCTGCTGCCTCTTCTCTCTCTCTCTCTCTCCCTCTTTTTTTCTTCTTAGACTTTTGTTTTTTGATTTGGTTATAAAAGCTAGGACGTAATTGAAACTGGCATCAGAATCAAACAGCGTGACCTTGCCAGGTTTCTTCCAGTCCCTCCACACCATCCGTGCCGGCTGAGGGAAAGAAAAGAGGACGGAGGGGGGAGCGAGGGAGTGCACCAGCGCAGAGAGTCCCCTGACAACTCGGCTGCTCCTGTGGCTGTCTTTGAATGGCTTCTCTTCTGTGCGCCTCTTATTTATTTATTTTTTATCCAAGGCAGCCAAAGTGCTTTGGGGACCTGGGAGGTGACAGCAGAGCACACCGGCAGCTTTTTCTTAGGATCCTGTGTGCAAACCTGCTGGGGGAACTGGGCAACACAGTTTGCCAGCTCATGAGAGTGGTGCCAGATTGAAGGAGCTGGAAGAAAAAGGTTCTCCGTGCCTTGACCTTCTTGGCCTGGCTGGAGCTAGAAGCAGCAGCCTGTTATTTCGAGACTCAAGACACATGGCTCTGCCTGTGCTCCCCAATTCTGCCCTGTAGCAGCACCCTTTACAGATGTCTGAGGCAAGGAAACTCATTTCATCTGTGATCTGGGCATTTGCTGGAGCTCAGACCTCCCCAGAAGAAATCTTGGTGTATTAGCCATCTGTGGCTTGTCTTCACAAAAGTAGATCTTGTGCAGAGCAGGATGCGTTGCTGCAGTGTACCCCTGGGTACATCCTCAATGAGCTTTTCAGGAAGATCCTGTGTGCATGCCTTTATCCACTAGCCCTTTTGGCAAAAAGTCAAGCAGGCAGGAAGGTGTGATGCATTTCCAGGGGTCTCCAGTTCTGGAGGGGAAGCAGTGCAGGTTTTCCAGGTGCAGTCAGAAGCACCCCTGCACTCCAGTGTGGAGGTGCTGCTGCCTGGGATGCAGCACCTGCACCCCTTGGGCTGAGCCCTGGCACACACCAGGTTTGGAAACGTGAGGATCTCCTTATAAGAGGCAGTTAAAGTCTGAGCTCAGGACACATAAAACAGCAAGGAATAAATCTCCACTAAATCTGTCTTATCTCTGTTGCCCTCGCACGCAGCTAGGTCTGCAGTGTTAGCTTTTACAGACTGGAGCAGGGACCGAGGATGAAAGCAAGACAGTGATGGAGGAACAGCATAAAGGAAAGAGCTGGAGGAGAAGTCAGCAAGGCTGGGAGGGAGCGCTGGGGAGTGGGCTTTCCACATGGCAACATTTGTCTTGGAGAGGAGGGCCATAAATTTTTACCCCATCACCAATCCCCCAGGCGCTCCACCTCTGCCTCTTCAAGCTGGCTAATGATGCTGGCTCATTTACCTGGCTGCTCAGCTGCCCAGCGGCCACAGCTCATTGGCTGCATTTCACTGCCTCAGGACCTGGGGGGAGAAGACAACAAGCTTATTTACAGGCTGTTGAGAAGCTGGGTTTGGAGCAAATAATGCTAGGTGGGATAGGTATAGTCTGTATAGTAATATCCCCATATTCCTCATCCATTCTGTTTGTAGACTGCATGCTCATTAGATCACCCTAGGTTTACACAGAAACTGCTGAGATAAAAATAAATATATATTTTTTTATAAGCCTGTATTTCTTTGTTCTGATATAAATGAAATACAGAAAACATGAGCAAATGGAGCTTCCATAGGAGAATAGGTGAGGAAGCTTGAGTCAGCAGAAGCAGAGCAGAAGGACGGCAGAGGTTTATGCAGGCCTTGGTGCTGCCTTGTTGAAGACAGTGATTTGTGAGCTCGTGGAGATGAATAATACAATTTAATTCAGTTGCTTCTTTGCAGACTTAAGCCAAATTCCAATGTGATTTTTTGAGATACTTTTAGTACATGATGTGATAGTGTTTTCTTTTGGGAATATCAAACTCTCTTTTTCTCCCCTGTATTCAGCACTGGTGAGGCCCCACCTGGAATGCTGTGTTCAGTTCTGGGCCCCTCACTACAAGAAGGACATTGAGGGCCTGGTGTTAGTCCAGAGAAGGGCAACGGAGCTGGTGAAGGGCCTGTTTAATCTGGAGAAAAGGAGGCTCGGGGGAGACCTTATTGCTCTCTACAACTACCTGAAAGGGGGTTGGAGCGAGGGGGTGGCCGGTCTCTTCTACCAAGTGATGAATGGTAGAACAAGAGGGAATGGCCTCAAGTTGCACCTGGGGAAGTTCAGGCTGGATATTAGGAAAATTTTTTTTTATGGAAAGGGTGGTCAAGCATTGGAACAGGCTGCCCATCAGGGAAGTGGTGGAGTCACCATCCCTGGAGGTTGTTCAAAAACATTTAGATGTGGCCTTTGGGGACATGGTTTAGTGGTGGACTTGGCCGTCCTGGGTTGATGATTGGACTCGATGACCTTGAAGGTCTTTTCCAATCAAAGTGATTCTATGAATAATTCAAACGTGATGCTGTGCTCATTCACAGTAGTAGCAAAGTTTCCATGAACTTTAGATGGACCAGAATCAGGACCTTTAATGAACAAAATCATCTTTAAACTAGTATTATGTACCTCTCCCTGCTAATGCTGCTTTGTTGTGGTTTGCCTTTTCTGCAGTTAGCTTAGATTCAATTTGCCTGTTTCACTTCTTTTTCTACACAGCTCTCACTTTCAGATCCTTGGGTGCTAGCATCTTACTGCAGGTTTGGGCTGTGCACCAAGGGCTCTCATGTATAAGCACTTGCAGAATTAAGTTTTATTCCCCTGAAGGAGCTCTTTTTGAAGTCAAAGATTACCCTCCTGCCTTTAATATCAATGTAATTAGTGAGACTTCACCCTGTCCAAATGCTGCCCGCTCTCCCCCTGCGTGAAGCATTTGCTGATAAATAGTGCAAACCTTATTTTTATGAACATTAGGTCAACTTTGTTAGGGAATATGCTTTGGCTGCACTTAATGTCACTTTAACATCTTCACTCTGCACATATTTGACCAATTTCATTTTATGAAGAAAAAAAAACACAAAACCCCATGAAGTTCAGCATTGTAGAAATATTTATAGAAATTAAATTTTAGAAATTCCACCGAGAATATTCACCTTAGAAGGTTTTGTGCATTTGTCCAACCTTAGCAACTGTCAAAGAGAATCAGTCCTGATGTCCCTTGAGCCCTTACTTATCAGAAGCAGCAGCATCAGATTTTTAGTTAGAAGGTAAGGGAACCGCTGCAGTTGGCAGATAGCATCACATATTTATCAATAATAATGATTAGTTTATTCCCTAAGGCATGAGGTAATATAGTCCATGTCATCAGCTCTGGTACTTTATATTTGGATGTTTTGGTTCCCCGTGTAAATGTGTAATTCTTGCTTCATTTTGCTAAACTCTTGGCTTTAATGTAATGTGACAGTGAGTTCCCTTGCCTAAGTTCAGTGTTCTGTTAAAAAAATAATTCTTTAGTAAATTTGTAATCACCACCTTTCAGCTTCATTAACTGCTCATTTCTTCTTGAATTATAAAAAGAGAAAAATCTTCACCTCCATTCTCTGTATTTTTCCCTATTTTATAGACTGTTATCACACCTCCTCTTATTTGTCTTCTCTTTGATACAGACTGTCCCCCCTCCTTTTATTCCTGCTTCATGTATGCATTTTTCCACTCCTATTATCATTCTTGCCACCTTTCTAAAGAGGAGGCTGAAACAATACATCGTGACTTATCTGGCCACTAGTCAAACCATCTGGAATTTCAGACTTTACCTTAGAGGGGGAGAAAATTGGGGGGGGGCGGAATCCATCAAATAAATTGGGAAAACAAATACATTTATTGAACTCACCATCTGGTAGTGCACATTCCACCAGCAGAACAAAAAAATCCCCACCAAGCTAAATTCAACAAATCAATTATTCATTGTGAATTATTCACTAGCTTCTATTCCAAACACTGCCAAGATGTGTTTGTTTATTTTTATTTGGAGTTTAAAAAAATCCATGGCAACATTGCTGTTTGTCTTAGCATTCAAGCACAAAGTGCAGACCTGTACTTCTATTCTGAATGCCTTTATTTAATCAAAGAAAAGCAACAGAACATGAAAGAACAAAAGCAAAGTTCTCAGAAGAGAAAATAGCGTTTGTCTGTAAAGTACCGTTTCACCGTGTCTTGTAAAATGGTAGGTGATCCAGGTGACCAGACTATTTTAGAATTACAAATATATAAAATGCAAACAGGGAGAGACTATATCTGTGTCTGTATTACGATAGCACCTGACATGGAGGGAGTTTGTACCATAGCTAAAGGAAACATACATTTCGAGCGGTTCTTCTGAGGTACCTGTTTGCCTGCACCTGGCTTTTTGTGGGAACTGAAACAGGTGGATTGATTTTTACTGAGAAGGGCCTTAATAAAGTGAGGTCACTACAGGTGACACTTTAGTTGCATGACCTAACTGGGGAGGAGAGGATGGGAGAAGAGAGCGTTTGAGCCAGTGAGGTGGGAATGCCATGGGTTGAGGAAGGTTGGGAGCATCCTCAGCGGAGCTGATGGGAAGCTGCTGCACACCTGCACAGCATCACGGCGGTGGTGCTACCATGAGCTCAAGCTTCTGCTTGTGTTGGTCTCTCTCTTTGTGTCCTCACTACAGCAATTTGTGATCCGCTCTCTGGTTTGTAAGCTTGTGCGGACTAAGGTTGTTTGGGGAGCTGGGGAGAGCTGGGTGGCTCTGGTCAGCTGGTGGTTAGACCTGAGGAGTCAGCAGAAGAGACAAGGTGAGAGCTGGTCATGCAGGGCCCCTGGCCCTGTTGCTTTGTTGGAAAGCACAACAATAAAAGAGCTATTATGTCTTCTTTTCATTTTTTCTTGTCCCAACTCAGTTATACCTAGCAACTAATTAAGCCCCTAATTGAATCTTTGCTGAATGGCAGTCAGATAAGCTGTTTGTAGTAGGAAACCAAAGGAACTAAAAGTACACTATGACTTACACTTTATATCGATTGTAGTCTCCTCCAATATAAGGTGCTAGGTGCCTGGCCTTAAATTGGAAACTTTTGAGGCAAACAGAGCAATTTTCCATAGGTTCACACAGGACCATGCACACAGCCTGGCTCCTTTGGCTACTGCTGCCATTTGGAGACCAAGAGTAGCACTAAGGTGTACAAACATCCTTTTGCAGGTCCTGATCTGGTCATCCCACCAAAGGATTTATGTTCAGTTCTGAATTTATGGGGGTGTTGCACCAGAAAGCCCTGGTGCCTTCACCCACGGATGAAATTATGTTATTAACTGATACATTCCCAGAAATAGGGGAGGTAGAACCTTTCATTTTGACACATGATTTACTCTACAAATTTTTTTTCCTATTTCTTCCATGTTTAAGAAAAAAAACAAAAACAGAACCTTAGTTGCTTTCAGATGCAATTTTTATGCCCCTTGATCAGTGCCTGACTGGTCATCAATTTTACACCTACAGTTAAATAATAGGCACAAAATGTTCCACCATTAAGCTGTGGACAAAAATGTTGCTGTCCCAAATTGCACTTGAAGAAGTAGTAAAGATTCTTATTGATAAAGCAATACTCTTGTTTTGGATGCTTGCTACCTTTTAAACTATGGCCCAGATTTCAGGAACTAAGGTTAGAATGCTCAAAACAATGGCATTTCCTGTCTGCTGATGTCCTCAGCTACCAGGTTGCTGTGCTGAGCAGTTTACTCTGCTAGAGATCTCTACTTCTTGTGGCACTGGTGCAAGTAGATATTCAAAAGAAGAGAGAAAGAGAGATTGGAATTGAAAACACACAAGATTAAAAACAAAAAAAAAAACCAAAAACCACTGAACTAAAAAGCCCAGCAAAAGAAAGATTAGGGACTTTTTTTCTTTCCTTAGGAAAAAACTTGTCTTTGATCATCTGATTTGCCTGGCTTCAGTCCAAACATTGTTCCTCTTCGACTCTGACTGTTGTGGCTTCTTTGTTCGTTGTGCCTGTCCCCATTGCCCTGCCACAGGTTTGCCTGGGCAAAGCTGTGGAAATAGGCTGAGTGTGGCAGGGTGGTGTGGGGGTCACAGAGCAATCACCGGTGAACAGGCACTGCTCCAGCAGCAGCTGCCTAGGTGGGAGGCAGGATGAATGCTCACCCATCCTTTACAGGGGCTGACGCTTCTCCCAGTGAGAGGTTGCCTGGAGTGCAGACCAGATCAAGGGGCTGTGTGGTATTAGGGATGGTGGCAGGAGCTGAAGATGTTGGTGCAGAGGAGGTTAAGCAGAAATTGAGGCTGGGGAGCAGCTGAGGGAAGAGACCCAGAAGAGATGGTTATTAGGTGTATTGACAGCGGTCTTGTGTCCTGAAGGATGGCGTGTCTGAATGGGCATCATCTGGATCAGCAGGGATATGGGACTACTCAGTTTTGATTTGGGAATGACTGTGGGAATGGGAGTGTGTCAAAGTTATGGGCTTTGTGAGTCTCCTTCAGGTAGACACTCAAAATCCTTCTGGATTCTTCATAACTGCCAAACAAGAATCGGGCTTTATAAACTAGGGGACACGTGATTTCAACACTCAATGGCATGAAGTTCACAAGAAGATGCATTTGCAAGGGAGAATTCCAGCTTATTTGGGATTTTTTGGGAGGGGGGTTAAAATCAATGCCAGCAATGCACAAGGCTGCCAGTATTTTTCAGCTACATTGTTCTCCGAGATACAAGGGAGTTTTGTCGGCCTTTACAAGTGATTTATTCTGACAGTTATTGTATGTTCAACAATAAATTAAGTTAAAATAGGCTAATAACACATATTCACTGATGCTTTAACAGCTCAGTAATGGATAGGAATTTCCTCTCCGACCTCTCTCTCCTTCTCAGGTAAACAGACAGTTTTATGTAAGCCAGGCAAAGACATGATCCTCCAACAGAAAGGGTAGGTGGGCTGGGAGGGAGGGCAGTCAGAAGCAAACACCTCTCTAGTTATTCATGTGTGATGACAGAGGACTGAGAACATTGGAGGCTTTGATATTAGTGGCAATACAAAGTTTTCTCCCAGCAGACAACGTGTACAATGAGAAATTGAGCATTCAGTACTTTGAATCTTTCTGGAAATTTTAAACCCATGGCAGCTGACTCTGTTTCCCAAAAGTCATTGCAGCATCTCGTGGATCTCTCATTGCAAGTCAAAGGCACTCCTTCCTCCCTGAGCTGCCGTGCCTCAGGCAAAGCTGTCTGTGTTATCTAATACAAGGCTGCATTGAGGCACCGCCACACCAAGATCTTTGTGCTGCTAGCTCAGCTCAGAGGGTGGAACTGACACCAAGAGGAGTCCATCCTTGTGCCCCAGGGCAGAACCAGCTAAACTGATGCCATTCTAACTAACCTCATCTCCTTCTCTGTCTGGATATCTGGCCTTACCACTGGGATACAAGCAGCAGATATCCCATACTTTCAATTTATTAAGGCTTTTGACATTCATGGCATCCCCATAAGCACATTAGAGAAGGTCAGTTGAAATACCAAAGGGTGGTTGCTACTTCTGTTGTGCTTCAGACAGGAGCTATCAGTGGTTCTCTGACAAAGTGGAAGATGCATGGAGTGGCAGAGCTCAGCCCTACGTCAGTTATTGCTCAGTATTTTATTTCATGGGCTCATTGATAGGATAGCAAAGTAGATTTCAGTTTTGATGTTTGCAGGATTGCAGGCATGATTGTGGACAAGGCTAGAATGAAATACATGAATCACCTGGAAAAGTTACACCTGAAATTCAAGAACATGTGCAAGGGGCTGCACTTTGTCAGGGATAATGGAGTGTGTGTATGTGGGCCAGGGGTGGCAGGTGGGGTAGCAATCCGGTGGAAGAACATACTGTGTAATGTGAACTCAGAAGGTGCAAAGCTGGAGCAGAAGTGTATTTATTTAATTATTCTCATCCTTTCCCTTTCTTTCCCCTGCAGCAGCCAGGACATTGGATAACACCTCCTGGCCTGCCTCCCTAGCATCCTTGGAGTCTGGACTAGGGTCTCTGCTATAGCAAGACAATCACAGCTACAGATAGGTGACAGTGAGTTGTAGAAGGTTAGCTGTGGTGATTGTTGGGTTGTATCAGACTCCAACTCTTCTTCTTGCTCCCTGCCTAGTTTTGTGTCAACTCAGGAGGTCAGGAACCCCAGTGCCACTAGCTGTCTTGTGGTATCAGGGAAAGAAGGAGCTAAACAGGTGGAAGAATCAGATGGAAGACAGCAGATTAAACCAAGATGCTGTAAAAACACCCTGCCGAAGCACAGTGACACTGCAGGGGCTGCTTCTCCATCAGCAATGGATGAGAGCATCCCCAGCACAGCGACCGCTGCCTTCACCTGTCCAAGTCCTGCTGAGGCAGCACAGATGAAAGCCTAATTCCTAGTGCTCGAGGGGCTGAAAGTAATAATGCCCATCACCACCTCCTCTCCTCCCCATGCCAGCTACCTTCACTCTCCCACTTGCCACGTCCTATTTTCTTGTAAACAAAGTAGTGTCTGTTTTCTTAAAAGGCATCAGGTTTGTTATTAGACCTGGAAGGGTAATTCATAACAATTCATTCTCGCCTGCAGCTTTGCATTGTCTATTACAAATGCCTGTGATCCAAGGGCAGTTGCCTTGACTGTACTCACAGAATGATTGTTTGCTTACTTGTATAGCTCTTCTTGCGTTTGTGCTCTTGTGGGTTTTTTTCTCCCCTCTCCTTTTTATTTTTTTTTCTCCTTTATTTTTCTTCCTCCTTTTTTCTTTTTTTTTCAAAAATCGGTTGAGTGGTAAGGATCAGAGGTTTGCTATTGGCTTTGCTTTAGCTGTGATAGATCACACTCTCTTGCCTTGTTTTCCTGATTCGCTGAGGCTATCTCCTGTAGTCAGAGGGAGTTAGGAAGAAACCAGTGGCCTTCACTCTCTCTGGAAGAGGAATCAATTTATGAAAAGGGAACAGATGAGAACCAGACCACTTGAAACATGTTTAAAGCTACCCCCCTCCCCAGTCCCCAGGCTTCTGGGAAATACAGGTAGCTGTACAGCTCTTTTGGCTGTGTGGGAGCCTAAAGGTAATCTGTGCATGCACAATTGCATGCAGTAATTGTGTGCGCATGAAAATTTTACCCAAAGTTAGATGTGAGCAATTGGTTTCTTTGATTGCTTTGGAGCCAGAGTTGCAGCAAGAGACTCTGGGAGCTCCTCCTCTTTCCTGTGACAAGCAGCATCTGGTCCAATATAAAGTACAACTTCCGACGCGAATATGTGGATGTGTTTGAGCCACTTCTTTGTTCTCTGCCATTACTGGTACGTGGGTTGGCAAGCTGGAAGTGGCTTTCCGCCAGCGTTTAATGGGAGCAGCTCCCAATTGCTGAATGTGTGTGCGGAAAGCAAATGCAAAAGAGAAGGGGTTTTGATGGTCAAAACAACCATCTTTTAACTGGGGAAAATTCTTGTGTAATACAGATTCTATAACTTTCCCAACTCTAGTTATGACACATTTTAAAATCCATACTGCTGTGAAGTAGAAATTATAGCCAATTAAACAAGACTACCAAACAGAGTCTGTCCCCAAATTTTCCCTTTTTGTATTTGCTGAACTGCACAATTATTTTAAATTGAGTGTTGCATATTCATAAACCACATTTCAAACCACCCAGTCTTCTGGTTTATGTATCTAGCTGGAATATTAGCATATATTTCAGTAGCTCATTTCGTTTCACTGATCCCAAAGTTCCTTACAGAAGATGCGCATGGTGTTTGTATCTTTACCAAAGTGCAGCCTTCTCGGCACCGGAATATAACAGGTGCTAAACCAGATGAGAGTTTCCTCCCACCACATCAGCTAAATCAACATATGGCTGCTGCTGATTCCAAGAGGAATGGCTCGACATGTTGCTGTACAAATATAATGTACGGCAGTGGGATTATACCACAGCCATGACGCTAGCAAATTTCTTTGCTTAGATCGCTATTAAATCCCATCTTTGAGAGTTTCCGTAGAGCCTAAGGGTTAGTCTGGGTGGGCAGGTTGTGCAGGTGTATTCAGAGATGTGGACTGGAGCCACCATCATTGTGGTGGCAGATTGGGGTCACACTCTCTCTGCTAGGAAAACCACTTCAGACTGGGTTCAAGGGTTCCAGCGAATGAGGCCATTCATGAGAGAGGGTGAGTTACACAGGGAGGTTAATGGCTGCAGGTGTAGCTTCTTGAAACCACACATGACGTATGAGTGGTAAAACTTTCCTATGTAGGCAAACCCAAAGACCCACTCAGTGAAGTAAATGAAGGTTATCAAGTGCCTGTTGCTTTTTAAAACTTACCATAGGAGTTGGTAGCTTGTGGTGGGGGCACTTCAGAGCTGCACCCAGCACATCCCTCCCAGGATTCTGTGGCAGCACCAATGCCACCATTCTGCAGTGTCACAGCTAACACCATTATTTGCAGTTTCTCCCATCCAAATAGTGGCAGTTTGTTTCTCAGCTCTGCTTAGCTTGTCAGATCTGTTGCAGGGTGGTATGGCTGTTCAGGCACAGTTACTGAAAAGAGGGAAAGAGAAACCTCTTTAATTTCTATCATCTTTCACTCTGATGACATTTATCAAATTTCCTCTGTCTGACAAGTTCAGCTCAGATGGGCTCCTCTGCCTTCCTACAAGTACCCCTCTGATGGACAGGGAGGATGCAGCAATGGGCAGCACATGCTTGGAGAAAAGGGGGTTGGATAAGGGGGGAAAAGGAGAGAAGAAAGATGCACTAAAAATAAGAAATAAATATTTCCCAAAGCCTACAAAAAGAAGAAAGGAATAGAGGAAGAGAAAGAGGCAGAAAAACAAACTGGTTAACCTTGTAGGAAAGGCTTTCTAAGCCCCCATAGTGCAGTCTGCAGTCTTTAAAATACCTGAAAAAACAAGTGCCTTCTTTACTGTTGTGTCTGCCAAGTCCTTGTCACACAGCTAATTCTGTATTATCCCTAGCCTTCTCCTGCATTTCCCTACTATCTTTTTTTTCCCCCCCTCAATCACTGTCTTTCCTCTGTGCCTTCAGGAGTTTATTTAATCCCTTCCTCCCACAGTTGTGTGTCTGGAAGGGCTGCAAGAGGTTTCTTACGTATCTAAGGTAGAGGGACAGCCCCAGTAGATCATGTCCACCCCCATCCCTTCTCTCTTTATCAGGCTACAGCAGAGAATGTCCCAGGAGAAGAAAGGCAATAAGGGGTCTGAACTGAACTGATCTTTTCGCCGTTTTACAGTTGGGAACTGTGATGCTGGGAGGACTGAAAGTCATCTCTGCCTCCTGCAGCTGCATTGATTAACTGCCTGTACTAAGGGGGATCATCTGGAGAAGGCCACCCACTAGGGAAAGAGGTGACACATACAGCGTGGGCACATCAGTGACTCCCTTGCTGTTTCAAAACATTTTTCCCTGGCCTGTGCCACTTGATAGCTTGGTATACACCAGGCAGTAGTAGCATGCTCTGCAAGGCGCTGGTACCACCAGTGCAGGGACTCCATCCAGGAACCATCTCTTTCTGGAAAGCCATTACAACTCAAGCAGGCTGGGCTCTGCCATCAGCCCTGGGCATGCGGGCTTTCACCAGCTGGTAGAGGCAGTGGCTGAGATCTGTCATGTCATTTCCAAGGGAGGAACAGATCATAGCTGCCCTCATCCTGAGCTCTGATCTCAGAGGACTGTGCAGACAAAAGTCTCATGCTAAGACAAAGCCACATATGCTGGAGAGTTTAGGCCACATAATTGTATACAAAAGAAGTGATGGAAAAATCCGCTGTGATGATCATGACCTGGCTGAACAGAGCTGTACTTGCTAATGACATTGATGAGTTTTGCTTGTGGATAGCAATGAGCCATGTATTTTAACTCCCAGAAGTACAAATTGTCCTTCAGCTGCTGTTGGGTTTCTCTTTCTGCTAGGCTGGCTGCTGCTCATGCTTTTTTTTCTGTCACACATCTCACTTCTCAGTGTGTCAGAAGGAAAGCTCTGAGGGGATGCTGCTTGCTGGATTGGTAGCATCTGCCATCTTCTCAAAAGGGTGTGTTAGATAGTGTTGATGGTTTGCAGACATAGGTCTGGGCTCTCTGTGGCTGAAGGAACATCATGGTAGTGACAGCTGCCCTCAAAGTTCAGAGGTTGGCTGAAGCACTGCCAAGTATCAGTGAGTTTTCAGGATTTATCAAGATATCTCTTGGGTCTGGAAATCAGCAGAGAACACACTTTTCTGAAAGGTTTCCTGTAGTTCCTGTATTAGTCAGAAAAACAACTTCTCTATTTGACTTAAAACTCTAGAGAAGTTTGAGAAAGAGTGGATGGATATCATGAAAGGCAGAAGTAAGCAGGTTCATTTTTGGCCCTATATTTGGAGCAAGAAGATTCATAAATGGTTGGTTCTTTTTTCACCTGAATAATCTGGTAATCTGGAAATGTCTCGATGGCTACAGATCCATCCTCTTTGGCACTTAATATCAGACACAGACAGGAAAGGTTGTGGCAGTGGGCTGGCTTAAACGGAGAGTGAGCTGCGTAACCCAACCCAGGTATCTGTTTCAGGCTAGACATGACATAAATGGAAAAAGCCACAGATACAGCCATTCATCGATTCCCTGTGCTTACAGATATCTGCTCAAACATGCAACATTTCCGTCTCGATAGTGTTTCTGTTGCATGTTACTGTCCATCTGCAAGGAGATTACATATTTAGCATCTGTCTACCCATCCATCAGCATTAGGTTTCTTAAGGCACCCGTTAATGTGAGGTTTCAGCATCTGTCTGGCTTGCCACCTGCTCTCTGCATTCTGCATCTTTCTCAGGAGGAAATTCCCTCTCCGTTATGGGCTTTTGCTCTTTTGTGTCTTGGTTCAGGTAGAGACTTGCTAGCTCTCTATCGTGGTGATTGTTTTCCTTTTCTTTTCTTTCTCTCCGTAGCTTTTCTTGAATGTAAAATACAAGTCAGGCAGGTTGAGACATTTAGGCTTGATGCACAAACATGACTTGCAGTGCATCACTGGTTCCCAATGGCACAGGACAGCTCTCTTTTGCAAATACTCATGATACTGGCAGCATGTTAGAATCCTGACTTGCAGTTTCCCAATTTGAACATCTTACTCGTGATTAAGAAACATGTTGGTGTTTTCATCATTCAGAAGTATTAAAAGAACCATCCCAGTATGTGGAAAAGTGACTGAACTGGACACCAAAGCACATGTACAGGTGAACATCTTGACCTTTTAACTTCCAAGCTATTAGCCATGCAGTCACGTGGAGAACTCCACCGCTGAATCTACCAGGACTTGTTACCTACAGAGACTAAATTGCTCTGTATGGAGCTGATGTATCCTGGAAGCTCAGGGCAATTATCTGTAGACGATGAGAGTGGAGTATAATGACAAGTTCTCAAGGCCAAAGTGCTCAGCTGCTCCACTCTTGCAGATCTTGGACACTCTGCAGGACCTGACCTTCACTCTTAACTTGAGCTTCACCCCCAGCATGTGGATAATCAAGAGGTTGGACTAGCTGGGATAGAAAATTGTGGTAAACACCATACAGCAAGTTTCAAAGCTCTGCTGATGAAGGCTGCAGATTATGAAAGCATGATGAAGGCTGCAGGTTATGGAAATAGCATAAGCCAAATAGTTTTGACTCTTTTTTATTTCCTTGTCATTAAAAAGAAGAACGGTAGAATTTAAAAGTAGCCTGTCCTCTGTCCCTAGCTGAAGTACAAACTTATTGTGTGTCTTGTAATAACACTTAGAAGCCGTGATGTCATTATTAGCAGAGTATGAAGACATGTCAATGTCTTATCCTGAGAAAGCTTGTGATCTAAAGTTTAGATCCTGCAGAGCCTTAAGAAGAAGTTTAGCAGTATGCTGTAATTATTACTGATAATAATTGCTATTATGGAACACAGAGTTCCCAAGTATTAATCAGGAACCCAGGCTAGTGGGCTCTCTAATGATACACAGTAAAGGCAGTTCCAGAACCAGAAGTTCACAGTCAAAATGTAGAGCATTGACCCTCTGTGGGATTTCTCGCAGTGCATACAAATTCGGTGCCTGTGTAAGGCTTTGCAGACAGTATGCATAAAATAGAGGAAAAGATAAGAAATAGATACAACAAAGATACAGGTGGAAGCATAAGGTAACAATGTAATGTAATATTAAGAATATAAATCCAAGATAGAATTGAGAATATTCCAAGAGCTTGGGTTTTTTTCTGCACCATTAACTTGATCTCATTGCACACCAGAATATATATAGATCCTCTGTTCTTATTTTACCTGTGAAATGTACAATTGCATATATAATGTGTGATAAATAGGATGTACAATGGGCTAGAATCAATGATGCAGGAGAAACTTTAACATATGGAATGGCTTGACTTCTAAGTGCTTTATTTCTCAGTCTTAATGTTTTAGCAATGCTGAATTTTTTGTACTGCAGATATATTTGTATGCGTGTGCCCTTCTGAAGCACTAGGTGAAACAGAAGCCAAACTCAGCCATGTAGTAGTGACGTATCCTTAACAAGAAGACCTAACAAGCTTGTTGCAGAGCCTGTCTGTTTGACAGGACAAGTGCTGAGTGCTAGTGCAGCTGGGCTGGGATTCTCTCTGATGGGAATAGATGGGCAGCTCGATATTTTTTGTACAGGATAGCTGTGTCTGTGGGGAAAGAAAAATGTCTTTGCATTAGTTTTGGTTACCTTTTTGTTGCCATATTTGTTAATACCTGGACTTCCTTGAGGCTCTTTTCCTATTTCAACATTGAGATAAAGAAAAATGCATATTTTTTCCCCATAACCTTGGGGGTAAACCAGGCTGACTCTGTAGAATGAGAGAGATTTTATCCTGTGGAGTGGGGAGCAGTGGGGTTTAGAACATGTTATTTGAGACGGATATCTATTTGGACAGAGTGAGAAACCTGAAGATGATAAATGGCCTGTATTTGCACATTTCCCAACTGAAATGCTGGCATTACGAGAGGCCCATTTCCCAAATCTGATCTGAAAGACATGCTTCATACTTATGTCTCTTCCTAGTGCTTTTATACCATCATAAAGACTTTAGTATCCCATCAAGACATATTAACATTTTTTCCTTGAGCTGGGATGGTCTGAGGGTGGCTTATTTTCCAAAACTCATCATGCCTTCTCTTGGTGACAAAGAAGTCCCATATATCCTCACTTTCAGTGCTCTTAGAAGCTCAGGGAATGAAGGAGGCTTGATGTGAGAGTTGAACAGGTAAGGACTGAAATGAAGTCTCTGAAAATACAGCCAAAGGCTCTCAGTGAAAAGTCATTTTTACCACTGGTGCCCTTTCCCAGTGTGATGACCACAGCTCAGTTTTTGTTGTCTACTTTCTTAAGGAAGGAAACATGGCATGACAAGCATATAGAAGGGTGGAAGGTAACACATGATACATGGAAGCATTATGTATGAATATAAACATAAATATATGATGGAAAACATCCCATAGCCCCAGCCAATTTTTCGCCTCCTTCCTTCTTTCCCTTTCAAATCAGATAAATTAATATTTTATTTTCATGCAGCTGTAGGGGATTCATATATTATTGAAGGGATCGTGTTTTCCCAGAGTCCCTCCCAGTTCCCTGGCATTCTGTGCCAGATAAAGGCAAGTTTTAAAAGCAAAATAAACAATGAATCTTAGGGTTGGAGTCATGACAGTTCCAACAGTTCGATCCAAACACTCGCAGAAGGACTCTCTTGCAGGGTCAACTTTATACCCCAAGTCCTACTTGTCTTACCAGAACACTCAGTAAAGCCATCAGTAAGGCTCCTATGAGACCAGTACACCAAGTTTGGCTCTTCATAAGTTACAGAGATGTGCAAGTTCCGAGAAAGGTCAGAAAGATGGCATCTTGCTCCCAGCCCTGCCTGCAGTTTTGGGTGCTGCATCTGTGTATGTCTCAGGTTCCCCATCAACGAGCAGCACTTCCCTGTTGTGCAGCATGCTGTGAAGTGCATGCATGAAAAGCTCTAAGGAAAGAAGTGTATTGCAG
Source organism: Aegotheles bennettii (assembly GCA_013398125.1). Classification (NCBI taxonomy): domain Eukaryota; kingdom Metazoa; phylum Chordata; class Aves; order Caprimulgiformes; family Aegothelidae; genus Aegotheles; species Aegotheles bennettii. The sequence goes on along the minus strand of VZRW01003865.1, from coordinate 1,010,609 downwards.
TGTTGCAGTCTTGGGCATAGCACCGTTTGCTGNTTTTTTTTTTTTTTTTCTGGAACCGACCTGAGGGTTTCTTATCCAGGCAGCTAGGAAGATTTTAGATGCTCTGAATTCAAATCAATTCAGCAGAGATTGTCCTGGTCTCAGTTTTACAGGGAAGACACAGTGACACTAGAAGTGGTGCTTGGATTCCCCGAACAGGGACACCCTGCACAAAATCTGCTCAGAATCTCCAAATACAGGATACTGCTCGGTCCTGTTAAAAACCACTGCTCTGAACCACCCCTCAGCCTGCCAAAGCATGAAGGTGCTGATGAGCCTGTCTGTAATTTCAGGTTCAAAATAGCATCTGAAAACAGATGAGCTTTAGTGGTGGAATTAGATGCCTCCTCCAGACCAGGTATAGGAGGGTATGAGCAGCCCTGTGTTTCTGTCATCTTTTAGTGAATCTCTGAGTAAGATATGGTAGAGTTTTAATCCCGTGACCCAGAGATAACACATATGTTTAGGTCATGTTTGTTTCTAGCATTTGAGTGCTAGAAAACATCTAGCCTCAGCAGGTTTGGGTTTTTTTGTGGAGAGTCTCCTGGCTGCTGCAAATGTTTTTTAGAAAAAAAAGCTGGGGAGAATAAACTCATCCTACAGGCTGATCTAAAAGATATTCCTTTCTGGCTTTCACTGACGGTAGATGGAGACATATTTGAGAGCGAGGGCACTGGAGGCAGCATAGCCATCTGCCTGAGCCCCCAAGAGTTCAGTGAGAAGCTTTACTATCTCCTGGTGTGCTCTGAGGCGTTTCCCAAGTCCTGTGCAAAATTTTCACTTTCATTGTGGCAAACGTGTTAGCATTGTTCAGAAACCCAGAGCATCACCTTCCAGGAAAATCATGCAAGAAAAGCTGCTCTGTCTTGCCTTAAGTCCTACCTAACTTCTCCTTTCTGCCTCTGGGGCCACCCCTGAGCCCCATCACCTCTCTGCTTGCTTCATGTCTGAGAAGGCTCACACAACTATAGCAGAAATTTGCATCCTACTCTGTGTCCTCCCCCTTCCCAGCCACACACAGAAAGAAAATTCAATTAAGAAGTGATTTGCTGTTGTGTTTAAGTTACAATAGTAGTAATCACACCAATTATAGAAATCAGGTTGGCAATCATGGACCCTGCCCTCTGGGTTGCTATTAACTTCATTCCAGTGTGTGATTTCCCTCCGCCCCACTGAAACTGGTGAATGTCACCTGTGTGTATCCATGCTCCTCCAGGATGTAATAGCATCTTTAAAACCTAACAACCAATTGCTGCCCTCACACATGTAGTCAGATTTATCCCTACCTCTCTCTATTACAATAATGAGTGGGTAGCAGATGCAGTCAAAACGCTGTCGCAGTATCCTTCCTCTACCCTCCCTCCCTTTCCCCAGCAAGCAATAGTTTGAATCTTAAGCAGCATCTTGGATTACTTAGTGGAAACATTTCCCAGGCCCAGGGGAAAAATAGTTACACAACTGCCTAGGATCTTTTTTTTCCATTTTCCCTTTTTTTCTCTCTCAGTCCTATCTTTCTTTCTACTTGGGTGAATCTTGTTTAATTATTAAAACTATACAACGAGAGGTACCATTAAATGAGATGACAGATGTCTCCCTCTCTTCCTTCTCTCCCATCCCCAAGATTATCAATGGAAATCCCTTCACAGCCAAAACATCACTTTGTTGCAGGGAAATTTTACCTGTGATTTATTTTCTTTCCCCTTCTGATGTTCTTGTGAGTGTAGGCAGATTTCTTGCTGGGTTCCTCATGTTACCTCTTCCTCCACTCTAAAGGCAAGGGGATGCAAGATGCAAAATACATTTGACTAGAAGAATTTTTTGAGAAAGAAGCTGTCAGTCCAGTTTCTTTGGCTCAGGCAGGAAATTGTGCCACTTTCTGCCATGAAATGCCGAGACACTGCCAAGTGCAAGGTCCTGCACATGGGTCAGGGTAAACCCATACACAAACACAGTCTGGGTGGAGAATGGATTGAGAACAGCCCTGAGGAGAAGGACTTGAGGGTGTTGGTTGATGAGAAGCTCAACAAGAGCTAGCAGTGTGTGCTTGCAGCCCAGAAAGTCAACAGTATCCTGAGCTGCATCAAAAGAAGCGTGACCAGCAGGGCAAGGGAAGGGATCCTCCCCCTCTACTCTGCTCTTATGAGACCCCACCTGCAGTACTGTGTCCAGTTCTGGAGTTCCCAACATAAGAAGGACATGGAGCTGTTGGAGCAAGTCCAGAGGAGGGCCATGAAGATGATCAGAGGGCTGGAGCACCTCTGCTATGAAGACAGGCTGAGAGAGTTGGGGTTGTTCAGCCTGGAGAAGAGAAGGCTCTGGGGAGATCTTCCAGTAACTGCAGGGGCTACAGGAAAGCTGGAGAGGGACTTTTTACAAGGGCATGGAGTGATAAGACCAGCGGAAATGGTTTCAAACTGAAAGAGGAGAGATTTAGACTGCATATTAGGAAGAAATTCTTTCCTGTGAGGGTGGTGAGACCCTGGCCCAGGTCGCCCAGAGAAGCTGTGGCTGCCCCCTCCCTATCAGTGTTCAAGGCCAGGTTGGTTGGGGCTTTGAGCAACCTGGTCTAGTGGGAGGTGTCCCTGCCCATGGCAGGGGGTTGGAACTAGATGATCTTGTTGGAAGTTGGAACTAGATGTCCCTTCTAGCCCAAACCATTCTGTGGTTCTATGAAATGTGGCCCCTGGCTTGGGGATGCAGTGACTCTGGATATCCAGGTACCCTTAAAAAAAAGAAACACTCAAATCACCATCTTATTTCAATAGAATTGGACCTTGTGTAGTTGTACATATGTATGAATTCAGGGTGAAATTGGGTTGCGACTTGTAGAGGGAATAAGATGAAGTGATGAATGAGATTAATCTCGCACTATTTTGAAGAGGTTTTGAGATCTTTGAATAGAAATGCCAGTGAAAGAGGAAACAGAATTATGATTGCTCTTATTGATACTTTTATTGCTGCTTTGCTTGCTCCCAGGGCTGGGAGATCTGCTTACGTGTCAGGGCCAAACCAAACTCCAGTCTAATGGGTTAGGGAGCTCCATAGAATCACAGAATGGTTTGAGTCAGATGGGGCCTTCAAAGATCATCTAGTCCAATCTTCCTGCTGTGAAAAGGAACACCTTCCACTAGATCAGGTTGTTTAAAGCCACATCCAAACTGACCTTGAACTCTTCCAGGGATGGGGCATACACAACTTCTCTGGGCAACCTGTCTCGCCACCTTGATAGTAAAGAATTTCTTTCTTCTATCCAATCTAAATCTACCATCATTTAGTTTAAAACTGTTACCCCTCGTCCTGTCACTACAGGCCCTGGTAAAAGTTACTCTTCTTCTTTCCTGTAAGTCCCCTTTATATATTAAAAGGTCACAATAAGGTCTCCCCAAAGCCTGTCTTTTCCATGCTGAACAACCCTAACTCTTTCAACTTTTCTTCATAGAAGAGATATTCTAGCCCTCTGATCATTTTCGTGGCTCTTCTCTGGATGCCCTCTAACATGTCCATGTCCTTCTTGTCCTGGGGTCCCTGGAGCTGGATGTAGTACTGCAGGTGGGGTCTCACAAGAGCAGAGTAGAGAGGGAGAACCACTTCCTTTGACTTGCTTGCCATGCATCCTTTTGTGCAGCCCAGGATGCTGTTGCCAGCTCATATCTAATTTTCTGTCCACCAGTATCACGAGGTCCTTCTCCACAGGTCTGCTCTCAATTCATCCCCCAATCTGTATTCATACTGGGGATTTCCCTGACCCAGTTGCAGGACCTTGAACTTGGCCTTCTTGAACTTCACAAGGTTCACATGGGCCCACACATCAAGCCTGTGAAGGTCCTTCTAGATGGCATCGCTTCCCTTTAAGCCTATCAACTGCACCACTCAGCTCAGTGTCATCTGCAAGCTTGCTGAGGGTACATTCAATCCCACTATGTCATTAATAAAGATATTGAACAGTACTGGTCCCAGTACAGACCTCAGAGGGACACCACTCGTTACTCATCTCCATATGGACATTGAGCCATTGACTGACACCCTTTGAATGTAGCAATCCAGCTAATTCCTTATCTATCTAATACTCCATCCATCAAAACCATATATCTCCAATTTAGCAACAAGGATGTTGGGTGAGACCACATCAAAGGCATTACAGAAGTCAAGATAGATGACATTGGTTGTGTCCATTGAAGTGTTACCCTGTGAGCAGTACCATGTGCTCACTTCACCTGCCTGTTCTAGTGCAGCGCTGCTTCTCACGCCTCTTCCAGTTGTACTCCTGCCTTTCCCACAGTCAGTTTGTCTGGGTTGGGCATTCTTCCATCATTCATGGCATTTGTTACACTCCAGAAGAGAGGCTGTTAGGAGGATGTTAATTTAGATGCTTGTTCAGAAGTCAAATTAGCCTCTCACATCTCTGCCTTTTTGGGATCACTTTTTTTCCTGTGGTTGGTCTGCTGTATTATTTACACTTTTCACAAGAGAGGTGGCGAGCCATCTGGATTTGGTGTGCAGCCAAAGCTGGTCAGATTGCCCACGGAATTAAGATGGAGCTGCCACGTATTGGGAATATCAAGCCCTTTAACAGGTATGAGAGCAGCTCTGGAGTGGTGTTTTCCCAGCATACCATGCCTGGTAAATTGGGCAGTGCTGAAGCATTTAAGGGATTCTTTTTGTTATGTCTTTTCCTCTACTGCCTGTATCATGCTACAGCTCTCTAAACAAGCTCATTACAAATTTGTGATGTGCTTGGCTCAACGCGTCTGCACAGCAAAGTGAGGACTCAGCCAGTCACCAGAGTAACTTCGGGCTTTGATGTGGTGCTGAGTGGGCGCATCTGTGTCACATCATAACCAGGCTGCCTTGAACTGCTGCTGTGGCAAGGACCTGCCTCTTACATGGCACATCTCAAGCTGGCTCCTGAGCAAGCTGTCACAGAGGCTTGGTCACACTTTTCTTCTTGTCAAGTAGAGGAGGATCCTTTTTAACCTAGAGTGTATCTTAGGAGGAAACCATGCAGAAATAGTAAATTTGAGCTAGCAATTCAAGCAAATGACTGTTCCCATGTTCTTTTCTCCCTTGGTAAGGTGCAATTCTCCATCAGTTTGTTGTCATTAGCTCATACTAAGAGAGAGCCACTCTGGATGCCCCAGGGTGTGCTGGCAGAGGAGAGCAGCCCCCAGGACAATTCCTTCCTGGGCTGGCACCACCCTGCTGCAGCTGGTGGTGAGGTGGCTGCTTTCCATGGGCTCCCCAGCTTGAAGTCCTGTGCTGGGAGATGTGGGCTGCAGCCAGCTGAGTGCTGCATGGCTGGGGCTGGGGCTGCAGCTGGCCGGGGTTTGACAGCAGCACTGGGCCAGGTGCCTGGCTGCACTCTCAGCCATTCTCAGGGCAGACACAGGCCATATAATTGTACAGACAGGAGTGGTTTAATCCTAGAGAAGGGAACAGATTGGGAAGGGAAATGGCAGCATTTCAGGATGTGCAGGTGTTACCTGCCACGGTGCTGCTTTCGGTTGGCTGCACAGCAAGGCTTTGCTGGTTTTCCTGCCACCTTGGCTGGCCCATGGGCTAAGGGACCATCCAGCTCCCTGGCAGGCAGGGGAGAGGGGGGGATCCTTGCGTCCTAGTCAGACCCCTGGAGCTTTCATTCCTGCATGCTTTCCCATCCTGACTCCCAGCCACATGTAAATCTCCCCCTGCTTTTCACCTGCCAGAGCCCAGGGCGATGAAGGATCAGGTGGCAGGTAAAGTAATCAATCTGGAGGGCTTTTAGCAGCACGTCCTGCCATCATTTGACAGCGCATCTCTGTCAAGGAGACTGTGTCTTTCCTTGATCAATAAATCAATCTGTCCTTTTTTACCTTTGTGCGCCAGCGTGTCAGTCATTTCATGCCATGGACAATGTAGAGCTGGCACGCAAGTGGCATGGTAAATATTGCCTCCTGCCAAGGCTCCTCAGAGGTGAATCAAAGCCCAGGGCCTCTGTGGGATCTCTGCCTGTGTCCAGGTCGCTGGGGATGGTGCCAGTCCATATCCCATTATCTGTCTGGATTGCTGGGTGGCATCTGTTGTTCAAGGCAGGTCCTCTTTCAGGATGTCTCCATGATGTGCTTGAGAAGCCTTGGGTTCATGTCCATCATGTAAGCCACAGGACTTCATTTTCCTCAGGTGTCACTGACTCAGACATCTCTCCTAGCGGCAATGGGGCTCTACCAGCATACCGAATCACACAGAATCACAGAATAGCCAGAGTTGGAAGGGTCCTTAAAGGTCATCTAGTCCAACCCTCCTGCCATGGGCAGGGACATCCTCCACTAGACCAGATTGCTCAGGGCCCCATCTAACCTGACCTTGAATGTCTCCAGGGATAGGGCATCCACCACTTCCTTGGGCAACCTGGTCCAGTGTTTCACCACCCTCGTGGTGACAAACTTCTTCCTTATATCTGACCCAAATCTGCCCTCCTTCAGTTTAAAACCATTGCCCCTCACCCTATCACAACAGGCTCTGCTATAAAGCCTGTCCCATCCTTCTTACAGGCCCCCTTCAGGTATTGAAAGGTGACAATGAGGTCTCCTCAGAGCCTTCTCTTCTCCCAGCTGAACAGCCCCAACTCTCTCAGCCTTTCCTCATAGCATGGGTGTTCCAGGACTCTGATCATCTTCATGGCCCTTCTCTGGACTCACTCCAACAGGTCCATGTTCATTTTATGCTGAGAGCTCCAGAGCATCTCCCCTTGCATCTCTCAAGTGCTCACTTCCACGTGCTAGAAAAATGCTGTGCTGTGGTTTGGAGAGAAAGAAGCATGATCTCCCCTAGCTAGCTACTGATGGAGGCACAGAGGACTTCCCTAGGTCAGTGCCAAGCACGGTCTGAGGTGGGCTGCTGAGGTTTGCTGGATGGGGCTTACTGCTGCTGTTCTGGGGCTGGCACTGTGCCCTGGGTGAATGCTGTGCGCAGGGTGGGCTGAGCTGCCTCTGCCTGCCTGCTCGGGCTTCTAGAGGCACAGCTTCTGTCAGCCTCAATCTCCTATTTATCTCCTCTTGTTCCCGCTGTCACAACTCTTTCCCGTGAATGCGGAGTGAAGAGGCCAGTAACGCTGGGCAAAGAGGGACTGACAAACAGCTGGGACTCAGAGTCATGTTGTGAATGATGCCTGCACACTGTGATGTGTTTGCTTGTTTTACTGAGGACCAGACCAAGGGTCACCAAAGTCAGTTTGCTTAGGAGTGCCACTTTAATACCAATGTGAAGGGCTGTGTCTCTTTTCGCATCTCTTCCACAAAACTGAGATGTGATTATGTGACACTAGAAAACAACGGGTTTGGGTGTTTCATGCTAATTTAGAGCATCACCCATGGTTGCTTTTTAGCTCCTGGCTCTCTCTGGCAAACAGCTTTGCTTTCCCCTAGCAGCTTTTACCCTAAGATCTCAAATTGCAAGCCCAAGGTGTACTAAAGGGGATTCCGGTCACTGGATGCCATAAAAATGCCTCAGCTTGGTGTTGTGAATCCCTCAGGCTAGTTTAGAAATCTTTGGAATCATTGAAACTGAGCTATCGAGAGACTGGAAGTTTCCTGCTGGAGTCACAAGGAGTCACTGCAACCCATCAGAGTCATCTGGGAGCCAGCACCAGACTGCAACCCATATTATCCTCTCCCTTACCTTTATGCTCTAACAACAAGCTCAGCCTTCCTCTCTAGACGCATCTAATTGTATCCTTAGGCTATCATGACTATAACTACACTGCTATTCTAATTAGGCTTACGGTTCAACATGTTTCTTAATTTCTCCTTTCTTTAATTTCTTTGAAATATTTTAGACAGCCATCCTAACTTAACCAGTCTTTCATCACCTAACATCCTTCATCTCTGCCTCCCTCTCCCCTGGATGCAGCTGTGGCACACCAAGCCTATGTTACAGCTCCTCTGCAGCCGATGGCTGGTGGAGCATCTCCTCCCATTTAGGTGGCCCTGGAGCTGCAACCAGGGCAACAAGAGTCCTGTTCTCACCCCTGCTGTGAGATTCAGGGAGGCCCTCATGGCTGCACAGTGACAGCTGCAAAATTCCTGGATGACTCTGGATTTGTTCCTGTCTTAATTGTTCTTACTTCTTTTTGGAGGTCAGGCCCTGCCATCCGTTGCCAACTCCTCAGAGAATTTAGAGAGAAATGGGGACTAACAGCCTAAAATGTGGTTCTCAAAAAAAAGTGACTGGTTAAAAATAGCCTCTTCCTCCTCTGTTGCTCTAATTCCTCTGTGACTCCAGGTCAGTTTTGCTCGCTCTCAGATGGAAAAAATGTTTTTGCCATCCTTTTCTCCTGTTTGCCACAAAGCTCCAGGAGAGAGACCTGCAGTTTCTCAGCAGGATAACTAACTAGGGTCTAAATGAAAAAATGGAGTTGGTCTTGGGAATGAAGGGGGAAAAAATCCTCCAAATACTAGTTTAATTCATAGATCTTTTCTTACATCTGCATGGTTGAGAAGAAGACTAAAAAGTGCAATTTAGCCCCTTCAGTGAAAAAGCAATTTAACCCCTTCAGTAGGGCACAGCAGGAATCACGGATTTTTGATAAACACAATTGTATATATTTATTTACAAGGAACTTCTTCAGGAAATTATCCTTAAATATTTTGGCCAAGAAGAAACTTGCAAAGTCTTTACAATGTAAGCATGCTTGCCTTGGACATGCAGAGGTGCTGTGTCACATACTGCTTGCCCCCATAATGGCAGCATGTAGGCTAGTCTGAGGGGCACAGAAAATACCACCAGGCTTTTCAATCTTCTGCTTGCCACAGCCCAGAACCTTTTCTTCCCCTCTTTCGTTCTGCTCAAAGGAGAATAGTACTCTTCCCCTGTAGGGTTTTTCAGTTTAGAGGTGTAAAGTTCTTCTCCTTCTCCAGCTGCTGTAATTGCTGTCGAATGGGTGTTTTATACGGGGGCTGCTTGTCTGTGCAAGGAACCCTTTTAAAGAAAGGAAAAATTCAGATCATTGGAAACGGGCTGCAGACTACATTAACTAAGTGTGCAATATCTCCCTGCTCCAGCCCATCCCACGTGCAAGAAACAAAAAAGCCCCCAGGTCAGCTCTCTGTTAAGCTTGAACACACACATCTCTTATCTGCGTATGGGGTGGGGAGACAGGGCCTCGGGATCAGGGCGAGAATGTCCTTCATTCCCAGCAAAAGAAATTGCTCTTGCTCTGTGTCTCCCTCTCCTCCCTCCCTCCAGCACTGCTGTCCAGGCTTGTTAAGGTATCTTAATGAAAGGAGTCCCAGCCACAGCCCAGGCTTGTGAATCAGCATTTGACACTGTCTCCCACAGCATCCTCATGGATAAGCTGATAAAGTATGGGTTTGATGATCAGGTAGTGAGGTGGATCAAGAACTAGTTAAAGGGAAGAAGTCAGAGAGTTGTAGTCAATGGGACAGAATCCAGTTGGAGGTCAGTAACTAGTGGAGTGCCTCAGGGGTCGGTACTGGGACCGGTGTTGTTCAATATCTTCATCAACGACCTGGATGAGGGTACAGAATGTATCCTCAGCAAGTTTGCTGATGACACTAAGCTGGGAGGAGTGGCTGACACACCAGAGGGTTGTGCTGCCATTCAAAGAGACCTTGATAGGCTGGAGAGTTGGGCGGGGAGAAACGTAATGAAATTCAACAAGGGCAAGTGCAGAGTTTTGCATCTGGGGAAGAACAACCCCATGCACCAGTACAGGCTGGGGGCTGACCTGCTGGAGAGCAGTGTAGGAGAAAGGGACCTGGGG
>VZRW01003865.1:914484-1000688 GCA_013398125.1 Aegotheles bennettii | reverse complement strand
CAGAGCCACAAAGATGATGAAGGGAGTGGAACATCTCCCTTATGAGGAAAGGCTGAGGGAGCTGGGTCTCTTTAGCTTGGAGAAAAGGAGACTGAGGGGTGACCTCATCCATGGTTACAAATATGTAAAGGGTGAAGGTCAGGACGATGGAGCAAAGCTTTTTTCAGTGATGACCAATGATAGGACAAGGGGCAATGGTTGCAAACTGGAGCATAGGAGGTTCCATGTGAATATCAGGAGAAACTTTTTCACTGTGAGAGTGCCAGAGCACTGGACCAGGCTGCCCAGAGAGGCTGTGGAGTCTCCTTGGCTGGAGACATTCAAACCCCGCCTGGATGCGTTCCTGTGTGATGGACTCTAGGTGACCCTGCTCTGGCAGGGGGGTTGGACTGGATGATCTTTCGAGGTCCCTTCCAACCCCTTGGATTCTGTGATTCTGTGATTCTGTGATCAGGAGGCTTTGTGGCAGGGGAGATCTAGGCCTTCCTGGCTTGCTGTGTTGACACTTTCATCTTGCAGCACCTCTGCTAGCATGTCTCCTGCCCAGCCTGAGAGCTTCAAGGGGGAGTTGTCCCAAGGGACAGGCAGAAATTTGCCCTCTGTCACCCTGATCAGAGCCTCAGAGCTGCTTGAAAGAGAAGGGATCACAGCCAGGTTTCCCCATGGGCTGTATCTGGTCAGACCCTGGGCACCGACCTCAGGTGGGCGCTGCAGGCTGGAAATATTGAAGATGAGACCTTGACCATCAGTGGTCACTCCTGACCCCATGGCAGGTCTGCTGTGTTGGATGTTGCAAGGTGGGTTATCAGTTCATCCTGCCTACCTTTGCCATCTCTGTTATATACCATGCAGTTCCTCACCGTCTCTCCCATGTGGGGGTTTAGCTGCTGTGCAGCTGCTGCCAGGGCTCCCTGGAGGTGGCTGCACTTTGCTGGCAGGTGAGGGAAATCCCAGTGCCATCATGGGTAGCAGCCCCAGAGCATCCTGTGTCGCACAGGGACCATGCTGCAACTCAGGAACTGTAGATGAGGATAATAATTTGTCTTGTTCTCTGCATGACACAGGTGTAGAAGAAATAGTGAAGCCAGGCTGGGGCTGAGGGAGGTACCCATTTTTTGTTCCTTCTTCCCTCTGCCCTCCTCAAACGCAAAGCCTTAGAAATCAGACAGGAGGGAAGCAAAAGCTCTTTCCTGTACTGTACAAGTCTGCTAGCTGAGGGGCTTTAAGGGCAGCTGCCAGCTATAGTAAGACGTGCAGGAAATCCACAAGAGTTGGCTGTAGGCATGTCAGATGATGTAAGGAGAAGGGACTCACTGATGTATACAGAAATAGAAGTCACCAAGCCAGGAGAGGAGAGAGAAAACGTTGCTTACTCATAGGGAAAAAATAAAAATGGTGGTGGTATGTGTAATACTGCTTGAGAGGAATTGTCTGCCTTCCTATTTCTTTCCTGTTCCCATTTTTCCAGGCTTTCTTAATTGGCAGAAGTCACCCCACAAGCATCCCTAGGTTACCAGCTCACAGGGAATTGAAACTCCCAAAGCCCCTGAGATGTGATGGTATCCACAGCACTGGGGGAAGCTGACTCCAGAAGTAGTGTGGAGGAGGATTTAAAGCAACACACTCATTTGGAAACTTGTCCCAAAACACTTTTGCTGTTTCCTGCCCCAAATTGTGTATATGGGTGGGCCCTGCGTGCCTGCTGCCTGGCACTGGGTGCAGTGGGACCCTGCCACCCTGCCTCCACTGTGTTTTACACCCACGCTCCATCAAACCACAGAGGTGCAAAGTGAAGGAGAATCTGACCCCAAATGTGCAGTGTGTGGAAGGAAGCTGATCATCCCTGTCACCTTGTTTCTGTCACCCACTCCTGGGGACCTTCCTCGTAGCTCCATCAGCTTTGCTGCTGCTCTCAGCACCAACAGCCATCTCAGCAATAGGTATGCAGCAACTTAGCATTCAGGCTCAGCACGGCATTGTCCTCAGCACCCACCTTCACAATGTCATCCTTGTGCCTGTCAGCCAGCAGCCCTCTTGTCCTGGGCCACTGGAGGCAAGTGGGATGGGTGAGATGGTGAGGGCTGGTCCTTGCCCAGGTCCACAAGGCTGTTGTGTCCTGGGGTGCAGATGAGGGGAGCACCCCAGGCCAGGCTGCAGGCTGTCCTGACAGCCACCCCTTCTGAGGGAGGTGAAAAAGTCCCCTCGGAGGGGCAGCCAGCCTGGCCAGAGGCTGTCATAGGGGTCAGGGCTGAAGGGATGCGAGGGTGACAGAGAAAGCAAGCAAAGCAAAAGCAGGGAACGAGCTCTGACTGCAGATGGATTTTGCCCCCTTCTGTCAGCATCCTGCAACAGACCCGAGCTGCTGCCTCGGGCCGGCTCTGCAGTGCCGAGCCCGGTGCCTTTGGCTATGCAGATGCTAGATGCTATCACTGGCATCCTCCCCCCAGCCTCTCGCTGGTTACAGGCAAGGGAGGCCAGAAATTGTGACTGGAGCCTCCAGGGAACTCAGCTTTAAAGCCAGATGATTGTGCCATAAACAAGTGTATTTTATTTTCAGGTTAGAAGGTAGCAGGCTGGGTCAGGGAAGCTGGTGGGTGTGTGGGAGAGAGCGAATATTTGCAGGAACATGGGATCCACATAGCTGCGAGATGACTGTCAATGGCTGAACAGAGCTTGGAAGATGACAAGATGATTTTGCCCACAGATTCACTTGTGACACTCTTCTGCTGTCTTAAATGCTGTCAGTACCTGAGTATTGGCCTCAGGAACATGGAGGCAGGAGGCCCACACAGGCCCAGTCTTCTGGTGGATAGCAGGAAGAGTGTGGAGCCTCTAAAGTAACATCTGTGATGGCACTGACCTCCTACCCTACCCTATCCCCTTGTATCTCACTGGCAAGCAAAGCTTGCAGTCACTGCCAGATGATGGCCATGTGAAATGATGAGCTAAGCCTCATGCTAGCATGTTTATTGAAATAAGTATTAGGTGGAAAGGACCTCAGGAGAGCAGGTAGGAGAGAAGGAAGTATGCCTTGGGGATGCTCACATATGTCTTGTGCAGCAGAGGATGGGGAGCTGTGCAGACAATCTTTTTTTCTGGTGAGAAGTAGTGGTGTCACATATCCTTAATGAGGAGAGCTGGTGCAAGAGGGCTAGAAATTTTATGTTGCCTGCTCTGGAACTGATCTGCCCTTGTAACTGATTTCTGAAGCCATGGAGGCAGGCTCATCACAGCCACATGCACCTTCCAGAGCATGTGTGTGCCCAAACCAGCCCAGCAGCAGAGCCTGTGAAGAGGCCAGAACAGGCTGCCTCCAAAATGTCTGTAAGGAGGCAAGGTAGAGCGTGTTCCACTCATGGTTTCTGCACAGATCTCTTTGGAATAAGATAGGTATGGATGCTGTGGCTGGTCAGATTGCTTGGGATGCTTGGAAGAGGGCTCTGGAGCACTAGTGTGTAACTGAAGAGGAGCGTTGGGAGAGAAGGGAGCCTGGGATGGATGTCAGGCATGTGGCATCTCCCAGCCAGACTGCTTGGATGGCTCTTGCTTGGGGAATCACATTCTTCAGGCCTCAGTTCCAGAGGCACAAGACAGCCTTTTCTTCTATCATTTTGCTGTTCAGCATTAGTTCTGGGCTTTAGTAGGAAGGTTTTAGTCGCCTTATAAATAATCCCTTTTTCTCCAGTGTGACCTCTGTGTGGGCTTGGTGTGTGCTGCTAAGCAGGTAGACAAGGGGTGGTTGCTTTTCCACAATGATTCTAATGCATGCAGGCTCAGTGGAATTTCACATCCTCATGGATGTGCACTCCACAAATATAACATATGAGGGTCCAGAGAGCCACCCAAGGTGTGATAATTCCAGTGGTCTGTTTTGCATGAGGATTGCTCAGTCATTATTTTAACGTCAGTCTGACCAAAATGACCAAGACAGCCCTAGAAGAATGTGTGCTTAAGAGTCATACTGAGTCCTTTGCTTCCATCCCAGCTGAAAAGCAGGTCTGCTGAACAAACCCACTTCTTTTCAGCTGCTGTCAGATGGGTTTTGTCTCTGGAGTGGTCCTGAGCTTGCTCCAGGGCCAGGCTGGCATTAGCTGAAGTGAGGTACAAATCTCATAGGCACCTTTACAGCCTTTATCCCCAGGGCAATGTTGAACACCACCTGATCCCCACTGCAGAAAACACAATGCCATTCTTTGAAAAGGGGTGGTGTGTGAGCTGACCCTTTCCCATGCGGAGGATTTAGTTACCTCCAGGAAAAAGATAAGGAAGTACACCCCAGGCTTCCTGGCATTTTGGAGCCAGACTTGTGTCCAGGTGTCACAGAGAGCATCTTCCAGCCCATCGCTCTTTTCCTCCTGTTAGTCTGTATTTATCTATGCCTTTGTATCTCTTGGCTGCAGCTCAGGCCAGGCACAGGCAGCTCACCAAGACACCTGTTCTTGCATCATTCCTGGTCTCCCTGGGTTATTTATTACTTGCCACCTCTTCCTGCTCTATAAACACGAGATATACAGGTCACCGGGGGAAAGCACCTAACCTTCTGTATGCAGATTGCATCCACACCAGGCACAGCAAATCCCAGCCAAACCCCAGCTATGAACATCTCTCCAGCTTGGCCAGGCTGGGAGAAAACAGCCATATCTATTACATTGGCTCTGCTTTTCTCTGGAAAGGGAGAAGTTCTTCTAGCACTGGCTCTGGTGTACTACAGCACATTGCTGTAAGACTTAGGAGAGGAGAAGACACCTGGAGCCCTCTGCCCTCCTGTTTAATGGTCTCATGCTGGATCAGGGGGAGCCCAGAGCCCAGGGACTGTGGTCTCCCTGCCTGCCTGTGAGCTGGTACCTCCTAATAGCCTTGCTATGTTGTGGTTGCCATATTTTTTCCCCAAGCAGCTGAGGGTGGCACCTGTGCCTCTGGGAGGGAAAGCTGGACAGGTTTTTGAAGTGCTAATGATGATTAGTTTGTCTAAGCCAGCATAAACTATCAATGGGTTTGAAATGTTAATCAGGAGAAGGGCCTAGTGCTGAAGAGCTGCAGAATGAGAAATGAATGGGGAAGCTGGGGTGGGGGTGGGGGAGAGATGCCTAAGTGGGGATTTGACACAAGTATTTTCAGCTGCTCAGCTCTTTGCTCTCTGATTGGGACAGATGCCTTCCTCTTCTGCATGCCTGAAATACCTCACTTTGCTCTCAGAAACACTGTGATTGCAATGAATTTCACTCTGCCTGCATAGGAAAAGCCTTGAGGTTTGCTCTCCAGATCCTCCCTTGTTTCACCTGAGAAGTGGCCCTGCACCCCATCCCCATGTCTCCCCATGAAATGCCCTTTTACCCTTACACTGCTCTCAGCTGCTTGCTTAATTTGTGTGTTAGTGTGTATGCACAGTCCTGGAAGATACTCACAGACACCTGATTTCAGACAAACCACTGCCATGCAGGCTGCACTTTACTGTAAAGTGCATGGATGGATGGATCCTGATAAACACTATAAATACGTGCACTGCAAAAGATTTTCACAGACATACTCCTTTCTCTCCCCTCTTCCTTTTGTAGATACCTGTGCACCTCCATATTTTTATCTCACGTTTGCACTTGCTGTGTATGCCTGTACTATCTTATGCTCACACTGACATATAGGAAGATCATCCTCAGAGTACCTTGCCGTACTGTGCTGGCACTTTCAGCTCTCAAATTTACTTAGAACAGGATTCTGTTCACACACCTCTCCTGCTGGTAACCAGTGAGTGGGAGTAGATGTGTGCGATGATTTTGTCCCCTCATCACACCGCATCCTGGTCATTTGTAGATGTGAAAATATGTTTCTTCTCAGACTTTGCTAGGAGCTCCTGGTCCATTCTTTGGGATGGTCTATGGGCTCCCTGGAATACCAAATGAATGAAAAAAAAAAAAGAAGAAATATAAAGAGAAAAGAAACACATAATTTCATAGCTTTCTAAGCACAGACATGACTAACTTCCTGCTTAAGGATCTGAGCTGTACAGCTCACCCAATTAGTCAGTAACATAAGAACTGCCATACCAGGCAGAATCAAGGATCTGTCTAGCTGCCTTTCCCCCGTATGTCTACAGCAGTGACCTATAGCAGATGCCAAGAGAAAAATGTAGGAGTTGTGTAAGTATATAATGATAGCACTCTGTTACACTCTCTGAGTCTCCAGTGATTTGCAGCACAGGGACAGCCTGAGCTGGCAGTGTTTGCTTTGTGCTCAGTAGTTCCTTGTGAATTTGTCTCATGGCTCTCTGAGCTCCTGCAGAGTCCTGCGGCAGCGAGTTCCACAGCTGAACTTGCTTTATTTTGCATTTGCTTATCCCCTGTCTGTTTCATTTGGTTCCCATTGCTTCTACTGGAAGAGGCAGTGAAAGATCTTTCTTACTCACTTGATACATGATGCTCACGATTTTGTATTTATACGTCACGTTTATTCTCCATCATCTATGCTCTAGCCTGAAGAAACCTAATGTTCTTGCTATGTGAAGGAGCACGATGGGGCTCTCCAAACATCCTTAGCTCTTGGCATACTGCACAGCTAATAACCTTTCCTTGGAACTGGTTCTAGAAGTCAGTCTGGGAATGACTCCTCAAAGCTCCATGTTCATGTCCAAACCAGCACTCTTCTGTAGTGTGTCATATACCAGAGATACTACTATCCTGTATCTGACTTCCCACCAGAAAGGCTTTTGAAGAACACATGCTGACTGTGTTTCCTGCCTTCCTACTCATTTTCCTGACTCAGGCTCTTGAGCTGTCCCCTGTGCACCAACCAGCAGCTTCCCCCAGAGCACCATGCTTCTCAGAGGAGGCTCACACCTCCCATAAACCCAGCAGAACTGGTGCAAGTTGGAAGACTGTGACCTGTCTTGAAAGTCAGGCCTGTGATGTGCAAGAGTCTTAGCCTTTCCTCAGCATGCATATCCCCGAGTATGTGCTTCTGCAGAAGAGATAAACGGGAGCTATTATCACAGCATCTGGCAAGAGTCACGGCCTCGGTGCAGTTAGGTAATTACTTTGATCCCTGGCATCTTGGGATTGCCACCTTCTGCATCTGTCCTTTTGCAAAGGAGAGGTTCTGCAGTCAGCTGCACAACGTAATCGCATCAGTGGCCATTAGGATTAGCTCTGATCTTTACGAGGCAAAACCCACTTGCAGTAAGTAGCTCAGACAAGACTAAGAGAGCAACAGAGCTTCCATCTTGGAAAGTGATGTAGAGATAAGGAATTCCACTAAAGGGCAGCATAGAAGTGAGAGCAATAATAATAATTAATCTTCCTAATCAGGTAATCTTTTCACAGCACCCAGAGTGTTCAGTGAGTTTAGCCTTGAGTGTTACTCTATAACACACATTTAAGTCAATGGAAAGACACCTTTTCCTTTGGTAGGCCTTGGATCAGAAACTCTTGGGAATGAGCTGGGTACTGCATTTCGATGTCGCTGTTGTTCCTAAGCATTTCCTGAATGGCCAGCAGGAACGTGCTTCTGTGAGAGTTGCCCATCCGTGGATCACCGTGATTTTTTGTTCAGGTAGTGTCTCCTCATCTTGCTCCACCAGCACTAGGACTTGCATAGCTCTGCTTTTTCTCTCTGATGAGATGACTGTCAAGTTTTCCAGACAGCCATGCAAATAAAATCTTCTAGTGCAGATAGTTTAGCTGATATGTAGTCAGCACAACGAAACTCCTGACTTTGTCTCTCTCCCCAGGGACAGTGTTGCAAACCAAAGCCATTTGTGTTAATGTTCGCAGCAAGCGAATAAAATGGGCCACACATGCCATCAAAACAAATCTACTGTTTATATTTGAATGACTGTTTGGTCATGCTCTAATAGCAATAATCATCAGCAGTAGCAGCACGGAGCCAGCATGCACGTTAACTGCATTACATTTTCATTTGACATGAGTAATTGTAACGTTCGGTGAAGTTGTTCCAATAGTTTATGATACACTTGTTGGTCCACGAGGTGGGCGCTGGTGGAAAGCCAAAATAAGGTAGTTTGCTTGACCCTCACTAACAAACTGCCTCAGTCTCAACCCTTAATGCAGTGGAAGTACTTTGATAGTTGCTGATTATTTTTAAACTGTATTTAAGGCGCATAGGCAATTTCCTCTTCTGCACAAGTACATATTATGATTGCAGATGGGCCTAGCTAGGAGTCTGGTGTCTGAGTTCTGGGTACGACTGCTGGATCTGGTTTATAGCTCTTCATCTCTCTTCCCAAACTATATGAACTCCACGGTATGGAGCCACTCCCATGTTTTGCAGAGAAAAGGCAAAAATCAATTACATTAAATGAAGAAAATTCACAGCTAATAAACGGATCGACCCAGTCTCTCATCTACTAATGCTCTGTCAGGTCTCTTATGTCTTGCCCTGGACTAAAAATTGAGAGAGGGGCTATTGGCTGTGATGCTGGGAGTTCAGACAGGGATCCGAGGTCCACCAGGTTTGGGGTGAGAGCGCCCAGCCATGCATGGCTGAGCCCTGAGGCTCTGTTTCAAACCCATCTCTACTCAGCACTAAAATGTTTTCTTTCTTATTCTCTAAATTAAAAAAAAAAAAAAAAAAAAGAAGTTGCAAGCCGGGGAGCTCACAACAGGGGTCTTTGCATACATCGGTGAGATGCACTCAGGCCACATGGGTCTCTGTCTCGGTGCCCTCCCTCCAGCCTCCTGCTGCTTCTGGCTGGCGTGCTGCTCGCTGTCGCCCCGGGGTGACCTCCCTGCTCGGCACCCCGCCGTGTTTGCTCACGTTCACAGCAGGGTCTAAGCGAAGTAGAATGAGGCTCCGATTACAGTTTTAACGAGGATGAAAATCCCGATTCCCATCTCGTGCTGAGTTCCCAGCTGTAGGAATTTATCAGATTGTTACAGCCGGGTGGACGCCGGCTCCTGGCTCTGCCGTGGCCTCTGCTGGGCACTGCCTGCCTGGCTGTGCTGCAGAGAACCCGATGCTTCTTTCTCACATGGCAGCAAGCAGTCAATTTGTTTGCTCACCTGCTTGCATTAGTGTAGTATAATGACTTCCTAATTGGCTTCTATTAAGCAGATCCCCAAACAGCTACCTGTCCACCTGCTAGACTGCACCAAGGGTCTTGTGGTACCAAAACCAGAGCTCTGGAAAGCCCTTTGCACAGTGTCTCCAGGAATCCAGCTTTTGTTTCTGGTCAAGGACGTAGCCAAACCCTTAATGCAAGTCTATGCCCAAATATTAGCTGGGCTCTGTACAGGGGTAAGATCTGAGCTAACCCCATCCAGCATGTTTTCTCTCCAGCTCTGCCAGTCCAGACCCACCCAAAGCGTTCTTGTGCTCAGCAGGACCCAGATGTATCCTGCACCTACCTAGTCTCCACCTGCCATGGGACCAGCTTGGCCTGAGGGGTTCTTGTGTGCTCCCGCTGCCTTCCTCTGGGGCTGAGCCTGCGTGCTCTCAGCTCTCGTCCATCCTTTCTACTCTCTTCTCTCTTCCATGCCCTTTTGTCTCATATGCATTTCTTCCACGTGGTTCATAAGGTTCGCCAAGTCTGCCTCATGCGCACCCAGCGCAAAGCAGCCTCACATCAGCCCAAACCTGCTGAACCCTGGCACGGAGGGGAAAGGAAGAGGAAAGAAACAAAGATTGAATAAAATGAAATGAAGGAAAATGCAGTTGGGAGTTGGCACAGGTGCTTCCCATGTAGGGCCAGGCGGCATTTTCAGACAGCAGCAGCACGTGGCGAACATCACTTTGCATATGAAAATCTAGTTAAGCTAACGAGGTCCTTAATTAGGGCTTTTATTATCTTTTAATTCTTTGCTTAAAGGAAAGTGATTACAAAGCTCATCTTTATGATACAGCAAACTAATCTTTCATTTCTGAAGTGTTTCCTTTCCTTTCCTTCCCTTGCCACAATAATGAGGAGACAGAAAAGATGAGGAGGGGGGGTGCAGAAAGGGAAACAAAGCTGTGAGAAGGAGGCCACGAAGCAGAATGTTTGAACCTGGATGCTCTTGCAGTAGCATTTCAATGCAGATCAGAAAAAGCCTCAGGAACCCATGACTCAGTAGCTGGGAATGAGTGGGTGAGGGAAACAATATATTAAAAAGCTAGTGGCACAGGAGGGAGCAGGGGACCATAGGATCTGCACACTTCTTTACCCAGCACAGGGCTTGCTTCTCACTGGTGCCACCAGTAGTGACTCACCACCTTGGTCTCTCGACCATACCAAGCATCTTTGCATGCTTTGTGCATTGCAGTCATATAGGATGACTTGTGGAAGGGACTTCCATAAAGGCCTCTGAGATTACAAATCAGAGTAACTGAGGCTGTGAGGCTCACGTCTGGTCTCCTCCTGGATGCCACAAAACTGTATATGAAACTGAAGGGTGGATGGGGCTGATTAGAAACAACCACACACTGAAAAGCTCTGCCAGGGTCCTCTCCTGCCCTGCACCTCCCACCCCCAGCTTTCCCAACCCAGGGCTCCCCACACCACCCAACTTACAGGGTGTTTCAAAAAGATGGACCCAATTTCAATTGGAGGTCCATTTCAAATGGGTCCCCCTTTTTGAAACATGCTGTATTTCAGTCCTAAGGATTGGTACTCTTTATGTCCTTAGATGTTTCCTACAAGTCTGCTAATTTAATCCCATACTGTTAAATCCACTGACACACCAGTCCTAGGCTTCACATAGAGAGGAGTTAATCCACTCAATCTTGACTTATTGCACACCTTGTTATCACAGTCCTGGGAGTTTCACAAACAGATACCACATTTTCTGTCTTCTGTGTTACAGACGTTTGTTGAAAGCTGCTAAATTCATGTTTCTTGTGAATGCTGCCAACTTTAAACCTTGGTTGCTGCGTCCCTTCACCTGCCTCTAGAGGCACAACTCATTATGGCCTGAAGCCATATCACCTAATATTGGGGTGGTGATAGATCTCTCCAACCTAAAGAGTGCAAGGTGGGATCAGCTGCCTGAAAATGAGAAGCTCGAGAACCTCCTGATGAGAATTCCATGGGGGGCAAGTTCTGTGAGCCAGGATTGATCAGGTGCTTCCCATGCTAATGGAGGACTAACCCTTCGGATAGCGTATCAAAGTGAGGTGCTGATCATTTGTTGCCATTACAGATGATATGATGCTTCCCATAAAAGTGGAGATGTTAAGATCGATGTCTTGGCCAGATTCCAGTGCAAAGCATTACACGCTGCTTCCTGAATTCCTCCTCTTTTCAATTAAAATTTCCTGCTCTTCCCCTTTATTTTTCCGGACTGCTTCAGCACTGTGAAACAGTTGCTACATCCCATACCACAGATAGCTGCATTTTGGTTTTTGCTGATGTGATCTTTACTGTATGTGTGTTGAATACATCAGAACACACAGTTTGGTGACTCTAAATGCTATCCACTTCTCACTGGCGTGATAGCAGTGTCTGACATGCAATTTTTAATCCAATTACAATCCAAATGAGAATAAGGGAAATTGTTAAACCTTTAACTTTCAGCTAGGAGCATAGCTGTGCATTAGGCACTGGGCATCAAACAGCAATTTGTGCCTTTGAAATCTTCTTCCCTGGTAAAAGAACATCAGCTTTATCTATGAAGTTGTAGACAATGCCAAAGACAAATGGACTGATTTTGCGATGTGCTTACTGTCTGCATTTCCAAGTCGAGCTACTGCTTAGTATCTGTGAAAATTAGGCAAAAGATTTTTTACAACCACTTCAAAGTGCTTTGTAGTCTCTTTTCTCGATATCTTTCATATTTATCTAGATTGAAGGAAGTTTAGAGGAGCAAATAAAATTACTAGCACTTCTTTGTCAACCTGACAGTAGTTTGTCTGTTCTGCTTAGAAATCACAGTCTAAACAGGTAAGATGTGCACGTATTGTGGCTTTTCAGAAAACATAATTATGGTATTTTTAAACTGGTGGTTTAGTGTCACTGTTTTTAACTGTTTATTTCCTTGTTCGTATTAATCTCTCCAATAGCAGGTAGCTTACTTTTCCCTTAATTCCTTAAGGATGTATTGAACTTAGTTAGAATTGGTATGAATAATGCAATGCAGTTTATCATCTTCCTAAATCTCTGTAAATCTAATTTGCGTTGTAAGATGGACATCCTGCTGTTGCATTTGTTTTATCTGGAACCCCAGTTAAGCCATTTTACCCAACTACTGGCCACAATATTGTGTTTTAGACCACTGGTAATTTTTCTACTGGATTGGCATCTCTTTCTGGCTTCCTGTAATACTTGCCAAAGTCTTTCTTTGTGTTAACTTCCCTGTACCCAAATTGAAACATCATCCATTAAAAGTCTGACACCTCGTAATCCCTCAAAGATCTGTGCAATTACTCTTTGTAATATCTCGGGAGCAGAACTTGTATCAAATGGCCTTTGCTTAAATTTGCTGTATAATATCCAAATGATGTATTAAAAATCACTAGCTTAGAGCCAGAGCTATTTTTTTTTTCTTACAAAAATGCATGTGTTTTATCTAACATTTAGAATATTTTTGTTTTTCTTCTAAGGTCTTAGCTGTCCTTTCTTTAGTGATTTTGATCAGATGCTGTACAGACTTTATGGCTTCATTTTGGTTATGTGAATCAATACACATCCATAGCATATTTGACTTCTCAGTTGTAACTTTCAAACTATAAATTGTTCTTCTGTACCAATAAATGCTTGCTTTTTTCCTATGATCAGATTCAGTTTTCCTGCTCATTAGGGTGAACAGTATCTTTTTCTGAACGGGCATCACATGGGAATGACTAATTTACCAAAGTGGTATTTGGAGACATGAGGATTTGTATAGTCTGTTTAGGATTCTGTAGTGCTTACAACACACATCATTTTTTACTAACCTGGGCTATGTCATTTTCAAGTCCCAGTATTTTTCCTGAAACACCTTGTAGTTACCCAATTTAAAATAATACAGCTATGCCATTGACGTTTAGGTGTGTTTGCTTGTCTGAGCCATTTATTTTACACTCTCTGTGCCTAAAAATATATATATATGTTGCCTTTCTGTTTTCTAAATATGCAGACTCTATTGAGTTTAACCTATGGGCTGCAGTTTTAAAATTTTTTTTTTAATCTTTGCATTCGTAATCTGTTTGACCAATTTATGGAGTCCATCTTGGCTTGTGTATTTGAGCCTATGTGTGGCTAGGGGGGTTGTGATTATCAGAGGAACTTTTATTTCTCTTCTGGATTCTTTTTCGGATTCCCTTCATCTCCAGCTTTCTCTCTTTGAAATGATGCAACATGGACACTCATTCATCACTGAGTCATACAGAGCCCAACTGTGCATTTCACTGCCTTTAAAAATGTCTCTGTTCCTGGGTTAAGATTATATAGCCTCTTCTTCAGAGGTTTGCATCCCTCTGGGGTCTGATCCAACAGTCCCAAAAGCCTGTGGAATCATTCTAGTTGTCTTCAATGAGTTTTAGATTAGGCTTTGGTCATTTTGTCCTGAGGCTGTGAATTTGTCTTTCATTTAAGGGTCTGAGCTCATGTGACTGAGCTCACATTCCTATCCCATCCCCAGTGCATCAGCTAGATCACATTACTCATGGTTGCAATGTTTTTAAATGATCACATTTTGTATATAGTAGCAGTTTTTCCCTCTGATTTTCAGAGCTTGAGCCAAATCCTCCACAGTTGCTTCTCCTCCCATGCAAAAGCAGTGTGCGCCAACAAACACTCGAGTCCACTGTGTGCACGGGACTGTGGCTTTTTAAGTGCCTCCTCTGCAGCTTATTGGAACTGGGCAACTGTTCAAACTCTTCCTGATGCTCTCTTTCCGTTCAGATTTCTTAACAATTCAAGGAATTTGGGCGGAATAAACGCTCATCTTCCAGCTGTAACTTGGATTGGGGTTTAGTGGGCACTAAGGATGAGAAGCACGGTGCTGTTATGAAAAGGAAGGTTGCTCTCATGCATATTATACTCAGGATCCTGGAAACATCTCAGTGATACTGGATATGCTCAGAGTTTTAATACACATGCCTATCTGGTCAGTCCCATGCTAATATAATACACCTTCAATTCCAAGAGCTAAGCCTGAAACTAAGCACCTCCTGGATTAGATGAAGCATCGAGCCTGGGATTGGTCCAAGCCTGGCTACAGGCCATAAAGATACAACATCTTTGGACGAGAAACAGGGCAAAAAGCTGAAAGTTGCAAGCTAGCCTTCCTGGCTGCCATGAAAGAGAGAAGGTGAAACACAGGAAAAAAGAATTAACTATGAGGCATCCATCAAAGTCCTTCTCGAGGTGAATAATTACACTCTCTGTTAATTACACATAGTACCATAGCTTGGCTTTCATGATATATGTCAGGTTTTATTGCTCGTGTTGTCAGTTTCTCGATGTCATAACTCTGCTCCCCAGCAGCCTGTCATTGGAAAGAGCTATGGTAAATGGATTTCATAAAAAAGCATTTGCTAATGTTTGTTTCCCCAGGAACGGCAGTGCAATAGGGTAGCTGCGGCTCCTGCACCAAGCTGTCTCAGCAGGATGATACTCAGAGCTGGTTTAGTTCAGCACTTTCTACAGAAATCCTGAGATGAAACCCATAGCCTTAGTAATTCTTGCTGCAGCAGGCAGGGAGGTGTTTCTTTGTACAGGGTTTATCATGCTGACTTTAATTTCAGTCACAAACCTGCTAGGCCACCGTTGCCACCCAGCTGGTTATCCCTGGCTCTCCTATCCCCACAGAGCACCTTGTGCAGATACATCTACCTTCACCTGTACTAGCAGGATTTTAGAGGTCTTCTCACTCTGGTGTGGGATCTCATGACCTTTCCCTCTCTCTGTGTGTTGGCAAGGGTTATTTTTTGTGCTGTGCTTACTTTTCTTTCAGAAACATTTCTCGGTTGAATTTTGTTTACGATTATGGAATCACAGAAGTAAGCATTGAAAAAATGTATGTGCTTATAAAAGTCCTGTCAGATTGAACTCATCCAGTCAGGGAGAATTACCAGTATTATTTGACTTTGCTTTGTCATATCAAGTGATTTGCTAGCCAGATTTTGAAGAACATATGAATTCTTGAAAGAGTTATGGTTGGACATTGTGGTTTAACTTATTCAAATGGAAGTGTGTGAGGATGCTGTCATTTTGTCCCTTTCTTTGCCAAAAACAAATACATTTCATTTCACATTTGAAATTTTTAATTTGCTCTAGTCGTGGGGAAAAGTTTTATGTTTAGTCCAAAGGGCTGAAATATGTTCTCATCAATTTTGTTTTGAATACGTTTGCGTAAGGAACAAATTAATAAAAAATGTCCATGTGCCAAAATTTCATGAAGAAATGTTGCCAAATTTTTTCTGTAAATAATTTATCCAGCTCTGGTGGTCAGGATGAATAAGAAAAATCAAAAATTCTCACAGTAGGTTTCTGTCTCTGGTTCTTCTGTGATCTTGATTTTGGTTAGTATCTGCAGGCCTGAAAATATTGTATTGGTGTGTGTAATACCCTTGTGAAATAACGGAGCGTTACCTTCTCCTTTTTCATGGGAGGCTCAGAAACCCAGGAGCTAAAGAACGGTGTCTAACCACCCAAATGAAATACATGGTTTAGGATGGGCTGCAATGCTATCTGGACCTGTGATCTATCCTCATAGGCTGTAATGGGAGCTTATGATAGAAGTCTATCTCATATGTTAAGATGTTTGGTTAGATAAATCCTACTATGTGTGGTGGGTGTCCATGTGAGGTGTCCATGGCTGTGCTCTGGCAGAGCAATGAAATGAAACTGCTTCAGGGATCCCACAAAAATCACAGGACCTTCTTTCTTCTGTGTAATTTTCAGCCATCCTTCCCCCTCCCCCAAATTCCAAAATGCATATGTAATGATGCAAGTCAGCTGGCAACCCAGACAGAATAGTGCTCACATTGCAAGCAAGCAGAAAAATAAGCAGTCTAAGCACAGCAGAGATGCACTGATTCAGGGGATTAAAGCCAAGAAGCATCGTGGCTTCCTGAAGGAAATCTGGGACAATACTGGTCTTGCTGGCCATGCCTTGAGCAGGGACTTAGACTAGAGACCTCTTGGCATCTCTTCCCACCTGCACAGTTCTGTAAGTCTCTGGCCCCCTTTTTGTTCTCAGATCTGGTCCCAGATTCTCCAGTCTCCAAAGCTTAACTGTTGCAGAGTCCAGGTGCTGTAGCTCTTTTCCTACCAACAACATGGTTCAGGTATTGAATCATAGAATCATAGAATCATTATGGTTGGAAGGGACCTCCAGGGGCATCAAGTCCAACCTTTATCCCATCATATTCCTAACCTTTGGACCATCAGACCATGGCCTCAAGTGCCTCATCAACCCGTTTTTTGAACACCCCCAGGGACAGTGACTCCGCCACCTCCCTGGGCAGCCCATTCCAGTGCCCAACCACCCTCTCAGGAAAGAACTTCTTCCTAATCTCCAACCTAAACTGCCCCTGATGGAACTTGAGGCCATTTCCTCTCGTCCTGTCATCAGCAATTCGGGAGAAGAGACCAACACCAGCCTCACTACAACCTCCCTTTAGTTAGTTGTAGAGATTTGAAGATCACTATGCCTTATTTTTGGTGGCTGTGAAACCTTGAAACCAGCTATGTCCATCTGATTAATTGCCCCTAATGCACCGGTGTGTAGACACACTGACAACATGCTGGAGCACCAAAGAGAAATGATGGGGAAGAGTTGCACTTCAGATATTCAGGGAGGCTTGCGAGGAGTAGATGCAAGCAGTCATCACAGTTGCTCTTGCAGGTAGGAAGGAGCTGGGTGTAGGAGCTCAGATGGAAACACAGAAGGAGTGCACAGCGCAGGCCAGGACTTTGCTCCCTACAGACTTAGGACACCTCACCCATGGCTTTCATCATGTTTTCAGACCACTTGACAGTAGTTTGGTTTCCTTTGGAAACCAGAAT
Organism: Aegotheles bennettii; assembly: GCA_013398125.1. Taxonomy (NCBI): domain Eukaryota; kingdom Metazoa; phylum Chordata; class Aves; order Caprimulgiformes; family Aegothelidae; genus Aegotheles; species Aegotheles bennettii. The sequence goes on along the minus strand of VZRW01003865.1, from coordinate 983,770 downwards.
CTCTCAATTTTGGCAGTATTAATTACCTAAAATAGCTTTTAACCGAGCTAAAACCAGACACGGTTCCCTGAGCAGTGGATGTGATGCCCTCTCATTTGTTCTGTGGTTGGATTCCCCAGTGTCCTATTCAGCTAGGACAGTTGAAACAGCACCAATCCTTGGGACTTCTCTGATGTATAATAGGTCATAGTCTTTCCTTTTGGGGAAGGGGAGGAGATAACTGGACCTCTGTTCTTTTTACTATGGTCCTGAAGTTTGCGAGGACATAGTAGCTGAAAAACCACTGTTTCTGTGTCAGAACTAATTGAAATCATCTCCTATTTGGTGTCTCAGGCAACAGTGGGTCTGTCTATGCTCTGCCTTCTTGTGTAACTGCAATAAGGTCATATAGGGCCAGATCTGTACGGGCAGGTATGCCATGAAGGGCCCATAAACACCTGGGAATCTGGGTCTTTGTTTCAGTTTCCCATCACTAAAAATGGAGTCCATGGTTCTGTCTTACGACTCAGAGCTGTTCTCCTGGTAGCTTGCAGGCTGAATTGTGGTCCCAGGGACAATATCTCTGCTACTACCAAAGTATTTTTTCACCAGTGTGTAACACTATAAGGTATATTTACCATTCAGCCTCCCGAGTAAACTGCTTTAGTAGAATTTGTCGCCTGGTTGTCAAGAAGTTGGAAAAGTTTGCTATAGAAAATCAGTGGCATTTGGAGATGACTGGAAAAAAAATCTAACTCCAAATGTAAGTGATCTTAATGAAGCCCTTACATAGATATTTGTGTATTTATTGTTAGCTCTCCCTGTGAAAACTTGGTGTGTGGAGGAGTAATTTGATTCAATTACTTCAAGATTATGCTTAAAAGTATTCCTTCAAGATTTCAGCAGTCTGCACAATAGAAATCTGAGATCTCACATTCAAGTTAAGTCCCACACAGTCTCTCTTGTTTTACCAAAATCGGCTTATGCTGCCTCTCTAGAAGTATGTTACCCAGATGCTTGGGGCTTTATAAGAGCAAGTCCTTATAAAGGCTTAACAGGCTTTAAGTCACAATAAAAGTTTTAGTTCTCCCTGATAAATAATATCTTTGAACTGATACAAATATAACCCTTGCTATGACATAGTCTCTCTCTGAAGCTCAGAAAGCAAATTTCTGGTGATTTCATCCTGAAGAGCAGTGGCAGAGAACACGCATTTCAGGAAACGTACTTAAAGCTTTTCTTCTTTTTTTTGATGAGTCTCTCAAGCATATTTTTTAGTGGCAAGCAAGGTTGATGCCAGCATTCAAAGTGCTTTTACCTGAACATTTTCAGAGTCTTTAAAAATAGAACTGAAAGGGTCCTAAAAACATCAAAAGCTCATCTGATTCTATCTTGGAGCATAGTCACCTGTACTTCTGTCATTCCTGCAATACGACTTGTTTTGAGAGCTGTCCAGTAATAGAAACTCAATGCCCTCCCTAAGCAGACTTTCTAGTACTTTACTGTGCTCACCAATAGAGCTTTCATTCTGCTTGCTAGCTAACATGCATCTTTCTTTCTGAAATTTAAGCCAGTTACTCCTTGCTCTGTCTGCAATGGTCATGAACAGCAAATTATTCCTTTCCCTTTTGCCAACAATCTTTTATATAGAGTCATAGAACCATAGAATCATAGAATCACTCTGATTGGAAAAGCCCTTCAAGATCATCGAGCCCAACCATCAACCCAGGACTGCCAAGTCCACCACTAAACCATGTCACCAAGGGCCACATCCAAATGTTTTTTGAACACCTCCAGGGACAGTGACTCCACCATTTCCCTGCACAGCCTGTTCCAACGCCTGACCACCCATAAAAAATTTTTACCTAATATCCAGCCTGAACTTGCCCTGATTCAACTTGAAAATATACATGAAGATTCTTATTATGCTCCCCCAGTCTTCCTTTCTGCTGACTGATTAGCTCAACTTCTTTCAATTTTCTTTCCTCTAGGCTTTTTCTTCTTGGGTCTATATCTTGCTTAAAATGTCATGCCCAAAACAGGACATGGTATTCCAGCTGAAGCCACTCAATTCTTGGTAGAGTGGAAAGATCATATAATGTGTCCAGATTCCTATGTCTGCATGATATTTGCCTTTTTCACAGTGTTATAGTGCTGCTGATATAAGTCCAGCTGGCAAATCACTACATTCTGCCCACCTCAGATTATTTTATTTCTGAAGGACTTCTGATTAATTAATTGTTCCCTTATCTTGTGTCCATGAAGTTGTTTATTCTTGTTAAAGGCTTTAATTGGTCTTTGTTGAATTAATTAAATTTTTAAGAGTGCTTCTCCACATTATAAAGATCCTTTTACATTCTAATGTTAGCTTCCAGCATTCTTGCAATCTTCCTAACAAGGTATCATCTACATGATTTATGAGCCAGATCTCCACTCCACACCATCGTTCAGATTGTGGACAATATTCAGCATATTTGTCCTGGGAGAAACCTCTGGGGACTCTCAGTGACAGAAAACACTGAGAGCGGCCTCTGAGTAAGGCCGTGCCACTGGTTTTACACCTACCCTTGAGTAGTTAGTTACTAGTCCATGTTTTCTGAGATTGCTGAAGAGAATATCACAGGCACCAGTGTCACAAATCCTACTAAGAGTCAAGATATATGGCATCTATTGCTTGTCACCTTTGCCCAAGGCCCATTACCTGCCACACAAAGAAATTAAATTGGCTTGACACAATTTCTTTCTGACAATTCAGCAAGGTCTGTTACTCATCTCTTCGTACTTATCCTTTTAGCTTCTTACATATAGTTCGATTATTTGTTTCGATATTTTTTCTTGGATGGAAGTTAAACGGAGTGGTCTGTAATTCCCTAGTGTAATTTTTTAAAGCTAGACACCATGTTTCCCCTTTCCAGGCTTCTAAAATCTTTTCTGTTCTACAGGATTCATGTTCTCCATGAACTGAAATTGCTTCAGCTGGTTCTCTAAGTATTCAAAGGAAGGAGTCCATCAGGAGCAGCCATCTTGGAAACATATTCTTCTGGATTTTTCCTAGGCTTTCATAGCCTGAGCTTTCATGCCATTGACATTAATAGCACAGTGTTAGACACTTGCACTTGACCTTCTTAATGCACTGGCCTCCAAAACTGATTCAGCCTTTGAGACTGTCATCTATCCCATTCCATTAACACTTTTCTTTTTGTTCTTCTCACTGCTAATGAACGAAAGGGATGTTTTCTTGTTATTTTTCAATTGCATCCCTACATCCTTTTATCTCCACCCTAGCAGCCTGGCCTACAGTCTGTGTGCTCCCTGTGTATGAGCTCAAGAAAGTGATCATGATTTAGTCAGGTTGGTTTCCTGCTTCTCTGTCCTGCCTCCCCGCCTGCTGCGATAGGACACTTTGCACTGGGTCTGTCAGTATTTTTTCTTTGAGGAATTGCCAGCTTTCCTTGCCTGCTTTCTCCTTTAGCCTCACTTCCCATGAGAGCCTCCCTACCTGTTTTCTGTGTGCATTGCAGCCTGCCTCATTGAAGCTCCTGTTTTATATGACTGTATTACTTCTTACTCAGTGCATGGGTTTTGAACTCTATCATTTCTTGTTCACTCACTGAATTTGCCTTGTGTCTTCACAATCCCTGTTTACCTTGGTTCCAGGTATTAAGGAAACCAAAGAGATTCTGTCTTTAGGACTGCAGGTCTTTCTCCTTGAGACCCTTTGCTTCCATAATGGTGTTTCCCTGTTGCTTCTTCCTTCTCTTTGTCTTTCCTCCAGCTAATGTATGTACAAGAGCAACACTTGTAAGCGTTAGCAGAGCTGCAAAGGCTGAGGATTGGGGCTGCTGCTTAACTGCCCTTGTCCCGCTGGGTCACTGGTTAGCAGTTTTGTTTACTTGGGCTTTTGAATTCCTCTGGGCCTGCCTCACATTGCATGAACTTCATGGATGCTTTGCATTTGTTTTTTTCTCATTTAATGCTCAGTGAAGTTGAACAGCCCACTTCTTGCAGCTCTGATCTACATATCCGTACCAGTAACAACCTGATTGTGTTATCTTCTTGTGTCAAATCTGGTCACTCCTACAGCTGATGCAAGTCCACACTAAGGTCTCTTCTCTAAGAGAATCGGCTTCTCAAGTGTCTTCACTTTTACATTTTTCATTTGATTTCTTTTTTTAATATCCAGTTCCATTGCCACAACTGCGCAAAATGAGTAAATTGCAAATGCACAAAATATAACCAATGCCTATTTATGTTTCTGTGCTGTTTTATATAGAAACTCTTTTTACATTCCAATCTTAAAGTTACTTGTGTTACAATGCACATTTTAATGTGTGTTTACTTCTGTAAAATAATTTGTTCTTTGTAGTTTTCTGCATATGGGGAATAATTTGTGCAAGGGCTCTGGTAAGTGAATCCTTCTAACTGAAGTTATTCTGAATTAAATATAGCTATTCTGTAGTTAAAGTTTCAAGTGAGGTTTACCTGATTTTGAACAGATGTTTGCCTTATGAGATAGGTAAATGAAGGAGTAAAACCCTCCCCAGAAGACAGACCATGTGAAGCCTTGACTAAGAGGTTTTTACCCAGTGTAAAATGAACAGCATCCACTGGGTTCCTGGTTATAGCTGCCTGGACTATTTTAGATGGCAAAATGTCCTTTCATTCACTTTGTCACTTTATAGCACAAGAACAGGGAAAAAAAAAAAACAAACAAAAACAAAACAAACAACAGCTAAAACAAAAGAGATTAAAACTACTTTAGTAGACTCATTTTGTTGAAATCTAATGCACAAGAGCACTGAGAATTAGTTGATTGAACTCTAATTTTAAAAGTCACTGACATTATAAAAAATGTCAGAGGGCATGTCATCAGAAACAAGCTGAAAATAAGATGTCAGATGACTGCTGAGGACCTAAATCTTCTTGCTGTTTCTATTCTTAATTTGTTTAGCAGTTTGCAAATACTGAAGCTACAAAGCAATAGGCAAAGAGGATTTGTTAGCAGAAATTCCACCCTACACACTCAGGTGACCTGCATGTAAATGGTAAAACAAACAAACAAAAACTCTCTTCAGGAAGGAGGAGCTGAACTGAGCCCCAGGAGAGAAAATGCACTCCACAAGCAGGTCTCTCTCTTCCCTTTGAATTGCATCATTTTTTGTTCAGGACAGGGCTTTTAGAAGGAACAATCTAATGGTGAGGATTTTCTTGTCTGATGCTGATAAGAATTAAGTCTGTCAGAAATCCTCTGTGCTGATAAAGGCAAACCAAGGAGACCCATTGTTTCATTTTCTGTTTCAGAGCCATGCCCTTAGTTTGTAGGTGATCACTCATTTCTGATTTCATTAAAACAACTTTTCTGTAGTAAAAATGAAATGAAAATGCCCTGTGGAAAACCAGTCGTGAATCGTGGCCGGTGTTCAGAAGCTGTCACAAATGCATAAGGAAAGCACATTATGTCTTGGTGTGTCTCTTTTAAATGGGAACAAACTGAGACACACACAGCTTCTGAATGTTTTCTTCAGAGAAGTGAGAGGGAAGGTGAAATATCTTCTACCAGAAGAACAAAGATGTCAGGAATTAATACCCAGTCATGCTGCACAACCTGAAAGGCTCAGGTCGCAGATGTGCCTGTCTCATCCCTGGACAGTTGAGCTTCTCAAGAAGCAGATCTTGAACAATTGCAGTTTGTGGTCTGGTGTTTTAAGGCATGTTGAAATTGGTGACTATTCATCTTACTATTCCAGGCTGCAAAGTGAAGAGCTTTAGGAGCTTTTTGAGAGCAACTCAAGTCTCTCTGCATTAGGACAGAGCAGGACATTTTAAGTCAACCTGATGGCTGTTATCCTTACTCATGAGCCAGAGCCTTCAGGGAGAATTAAGACCCAGAAAATGCCTGGGCACACTGAGGAGCAAAAATGTACATTTTAATAATGGAGGGTCTGTTTCAATTGTGAAACAGGCAGGAGGAAATTTAGCTGGTCAAAAGAAAAAAGCAGGCATGTTTCTCGTTCATGAGCTAGGATCCTTGCCTATGTAGCAATCTCATCCCAAAAATGTCTCTAAATGATGAAGAAATGTTCAGAATACAATTGAAATTCTTTTTTAGTATTCTTATAGATTTTTCTGTTTCTCGTGCCAGCCGAAGTAAAGAATGATTGATTGGGGAAACCTCAGTAGAGCTTGTAAGTTTTCTCTAGGATGCATTTCTGGAAGGGTGAGTGGCAATTTCCAGCCTTCTCTCACAGTTCTGGAGGAAGGATGTGCTTTCTCAGAGTTTGGGGCTGGACTCAGTGCTGGAGTCTGAGCTGCTCCTGAGGGCTTGGATCAGCTGTACTCCAGCAGGGCACAGGGGTGACACGGAGAGGGAGGCAGAGGAAAAGCTTAAGCATGCCGGAGGGACTAGGGAAGACACAGTGCAGCAAGCCTGTTCAAATCAAGGGAAGCTGGATTGCACATGGGCCCAGCACGTGAGACACAAATATAGCAGCCTGGTGAGTGCCCAGCTGGGGAGAGCTTTATTTTGCTTTTTAAAGGAGTGCTGTCAATTCACATTTGGCTGACAATCTTTTGCTTTGTTTAAAAAGGTAAAAAAAAAAAAAAGAAAAGGTGGTGGTGTGTGGTTTTTTTTCCCCACACACAAGCCAAGAGCAAATAATTCCCGTTAAGTAATTTGTTTTTGTAAAAGTTCCAGAGCAAAGGGTTTTCTTAAAACAAAAACTGCTCCCCTGTCACCTGATACAAAAATTCATTGGAGAGAAAAAGGAAAGCGGCTGCATTGATTTTCATTGTCCAAGCTGAGAGTAGTGCAAAAGGCTAACGGGGAGAAGGTAAAATATGAGACGTGTTTGAGAGTAGTCCTCCTGACAATAATGTGAGGAGTTGTTTGCAATGTGAATAAAGGGATGTGTTCCTTTAAAAAAAATTGTTGTTTTTTAAGTGGCTAGTTCTGCTGTAAACAAATCTTGGAAAGCACCTGTGGAATTAGATGTGTTTCAATTAAGGAACTCAAAGGAAATAGGTTTTTACCTACAGCAGAGTATGGAAATGAGGATGGGAATGAGCGTAAAGCATTTTACAAAGCAAGATGTAAGTTCCTTTGAGTAAACAGGGAAGTAACAGCTGTGAAATGTTGCTAGCAAAAATTAATTTTGTGGCCAAAGGTTTGTTTCTCTTTTTGCCTGTTTGTTAAAAGGCATAATGTTTCAGGTACAAACAATCAATCAATCTCTAAGTGTGAAGAAAGGGTCAGAGTGTCCATTTCATCAAGCTGGGGCAGTAAGTTGCTTACATGCCAGATTAAATTGTCCAGAGGAGGGAAAGATGTCAGAAACATCATGCCTTCCATGGATTTGTTTTCCTGTAGACAAAGATGTTTTGTATGTCTGATTGTGGCTATTAGAAGTGCTTCTTTCAGAAATGGGTAGTTGTTGCCCACCAGCCAGGCAGAATTAAGGGTATTTTGGAACATGCAGCAGGCTGTTTAGTAAGCCAGATCTTATTTTTCCAGACCTCATACAGCAAGATATATTTGCTTTCCTTTTCCCTTATTTGTTGGCTATTAGATGCCTAGAAGGGAGGTTTAAGTGCAACAGCCAGAGGTTTCTGTACCCATATACCTACTTAAGTTGTTTAAATTTTGTGCATTCTTACTGACATCAGAAGTACATGTGACTCAAGCCATACATGTGCATAACTATTTACAGATGCAAGTCACAGTAATCATTAAATTCAAATTAATGAAGCCTGTGCAAGGTTTAATTTCTTTATATAAGGCCCATACTTCTGCTGGTACTCTGTACAAATGAATTCATGAGCAGCTGAAGGACTCTGTTTGCTCCCATTGTCTTTCTACTCAAGGTACCTTTGGATTTCTGCCTGTTGACTGTGGTGCTCCCTTGCCCTGCCCTGCAAGCTTGCAGCTTGGGCAGCCCAGGTAGTAGGTAAAAAATAGGTAGCCCTATTTCTTGTATCAGTCTTCCTTGTGTATGGGAATGAAATGCCAAACCCAAAGTATCTGCAATGCTTACAGAGCTGCTGTCAGGGACAGATGGGAGGTACGCAGCTCCTTGCCACATGATGTTCTCCGCTATGCACTTGCTTTCTGTCTTTCTCATTATTTTTTTTTAAGAATTTGTTAATTGGCCACATGCAGAAATTTGGAAACGGCAATCAATATGAGAAAATGGAAGATTTACAACTTGCAGAGATGGATTCTTCTTTCTTAGGGGGGGAAGGGGAGGAGGGCGTACTTTTGTAGGAACAAACTAAGTGGCTGGATGGTATTTTATGTTGAATCCAGTGCAAACATGAGATTTATGCAAATAGCAAAAATACTAGGTTCCACATATAATTGGGGCCAAAACTTTAACCTCTAGAAATAAAAAAGAGAGCCAAAGTAATGGAAAGTCTAATCTGCTTTAGTACAGCATAGGAAGAATTTTGTGTTTTCTGTATGCAGCAATTTGCTACTTCCAGGGCAAGTGCAAAGTGTTTTGATAACTTCCCATGTCTGCAATGGAAAATAGTCTTGGTTTTTAGGAGTTTTTGGTTTTGTCTAAAATGAGAAAAACTCCTCAATCGTATGATTTCAGCTTTTGGGAGGTTTTCCAGCTAGCATTGGCTACCAGAATACCAGATATGTATTTGCTTGGCTTATTACAGGTACATGCGTTGGTTGTTTATTATTTTCTGACTTGCACCTTGTTTTCTGCAACTGCTGCCTATGCGTATGTTTGCAAAGAGATTTGAATTTTGAATCATTTAATGAGTTGAAAAGAGCACTTTTTTTTTTTTGGTGGGGGGTTGTTTTGCTTTGTTTTCTCAAGTGAAAGAAGCTAGGAAAACATTATTCTGGCAAAGGTTCAGTCTGGCATTGCCTAACTCTTTGAATTACAGGTCCAAATTCTTCAAATTGCAGTGAGGAGGAGGGAAGGGGGAAAAACAATCTTTTAAGCTTCAATACCAAACCCTGCAATTATGAGCTGGTTAGAGGAATCCATATGAAGAGTTATTTAAGTCAGAGCGGAGAGTAGAAGCTGATTACAACTTCAGCTATGAAGAAACTCCGGCCCATCCATAATAAAACTGCAACTCTTGAAGCTTTTTTGCCCTTTCAGATTTGCCATCTGCCACTTTAATCACCTTTGACCAGTGCATGCAGAATGAGCTAGAGGAAGGGTGTTCAGAAATCAGAGGTCTCTGTCCTCAGTTGCTTCAGAGACGTCAACTTCTGAAAATTTTGCCTTTGATTTTTCCCTAAATCATCTTGCCTGAGGGCAAAGAGAAAAAGGGAGAACAGCTTTCTTGGCGGAAGACAGTGGACAGTATTTAAAGGCAAAAAAGCTGGAGCCCTTCTGGATGTTATCCCTGTTAATGCTGTGGATGTGGCTCCTTGCTCCAGCTCTAAGGGAAAGGGTCTCTTGGGAGCACTCTTGAACACGTGTGTGAGTTATCTCTACTCTAGGACCCTCGTCCTTAGCATCTCAGGCACTGGTGCTGCTCTGTCCAGGAGATCATTCAGTCATGGTGGTCGTGGGCATTTTACCAGCCAGCAAATACAGTGGCATGGAAGAAGTGTGCTAGGTGACCTCTCAGCCCTGCTCACAGCAGCAGGGAGGAGGCGTTGGAGGGAGATGCTCAGGGCAAATGCAAGCAGAAACAGCCTTTATTTCAGTGGAAACAGATCTGATCAGATTTGTCTCTTGGCAGCTTGCAGGTGGTGGCTGTTTATCCTGGTGCAGCTGAGGAGCTCTATGCAGTCAACATAGTGGGTATACGATGTCTCTTCCTGCAGGCTCCTCGTGTCCAGCAGCAAGAGCACAGGTGGAGCAGGCCTGTTGGCCATCCTCTGTTCATCAGGGGACCCATCTCAGAGGGAATCCAGCCACCTGGTACCTTGCAAAGAAAGTGTTGGGTGACTCCATGTAATGTTTTGCTTTCTCTGTTATCCACATTTTGACTCTTTCACTTTGCCTTCTCTCTTGCTGTCTGTAGTTGAACAAAGCCACTTTGTGGACTAAGTCCAGATTGGGCAATGCTTCCCCTCTCTTGTCTGACTGGGAGCAAACCCAAGTCAACGAGCTCGCCTCTTGGTATTCTGCTCTCTGCTGTGTGAGCTGCAGTGCTGGGGCAGCCCTCCTGTCAGTTAGCTTGGGGAAACGGTGCTAATTTGTTTACAGAGTTTTAGGATGGGCTTTTTTTTAACTGTTTGTGTCTATTTTATTTTGTGTCACCTCGTGGTCTCTTATATTGGTGCAACTGAAGAGATGTACATAGCATTCGGACAAGAGGACGGGGGTGATGGGAGGCTCTTACACTGACTTCATAGCAGAAGAAAATGCACCTGGCAAACTGAGATCTTGGTCCTTTCATTACCTCTGACTTTGGGAGCCTGGTAACTCAGAGGTGGCCACTGGCTCCTCATTTTATCAGGCATGAGCAACAGAGAAGAGATTAAGGCAATAGCAACAGCTGTCAGAATATAGCCTTTTTAGTGGTATATTGGAAAGGAAGTTTGGCCTGTGTCCCTCTCAACTGAGAATGCATCAGCAAATCCTGGGAAAGACTAAGAAATGAGTGTGTGGCAGTGTCTGTTCCCTAGTTTGCTGTAAACCATATGTCTGTCTGTAGCATACACAAATACTGAGTAGGTGAATAGGTGACTCAGATATTCAGTTGGCCAGATACTATGATTACCAGCACTATCCAGTCATGTAGGCTCTGCCAAATAACTTTCAGGCATTTAGCACCTGTGGATGCTGTTCCTGTCAGCATGCCAGAACTGGCTGCCATCTGAATAACAGCAGCTCCAGCCCCTTCGTGTTGTCTGTGTGTCTTACTGAGCCAAGCTTAATGCACACAGGAATTGTTTTACCTACAAATGAAGTAGAGCCACTGTGCTTGGTATTGCTGTGTGTTTCTGTGCTATACAACAGTGCAGGCAATGAGAAAGAGACAATTTCTCATTGAACTGCAGGTAACACAAATGCAATTAGCTGTATTGGTATTTGGCCAGTGAAAATACAGTAACATTCTTGGAAGCCAGAGAGTTAATGATGTTAAATCTTCATGAGCGGCCAAAGTCCATCCTCTCCTACCACTTCTTTTTGCCTGCCTTAATGTATAACTTCCTACCTCTGAATTGTAGGTAATTAAGTTGGACTCCTCCGTGCGGAAATGTCACACTTACCACCTATGGGCTTCCTATCTCCAGCTTTAAAAGGAATTATTCTTCCTGCAGCTCCTGCTGCTCCTGTGTTCCACTCTTATTAACCTCATGGCCACAAAGAACAGACTCTTCTGTGTTTTCATTAGAGCTGCCTTCTAAAGAGATGCAACCAGGAACCAAAGGAAAGTATTCAGTGAAGAGATTTGACTTCTTTTGCTTGAGGGGTGAGGTGAGGATAGAGAAAGAACCCTTCCAACTCTCGCAGTCCCCTCTGACCTGGTCCTTCTGCTGGAACTATTGCAGCCATGTTTTCCTGGTTTGTCTCTCAGCAAGGAAGCAATTGCAGATGTACACATTTGCCATCATTCAGCCTCACATTGCAAAGCTCCCCTGGTTTGATACTGTCACAGAACTGAAGAATATTTTCACCCAGATAGGGACCTGGCCCTTGGAAGGGCTTTGCAGCATAGCAGTGCACTTCTTTTTTTGTGGTTAAATCTTAATTACAACTCGGGGACACCCTGTGTACTGACACTGGACAGCACAGACAGTGCTAGAGTCTGTGAATCCAGGTTCTGGAGCTGAGCTAGAGAAACCATTGCATCCATTTGAGCAAGAGAATCCATCAAAACACAGTGCAATATATTATACATTCAGATCCCTTCACCCATTGCAGCACTTTGCTGGCGCTTCTGCATTGCTCTGTGCCCACCCTGACGATGGGCAGGTGTGCCATGGCGGAGCTGAAAAACTGTTGAATCCACAGTGGGTGCCAACAGGAGCCTAATTAAGAGTGGTGACATAGTCAGCTATCCCATACAGGCACTTCTGGCCTGACTTTTCTGATTTTGAGAAACATTAAGTGTCATTAGAGAGAGGAAAGAAAGAAGGGCATGTGTAAACTGTAGCTGGTTTTGGAGTCACTAGAAGTTGAAGGCTCTTCTTGATGAGTTCACATAAACAAGATTTTCAGTTCACTTACGCTACCTACATCCTTTCCCCTTGCAGAACACATAGCACAAAAAAGCAAATACTTGGGAGCTGGATTTTCTCACCTGCAGGCCTGGAATGTGTGACCAGGCACTGCTGAGAACTTTGAGAGACCTCACCCTGCTCCCAGGGGAGATTAAACTATAACTAGGTGGCTCAAATTGTGGTATGCAGGGTGAGCACAGCACCCAGCGGGTTAGGCAGAGGCACAAGGAGCATTATTTGGTTTCCTGCCTTCTGATGCTGAGAGCTTCTTCCCTGAAAAATGTTTTCCCTTCCCTCAGGGCCACCTTCTCATCAGTCGAGAATAGAAGTTACAAAGATACACAACTGATTTTTAGATCTTAATAATAAACAGCAAGGCTTTGGTATGTACTGTGCTCAGGAGCCCTGGGATATGCAGATACTGCTTTTCATCACCAATTCCACAAGATAATGAAGTTCCCATTCCCTCTTATAGCAGTCCAAGGACATGTGATCTTTCTGGTTTGCTTGGGCAGTCCAAGAGGTGGAAGGCACCAACAGTAGAGCACAACCACCAGAGGCATCCCCAGCCCAGAAAGCTTCTTCCCCATGCTGGTGGGAGGGCTGCTGATCATCCGCCTCTGCCACCTTCTGTGTGACAGAGGTGTCTGAGGCACTGTGGGTGCTGGGCATGGAGGAGTCTAGAAGAAAGATGGAGTGAGGAGGGCAGGAAGGTGACATCCATGCTGCTGCAGTTCATTTTTTGGCATGGCTTTTCTGTACTCTTGGTATAGGTACACAACCAGCCCCAGGTTTCCTACGTCTTAAGCTGAAGTCCCTGAATATGAGGACCTGTTAATTGCTTTCTTTCCCTCCAAGTTGCCAGATGAATCTGCTCCAGATGGGATAAGTTATTTGGCTCTGATAGAAGTAGAATTTTCTCTTGTAGGCATGCTCTTGTCATGAGTAGGGAATACTGCTGGGGGGTTCATCACACCTGGCTTACATGTCCTCACCTGGTTCCCAAGCCAGCTGTGGACATCCAGTATGAGTGACAGGCTGTGGCTAAACAGTTCATCACAGGAGACCCAGTATGCATGTGGGGTAAGTGAATGTCTGTCCTCTGACCTTCAGGGACCTGAGGAAGAAATAACTCAGTGGAAGGTTTGAGGTGGGCTGGTGGCTTGGAAAGGAAGAGTTCTAGCAGTAACAATTTATGTAGAGAGGAGGACACTGAGGGAGTGGTTGCAAGGATCTAAAAAGGGAATTTGGTGATCAAGGTTCAGGTAGGGAGACTGCCTGTTTTGTTAGAGAGTAAGAAAACAAGGATGAGGCTATTTTTAGGAAGATCATGTCCAGGCAAGTGGATGACAGTCGTACTTCACAGCAGAAATTCTGATGCTGAAATGCAAACGCTGCTGAGCTTGTGCTGCCAACCTAATGAGCAGAGGAACATGATGAGCCAACTACAGTAAAATGGGGATTTAAATAGCACGGTTCACAGGGAATTTGAATGGGAAAGAGGAGATGTGCAGGACTGGATAGCAGAAAGAGTGCCTTCCTTTTGGGTAAGTCCCCTATACAGCTTTCCCCATAGAGGGCATCAGTGTCATGAACATGTGGAAGGGGAGGTCAGCAGTGACATTAATTTGGTGGTTTCAGCTGGGAAAGCTGAGTCAAAGACCCATGCTTGCCCCATTTGAGAACTGCCTAATCAAACCTGGTGGGAACGTGCTGGTCCTGTTTCTTTTGTTTGAGCAGTTGCTCTGGACCTGTCATTGCTTCTGTTTATCTCACTCTATCAGGGCCAGCCTGTCTGGGGTGGACATTCAATCCTACTCCCACTAGGAGGAAAAGCAGAGTTTCGGAAGCTTGGATTTTATCTCCTTTCCCCTGTATTCTCCATCCTTTGCTTTGGATCACAAAATATAGTGAACCCAAGGGAAAAAAAAAAGCAAAAGCCAAAAATCCCACCATACCTGTTTAAATTTAATGTTCCCATTTCCCTAATTTGAACTTTGTAAAGACTGTGCTGATAAATTGTGTGGTAGTTGTGTTTGTTACCTGCAGCATATTGATTCATTACGTTAAGTACAGGTAACAGGCAGTTGCAACTTAACCTTGTTGTTTAAGATGCTCTGTGAGTCTTTTCCCCCCTTCCCCTGGCCCTGCTATGAGTTCACGTGGCTGCAGGAGCCCTCTGCAGTAGGATTGCATCATCCCTGCTTACCTCTGGCTCTTGGTTTTCAGAAGGTCCATTCTGAACTGCAACGAGGGCAGTCATAGCATCCAGACTTGGGGAATTCCAGGGCAGGCAATGGGAAAGAGCTGTGTGTGAGACCACGTTTATCAAAAGCCTGACCTGAAGGGAGAGGTATAGGTTGAATGAGCAGCTTAGCCATAGAGGCTTGCTTCTCCACTGACTATAGAAAGGTAGGCCAAACTTTGGCTCCCTTGAGAAGATAGGGCATAGCCAGCCAGTTTCATATTTAAGCACTTCGATGAATATTCTGGTCTGCTGAGTCCCCCTTGCTGCTGTCAGATGGGATCCCAAGGCTTGTCAACATGAGTGATTGCAGAGTTACATCTCTCTCTCAGCATATGAGTAAGAGGCCCCCCCATGTTCATTTGGATGAGCTTCACCGCACAGCCTTGCCTGAGGTGATGGTGTGGACAAGAAGGCAGGCCAAGAAGCTGGGTCACTAGCTTGGGAGTAGTGAAGCTGTCAAATGACTCAGCCCATGGTGACGAGAGCAGCAGGACAATGCCTGTGGGGCATCAGGGTTCAGGCAGTTGTCACCAGAGAAGAGTAGGACTGGTCTTGGCCCTTCTCCCTCAATGGCAGCTAACCTGGTGGGACCAGGTGGTGTGGAAATGACACAAGTCCCAATATGATTCCTATAGCCACATAGCAACACGGTATCACCCTGTGGTTCCTATGATAGAGCATCATGATCATTGTTGATGGCTATCGTGGGGCAACAAAGGAGCAAATCTTCCCTCACTGATAGAATGAATGTCCTGCATCTTGTGAAAGCGAGGCTTTCCTCTGTCCTGCTCTGCCTGCCAGATCTCTTGGGTTGGCCTCACACACAGGATTTGCACTGGTTTTAACTGGATTGGCCTAGGAACAGGGTTATTTGAACTGCTGGAACAGGTTAGTGGAGTCTCTTGGTTTGGGTTGGGGAAACCCGTGTAGATGTCACCTGTGCATGCCAAACTGGCACCAGAACCTCTTTTATCCAAAGTAAGAGCAGATAAGCAAGGAGTCAAATCAAATTTAGAAGACTGATTTAGAAAATTATTTTATTAAACTGGTACAGTGCCTGTGTGTGGATTGGACCAGAACTGAAGTGATTGTTGCAGTCACTGTGGTTAAACTCACATACATTTGAGTGCAGGCAGGTTTTTACGAATTCATTTCTGTGGATCAGTCATACTGTTGATCCAACAGAAACACTCTGTAGACCACAGAAGATAAGTTAATATGCTAGATGTCGGCTATGGGCCAGTATTCAAAGGGCTCAGCTGTTGGTAAAGGCCATATCAAGGCACGTAGAGTGGGATGCTGCCATTTGTTACCATTGCAGGGGCACTCAGGTCTGCATCTAACCAGCCTTTCAACATCATCTGCACTCCTTGCTGAGGTGTTAGCCCTGTCCCATCTGTAGCTGAAGGTGATTCAAATGGGAAATTTTTTCCCCAACCCAGGACTCTGCTGGTGCATTGGGATGAGATTCAAGACATTCAAAGGCCAGCATCACACCTGCCAGCTTTCTCAAGTTCAAAATAATGATGGTTTCCAAACCGATTCCGAAATACCAACCTTTTCCTAAAGGGGACTCCAGCAGGAGTGCGAAAGAGGCTGTAGCTCATCTTTAATAATGCTACTTTAAAAAATAAATCATGTTTTATGGATCTAAACTTAGCCTCTCCAGATAAGCGAGTCCGGGGGCCGCTGGTGATTAATATTCAGCGCCGGAGCGTGGCCCAGCAGGGCCCTGATTAATAGTGATGACATCATGACTTTTAAACATTCTGTTAATGCCGGCCCTGGTGACAAATGGGGACGCGCGGCATCGCTTCCCGTGGCATTTGCGTCGCTGCAGCATGGTCTGGGAGCGGTGGCCTCCAACCTCCCCAGGGCCGGGCGGAGGGAGCCTGTGGCTGCCAGCAGGGCTGACCTGCACCATCCCCTGGGACTGGGAGCCACGGGGATGGGAGCTGTGCCCCAGGACAAGGGCTGAGGCAGCTCCCCATGCAAAGGCTCCTGCTTCTTGCTGCGGTCCTGCCTGACTTCTAGGGGGCTGGTACCCCACATCCTCGATGCAGCACGTGTCTCATCCAGGTGTCAAGCCTGTGTCTGTCCCCTGCCAGGCATCATCAGGCAACAGCTTTGCTTCAGCTTCTCCCTTCAGCTGCAGGAATTGATTAATACGTGCGGGTGCTTGCTGCATTGCTGGGGAGAAAGGAGCACCATCACACCATGCAGTCTCACGAATTCCTGGTCTTCACCACGTATGGTCAAGCTCCTGCATGGGGGGGCAGCACACTGCAGGCGTGTGTACTGGCAGGCAGCAGCTCCCCAGATTGGCTCTGCGACTTCACGCTGTGAGCTGATGAGCATCCTGATCACTTCCATTTTCCTCCGCTGCTTGTCTGGCATCTTGTGGGCAGAAGGCTTGAACCGGCGTGCTGGCCCTCACCTCCATAGGTGCTCTGGAAAGGTCTGGATAGACTGGTGTCTGGATGTTAGAGCCTGGATCCTGTTTTTACTTTCTGCTTGCAGAGCTGGAGCTGGACCAGTCCAGTGTGTGGAGAGCAATCAATTAGACGAGACTGCTAAAGCTTTAGAATCCTGCTGGACGGGTTTTTTGCTAAGATTTTTTTGCCTAGTTTCCAAATAAATTCTCCTCCACCATCCCACCAGCGCCAGTGGGAGAGAGGTTGTTTGAAATGCTCTGCCCCAGGAGGGTCCTCGACAGTTTGGGTTTTATAATATGATTTCTCCTTTGCAGTGATCTCTATGCCATACTAGTGCATAGCTCGGGGACCAAACATGTGAGAAGCTCTGAACTGGTGAACATCTGCAGGAGACTCACTGGTTGTGAAGGAATGGGGGCTTTGCCCGGCAACTGCCTCGTAGCCCCATAGTCGTTAAAAGGCTCACAAAAAGCCTGTGGCTGGAGACTGTGGCATTAAAGTTATATTTGGTCTACTGCTGTCTCTTTGAACCTCCGTATATCAAACGACTGCACTGCATTTTTAAGAGCTTTTTTTGTTGAGTAGCCAGGTAGCTTTGGACTTGTTCAGAGTGTGGGGAGTTTTTTTTTATTCCTAAACCCCTCCCTCTAAAACCCGAGACATCTAGCTGTAATGCTGTTCAGCACAGAGCATATTTTATGATCTTAAAGGTCTGAGAATATAAAAAGTGTTATAAATATATAACCTCTGAGCTACTTAGCATCAGCCGGGGAGATGTCCCCCCTCCCCTCTGGTGTGACTAGGAGAATGCAGACACGCTCCCTGTCAGAGAAATCTTAGCTTGGTGGCATAATCTGCTCTGCAATGCTTCACCCTTGTGGCAAATCCTCTCACCCCCTTCTCCGATCAGTCTCGTTCTTTGCACTTTCAAAGTCTTTGCCACCCCACCTTTAATGTGTGCTCCTTGTGCAGTGATGAAGTGCATTTAGGAGTGAAGGCAGCGCAGACGGGATCAGGGGCATCTATTTTTGTGTCTCAGCCATGGACTCATGTGTACTCGGTTTCTCTGTGCTTCAGCTTGCTCCTCAGCATCAGGAACAAATTGGTATTTGTCATAAGCTCTTTTGATCCTTGAAGAAAATGAAGGGCCATTTAACATTTTTAGAGTAATAATAGTAATGGAGGGAAAGGGATGTATTCTGGTATCTGAGAAGAGTGGGTATTTGTTTAAGAGAGTACTTTAGAATAATAGCAAAAAGGACCTTTAATCTCAGAATTTCAAGGCACCTTGTAAACCATAAACATTGATTCTCCTCCTTCTTGTTATTCCTCATGGGCATTTTACTGCTATAAAATAGAGCAAGGTTCCTACCCTGATGATCTTGCAGCAAGAACAAATGAGTATTAAAGAGAACTGAGGCAAAGTACAAGTGGGATTTGGGTGGCAAACACAACTGGGGAGTGTTCTGGGAATGCGTGGTTTATGTTCATGTTATCTCACCCATGGGGACATGCATTCTGGCTAAGTCAGTCTCCTGGACACCTGTGAAAAAGAAATTTATCCTGCCCTTGGGAAGCTGAGTAGTGGGGCATGTAAATGAGGTTGGTCACTCAATAAATTACTCTTCCAGCAATGTAGCTTTTAACCTGACAAGGAGGTGAGTTGGGTGAGCGTTGTTGAACTGTGGAGGGGACGAGGAGCAGGCAGGGGAGTTTCCTTCTGCTCCCACCATAGTTAAAGATTTCCTACTAGAAGCCAAAGGACAGGGATTCTAGATTTGCCTCTGTAAGTGTGTGCCTGCTGTGTTACCTCTACACTGATAATGTTAGGTCTCCTTTTTTTTTTTATGTCTTTTTTTCTTTTTTCTTTTTCCAGTTTCTATAAAGTAAGAACTGAAAACCAATTTGAACTGCTCTGAAATTTTGGGTTCTTTTGTTTCTTTGCATTTCTATTGGATTACATCCCTGACATTATTGCCAAGAAGTTAAATAATACATCCAGAGATGGAGGAAACAGAATAATGCAGCTCTGCAGCTTATAGCTTTTCTAGTGCCAGAAAGCTTGTTGAGTTGAAAATTGTGAGTGGCAGGCAAATTTAGACAAAAATGTTTTGGAAATTATTTTTTTCTCTTTCCTTTTTTTATCTGATAAAGACCAAAATGTACCACTGAAAGCTGTAACGTTCACAGCAAAATAACCACAGAGATTCAGAAAAATAAAAGCAGTTAAGAAGGAGACCTGATTGCTTAACAAACGCTGGTGGTTGCAGACCATGCATTATTCAAAAAGCATGGGCTGTGCCATTCCATAGCAGAAGGGGCTGGACACAACTGACTCAGCTGGAGCATTGTGCAAGGTCAGATGATGAGGGAAATTCAGACTAAGCCTCAGGACTGATGGAGGACACTCCCAGCACCTATGGAAGGAGTAGAAGGATTTCCATTGTCATGTATGGATTTTGACAGCTAGACCAAATTAAATCCATCAACTCCAGCTCCAACCCTCTGCCCTCAGTTGGCAACCTTCACCCCATCTCCCCATTCTCTGCAGCACCCTGTTTTTGCAGGGAACACGAAGGTCTGGGTTTAGCCTGTCTGTGCTTTGACTTGTCCTCTCTCTGTCTGTGGATGGTAGGCAGAGTCAAGGGCAGTGAAGCTTGGACCTTGGGTGCCTCAGGGCATCATGTGACAGCCTGGATGTTCTCCTTAACCTTTTCATCCACAATGGGTCCCCTCTTTACCACCTACTACACCATCCCCAAGCTTCTTCAGAAAACCACTCGCTAAGTCTTGGTCAGATCAACTTGTCCTCCCTCTTTTGCATATGGGAAGAGAAAGAGCTAATAAAGCCCCTCCAAAACAATCTGAACAGAAGCCATTATTTTCTGTCCAGGCCTTGCTGAGAAATAATGATCTGCCTTTAACCACCCACTCGTGCCTCTGCTTATCCCCCTGCTTGTTCGTGACCTTCACTCATTGTATCCTGTTGAATTGGAGCTTGTATATTCCTGACACACAGGAGCTGCATCTTCATTCATTTGTGGTAAATGCCTAAGACACTCAGGGCACTTGAAATTAAATAATCAGCCATGAAACAAAAGACCCCAAATGAGCACACAGGCACATTGTCTGTTTTATTTGCAGCTAAGTTCTCTCTAAAAGCCAGCAATGTGTGATGCTTCTTGCTGCTTTTTTAGTTTAAAGCAGATGTTATATACATTATTAGAAGGCATATCCTTGCAGTCCATGATGTAATGAGAGCAGGAAGTGAGGAGCTGGGATATCTCCTGCTTTTTTAGGGGAAGAGAGGAGTGTGGAACAAGGGCTCTGCATTCAATAAAAATGTTCTGTGCTTTTGTGCCTTTTGAGGCTGAGTGTTTCTGTCAGGTTAAGGGTGGTATGTGTGTGTCAGGGAGGGAGGGGAGGAAATAAAGGTTTTAGTGCTCTATGTTGGATCCGTGTGGCATGGGTCGGTGGAGATGTGAGATATGCCAGGCTCTGGAGGGCAGTGTGTCTGTGCTAGAGGTGAGAGAAGATACTACGGGTTTTGTGGTGGTGCTTGATGCTCTCAGAAGCCAATATTGTAATATCAGGTGCGTTAAAAATATGAAAAACTGTGAGAGATACAGGCGTATCTTTGCACCCAGCATAGATTTAGAGGGCTTTCACATCCTCCCTTTTGGAAGAAATCCCTGGAAAAGATGCATTTGCCATCCTTGCTGAAGAAAAGCCATCTGAGAACAGCCCCATGCAGCACCCTGACCATGGGTGGGACATCTTCAAGAGGGAAATGTGTAGCAGTGCAGTGAATTCCTCCCATTTTCTTTCTCTCCCTGGGAGCAGATAAATGCATTTGGTTTAAAATTTTGAAAGGACAGGAAGTATTTCGTGTTTGCGTGCGCGGGCCTCAATCTCCCCTCGGATCACTGTAAGAGCTGCTAGGTGTGTGCAGCTGAAAGATAACACACTCATCTCCTCCGCCGAGGGCAGGCAGCAGAAACCAGGCTGGCAAGCCCAGGTTATCTGTTACCAGCACGCTGCTTGCTGCATCTCTCCTCTCTCCCTGCCTGCCTCCAGCCAATTCCACGTGAAACCCTCTACCTATGAACGCATGGTTGTAATTTAGTCCGTTGTTCCTCCTGTGCCTGGGGGAAGCTGGCCAGGGAGCAGGGAGGGTCCCGTGTGGTGGCAGTGGGCAGAAGTAATTAACAGCCTGCCAGATAGAGTGTGGTCTGGCAGTGCCTGGCAGTCCCCAAAAAACCTCCTGGTTTGCACGGAGCAGCACTCAGGTTACTGGTTACCTGCCAAAGTGTTCTTCCCTTTCCTTACTAGCCACTCCTGAAAGATTTGTGGAAGCCCTTCAGGAGGTCTGTGAGTGTGGCCCAGAATGCTTGCTGTGTCAAGGTGGTAAAACTGAACAGAAAACTCAGTTGTGCCTATTCGATGGGGGAATCTTGGAAACCCATGTTTGTGAGTAGCAAGCAGGGGAGATATTTATCTTCCTGGGGACAGTTGACACTGCTTCTGAGATAACTGTCAATTTATATCAGAATATCAAAGGGGCTTGGTGTGTCACAGCCACTTCCCCATGTTGCAGGCTATTCAGGTTGCTACTGCGTTGAGTAACACCTTTCCAAGTGGAGATGTGATCAGTCTGCTTCAGCTCTGGTCTTAACACAGTCACCTCTCCCCACAGAAATTATTATACCCACCATGCACTATATTTCCAATAAATGGAAAAGCAGGTTGGAGCTTCCCCAAAGACCAGAAGGTTTATATATGGGTAGGGAGCAGGAAAGCCACTACATCTATGCTCTGCCCATAGAGTCAAAGAGGGCTTTTTGTTGAAATTACCAAGTAAATAAGTGGAAGTTGTCCATGCAAACCCCTCAGGTAGCTTTGGGAATCCCAACTATAGGCTCCAAAATGTGAATTTATTCTTTTTCTATTTGTGCTTTTCTAATTTCTAATTTCTATTTGTGCATTTCTAATTGTGCTTTTGTTGTTTTTTTGTAAAGAAAAAAAAAAGAAGCAAGTGAAGGGAAACAGAAAGGAAGAGAAAGAGGGAGGGAGGGAGATGAAGGAAGATGAAGGAGGAAGGAAGGAAGAAGCGAACTGTAGTAGGAGAATATTAAGGTTTGATAAGGTAGAGAGAAGTTGTGGTGTCAAGGAACCTTGTCTCACTCATTCTGTGTGCTGCATAAGTTATGAAGAAAAGTGAGTGACACAATATATCTTGTTATTTAAGGAACAGGATGAAGGCTGTGCCATGTAGTTTTAGAATTTCCTTGCATTAGCATACTTGTACAGCTATCATATTTTCAGTGTATCCATTTAGTGGGGTTTTTTTTCTTTTTTAATGAATTTTGCTCCTTTCTTAGATTTTCTGTATTTCATAACTTTTTGTGAAAACTGCTGCATAATCCCCACTTTCAGCATAGCAGAGCCCTGATGATGAATGAATCACAGAACAGTTGGGGTTGGAAGGGACCTCTTGAGACCATCTAGTCTGACCCCATTGCTCAAGTAGGGTCAGCTGGAACAGATTGCCCAGAACCACGTCCAGTTGTGTTTTCAGTATTTCTGCAAATGGAGACTCCACAACCTTTCTGAACAACCTGTTCCAGTGTTTGACCACTCTCAGAGTTAAAATATTTTCCCATGTTCAGGTGGAATTTCTTGGGGTTTAGTTTGTGTTTTTAATGAAGGAGGCATTGCTGAAATGAAAGATGGGAAGACAAGCCAGAACGATTCCTTTACACACTTATTTTAGCTTAGAAAAGTGATGGGAGAGACCATCTGGAGAAAGCAGGAACTAATTTTAATGGGTGGAACATGGCTTCATCTGAAAAAGTTTGATCCACTGTTAGATTTTTGAGTGTCTTAAAGATTGTGGTGTAATCAGAGCCTTGCTGTTTATTTGTAATGAAGACAAACAGGTGTCAGCTGTAAAATTTTTTCCTGGATCTGGGCTCAGAGATTTTATTTTCCAGAACTTTTCAGAAGTTTTGATTCAGATTTTATTTCTAGTTTTCCTCTCTTCTTCTCTGGCCAAGATGAAATGTCTGAGCCTTGATTTGAGGTCTGTGAGAAATCTGGAAATGAGGGGGGGAAATGCATACCTCTTAGGACTGGCAACTCCCTAAGTGTCCTGGGGTGTTACACCAAGCATTAAATCAATGTACCTTAGCTTCCTGGGACTGCTGGTAAAGCTTACCAGGTTGAGGACATGGATCAAAGTGACATGGTAGCCCAAGATGACCCAAAGAGCCAGTACTTGAGAGAAAACGGAGAGAAAATGCTGCAGCCCTGGTTCCTGAACATGCACAGTAGCATCTGCAGGAAAGCAGCCACAGATGTCACCTCTCTCTTTTGAGGTTTCACAGTCTGGATCTTAATCCTGCGGGTTGATAGGCAGTTCTTGAAAGATGATGAGGATCCCCAGCTGCCCCTCAGTGTGGTGTGGAGGGGGATCTGCACTGGGAGGGATCACCGGGGTGGATGCTGCTCAGTAGGAACTGCAGGGAAGGACCTGGGCCTCCTGGGACCTTGTTCAGACTGAACCTCTAAGCAGGATGATTGCCCATCAATAAGGAAGACACCACAGACAACCACCGCCTGGTTCTTGACAGTGTGATGGGATATTCATGACAGCATAATAAGGTTTTGGTGAAATGCAATATTTTATTCTCGTTACTGGAATACAGCAGGGGCCCTTTAAGTCAGAAAAATTGATTTCAGAATAGAGTTTGTTAGAACCTTTCCATCCCACAATCGATGTAAATGGGCAAATATCATTCTCTTTAAATCCAGTTTTCCTGAGGCACAGATGTGCTGGACACACATTGGAGAAGCAGGAAGAACCCCCCTGTGCACCATTAAAGCAGAGAAAACCAGGCAAATTCTTCATGCACAAAAAGACCTCTGAGGAGGAGGCTGAGTGAGCCGCATGTGAATGGGCCAAATTACACCCTCAGCCCTGGTGTAATGCCACTGAAGTCTGGAGAAGGCAAACGGGAGCTGTGAGACCTGCCTGCTGATACATGAAAGGAGGTGTTGCAAAGAAGAGAAAGAGACCAATTATTCTCACTAGCCAACAAGGGAAGTACGGAGAATATTTAGGTCAGGTATTAGGAGAAAGTTTCTAGTTGGTGAGTTATTAATCAGCTCAGGCAGGGCAGACGCTGGAAAATCAGCCCTGTACTTGTAGGCAGGGAAACAAATGAGCATTGTTTGTCTAGAAGAACAGGGAATTGTGGAGGTTGGGGTGGGTGAGAGGCTGAAGTCCTGGCATTGAGTCATAGCAATCTTGTGGAGGGTTATGATTTGCAGTGCCTGCAGGCAAAACTAAGCTATCTATAGCCTAAATAGGTCCACTACCAAATAACAGACATCAATCTGTAAAGACATGAGCAACATGAATGTGGGTAGCTACTCAGTCACTGGCTTGCAAAACTGCTAGGTCAGGTACACACACCTCCCCAGATCTGGGGTTACCTCCACTGGAGGAATATGTGTGTCATCTGCACTGCTGGGGAGAAGGCATTTATTTCTCTGCTCGCTGAAAACTAGATGGAAATATGCAAAAAAAAATAATAATCCTTAGAAACATTCTATATGATTGAAAACCAGTTTTTAATCTCTGGAACATCTAAGATTTCAACATTTATGTCACCTGGCCTGAGAAAAGATGGCGAGGAAAATTTAATATTGGAAGCACTTATAAAGAGTCTAAAAATGTTTTGCTTCAACCTCACCAAAGCATTTACCTTCCCCTTTGTGTTATATTCACATAACACAAAAGCAACGTTTTTTTCAGCCCTATACAAATGAGATCCTGTCTTGAAAATTTTCCTTGAAAATTTCGGCACAATTGATATTTTCCTGCAAAACATGCCATTTCTGTTCATCTTGAATTTTCTCCCACAAAATGTTCCTTTCAAAAATATTGGGCCATTGCTAATTACCATTATGAAGCTGCTGTTGCTGTGGTAGACACTTTAAAACGTAACCAGAGAGAGCAGTAGTTTGTAGCCTGTACCTCATTACACCAAAGGATGTAGCAAAAATACCCCTTTGCTGCTACTGAGATGGACTGGGATATTGGCTTTCCTCAGCTGACAGCATCCCTGCCTGACCATTGTATCTAGTCCAGCCTTATCTCTTACTCTCTCAAAGAGACTGTACCTGTTTCCATAACCGGGGTGCGAGGAGGGTGAGCACCACGATGTGTGGGCACACTTACCAGCCTGTCTCCAGTTCAGTGGCAGAGAAGGGTCGCTAAGGTTTCCTTTGAGGGCCCCGTGGGTACCTATTCCAGTGTTTCAAATGTCTCCCCAGAGCCAGCTTTCTTACTGTTGAGGTTGCTTGTGGTTTTGGTCATACATACAAAGCTATTTCACTTGAAAGAGTATAGCCTGCTCTGGAAATGAATACCAGCTCTTCCTCTTAGCAGGAGTTCAGACTGGGGAACCCAAGGTCTGTGATTTCAAGCCAGGCTGATGGCACAGCTTAGACACATGCATACCCCGAGGCTTTCTTCTGTTGGGTGGGCATGAAGATAAATAAATAGTGTAAATATTCCCACACTCACACTTGTTTTTTTCCTTCCTTTTCAACCTTTAGCTGGTTGTGTTCCTGGATTTTTATTGTGATTATACAAGCAGTGTCTCTTGCTGCTCAGTAAAACACAACAAAATGAGCTCTGTCCTTCTCTCCCTCACATGTACAAGCACATAGACATTACGCAGCTGTAGTCCTTGTGAACAGGCCAACATGGATGTCATTTAATAAGTATACTTATGTGGAGCCTGATTTCTCCAGAGGAATTGCAGCCACTGGGCTTTAGAATGAAAGGCTGGCCTTAATGCCAGCCATGCAGCTGCAGGGCGCATGGGTCACTCACTGGAAACCTAATGAAAAGGTTCAGAGAGAGATTTGTTTGGACACAGGAAGACTACATCTTTCGAGGGGGTTTGACCCTGCCATTAAGGTCATTTACAAAGGCACTCAGCAGGTAGCATCGTGCCCTCATTAGTCTGTGCTAGGGCAGGGTGGTGTGCTTCGTGTTGACAGTGCTGTGTCCCCAGCGCTGCCCGGAGATGCCTGGAGTGGGAAGTAGAAGCAAATTCAGGAGTGTGGGAGTCCCAGCTGTGTAGCGAGGCAGTTTCCACCCCTGCTGGTTTCTTCTTTCTCTGGGCTCGTGGGTGCCAAGAGCAGGATATAACACAGGCTTCAGAGATGGAAAAGGCCTAAGAGGTCCATCCATGCCCTCTCCAGGCAGGTGCAATGCTTTTATTTGAGCATCATGCTGTTAGGATTTCCTGAGGTGACATTAAGTGGATTCATGGCCACAGCTGAGACTGGTGCCACATCAAGCCCCAGCGTATTGCGGAACCATTATTTGGTCTAATGAGGGGAATAAATACACCTGGAGGTAGGGAATCCTCTCTTGACCTGGGGATTTGGCCGGATAGATAGGAAGCCTTATCAGCCCTGTTCCATGCAGGAGATAGAGGGTGATTTTTAGTCCCTTCAGTGGGTGGTAAGTGATACTTGAGCCCTGTTGCCTCCCAGTTGCCTCCATGCTTCATTACCTTCCCATCTCCTCCCACTGCCCCCTCCCTGTATTGCCACCTACTCTCATAATAGCTACTGCACCAGCACACCACTGCTGCAATAACAAACACCGCCTCGTTTCAGCATGATGAATGAAGAGTTTTAATGAAACTGGCCTAAGCCATTCCTGGCAGGCTGCCTGGTTTTTGTTTGTTTTAAGCAGGGGTGATCCATCACCCTCCTGACTTCTCTCCATCGCAGCATCCCCAATCAATGAATGCACTGCGCCAGCCTCCCTCCTGTATCCCTCACTAGCAACCCAGTGCCTGGCTCCCTGCATTTACCTCATCCCACCGTGACCCTGACCCCCTTCCAGGTTTGCTCCCCACAACAAAGATGTTGGCTGTGTGTCTTCCCTTTGTCAATAGCTATGGCTGCGGGTTAACAGGTTGCTCAGGGCCATACCAATGTGGCTGTCATCTCTGTTCATCTCCAGTTGGCAATGCTCACGCACACACATACGCACACAGTGCTTGCTAATAGTACAGTTGAATGTCTGGTAGATATTAATTACCCTTGCATCCTGCTCTTTCATTAGGATCTCCTGTCTCTCCTGGGACAGGCTGTAAATCAAAGTGTGACTCACAGCTTTCAGTACGGGCAAATATAAACAAGCAAGCCCTGAAGAGGGAAAGAAATAAAGCAGAGCTCCACCCATCCTCTTGGGGAAAACAAAATAGAAAGAAAAAAGAAGGGAAAGAAAAAAGCAATCTCAAAAGCACGAAGCACTTTAATCAAGTGAGCAGGTACCAGCCCCCAGCTCAGCGCGCTGGAGGCATTAGGAAGGAGGGTAAGAGAGGTCCCTGTATGCATTGCTCTGTCTCCTCTTGCAGTTTTTTTGTTATTACAGGGCAGAGAGAAAGAATCATGTTGTTCTTTTTCTTCTTTGAAGGAATTAAGTTGACGGGTGTATGTGCAAGCAGTGGAATGAGGCAGGACAGAGGAAGGGAGCAAGCCAACTGGAATACAGAGCTCAGTGTAACATCAAACATGGGACTCCAGGAAGAAAGAGTGTGAGAGCAATGTCAACGTAACTTGCTTTTCTGACCTTTCTCCAGCTGTCCTTAGCACTTACGTTTTTCTGAGCAGCTTGATGACCTGTGTTGAACAAATGCCATCTTTAAGCATTTCTCCAAATGTTTGACGTTTTTTCCTGGGAGTATAACCTGCTGAAGTTTCTTTCTATCTGAGAAGTACCTGGGGAAAGGAACTTGGTTTCTTTAAGCACATGATGACGCAAAATCTGGGGAGCATAAGAGGCAAACAGGAAAATCCATACGAGTTAGCAGAATGCACCTGAAGAAACTTGTTAACCAGAATTTTCAAAGGAAAATCTGGAAAAGCTTCTAGATAAAAGCATGTGTGGGTGTTTTCATCTATAAAAGCTGTTCTACTTGACCAGGTTCTTGTGGCTTTCATAAGCACAATGAACAACAAAATTTGGAGCACTGTTGCTCTTAGAGTTAAGTCAGGTGTTTTGGGAACAGGGAGGTGACATGTGCTGCCCTTGCTGTTTACCACTCCTGATTTTTTTGTTGAAGAGTTTTCAGAGCAGAATCAAGACCTTGCAAATGCCATGACGGGATTTATATTTCTTCCCTGCCTTTTATGCCAAATTGCTTTACAGCCTCTCCTGGTAGAGAGCATTCAGAGTGCAGCTTTCTCTGTGCAAGGCTATATCCATGTTTGCAGTTGGATACAAAATGGAGCAGGAAGGGATACTGTTGGACAAAGGCTCTGGAGGAGAAGTCCTGTCTTTTAAAAATGCCTTAAAATCTCTGATGTTGAGGAACAGCAAATCAAACTAAAAAAAGTCTAAAAAATAAGCTTGGACAGGCTGACTGTGAAGCAGACCGTTGCATAGGGGTACCCATTCCAAAACAGCACATTTCCATCCTTGCTGCTTTACAACTTTTCAATCTGCAGCTTGTTGTGAAGGAAGAAAACTTTTCTTCTTTTCTTACCTACCTATCATCTCATAATGATAAGGCCTGCTGGGGGGTTGAGATAACCCTGCAAGCCCAATAGGGACATACAGATTTTCTTCTTTTGCCCTTTCAGTTAGGAAAATTTGGCTGCACCTTATTAAATACATTCCAAATCCCCAAGCTTATTCTTTTAATCCCAGGGTTTCTTCATACAAAGAAATTATATCCTGTACAGCTTGCTAATTAAAAAGTGGTCCCGTTTTCTTGTAGGAGCCTTGATGGACCCTTTATAGGGGACCTGGAATGTCTCTCCTTTATTTGTGGGTATTCCTTTCACCTGTGCTCACCTGCTGTGAAAATAACAACTGAGCTTGGAGAGTACTGTATGGTCCTACATCCCACCACTGTTAGGCCTTTGAGATCAGGGTACCCCTCAAATCTAAATATCTCTTTTACTACCTTATCTTCCTGAACCTTCATCAATTTTCCTTGAAAACAGAGCTTAAAGTAAATGTACTAAGATATCTCATTACCAGGAGTAGAAGCAGGGATTCAGTTAGTCGACTGCTGTATTGCACAGGGAGATAGAAAAAGCATATGGAGCCTGGGCTATCTAATCTAATCTCACTATGTCTATATAATCTGGGTAAATGGCTAATCTATCACAAAGAGATAATAATAATTA
Organism: Aegotheles bennettii; assembly: GCA_013398125.1. Taxonomy (NCBI): domain Eukaryota; kingdom Metazoa; phylum Chordata; class Aves; order Caprimulgiformes; family Aegothelidae; genus Aegotheles; species Aegotheles bennettii. Next base: position 954,732 of record VZRW01003865.1, on the reverse strand, counting down.
AGGCTGCAACCAAGTTCCATTAGCAAAATTGATGTGCACTGATCCCTATTGGGTTTACTTCGAAAGCAATAGGGAATTTTTTTTCATATAGCTCAAAGAAAATTAGTCAAAGTGGGTTTTTGAGTTAGAAGGCGTTAACAAATTAACCCAGATTTGAAATTTTGGCTCCTAACTATCATTTGTTTTCTCATCTTCTAGCTAAACATAGCTTTATCACTGTCCTGTATTCCAGATTCACGTACGGTGAAAGCCTCCTGAGAATTCGCTGCTGGGTGTATTAGTGGAAAATAGGTTGTAAATCAGCAGAATCATTAACTCTTGTTTTATGTAAGAGCAGTGATTGCTCTGTGCTCTGGAAAGAGGTGTTCCGCCGCATACTAGCCCCTCATAATCCAAGGAGAATAGAAAGAGTCATTTTTCAGGATGCCTAAGAAGGAGGTTTTCTTTTGCACAGACTCCTCTGAGTATTTGCTGTCCTGCTCGTGGTGGTGGTGGCAGAGTAACCCAGATTTTTTAATCTTTTTTTAAAAACTCTAGTGTTCACCTTTAACACTGGAGACATTTTAACAGTGTGAGGAGGTTCATGAGTATGGGAAGGTAGAGGGGCACTTTTGACTGACTCTTGGAGAGTGGCTTTTTGGTTTTGATTTGCTTACACAGCTTGCTACAAAACAGCTTCATAACTTGTTGATGCTGTTGGTTTGGGGGTGTACACTACAAACTGATCTAGTTGGAGAACGAAGATGCTTGAAACCAGCCCAGTTTTTGGACTAGTGCTTCTAAGGAGTCCTCTGAACATCCTCTATCAGGAGAGGCAGGGATGTTTAGAATCATAGAATCATTATGGTTTGAAGGGACCTCCAGGGTCATCAAGTCCAACCTTTATCCCATCATATTCCTAACCATTAGACCATTAGACCATGGCCATGGTTTAAATTAAGGCAGCCTCTTGTCTAACTTCTTATGAACTATCCTGCAACACAGCACTGGTATGGCAATGAAATGCTCTGACAACTCACTTTTTTGCACTTACCAGCCCTTTTCACTGTTTGCTCAGTGTCTCACGGATGGTGAGAAAAAGGATTTGTCTTGCTATGAGTAATTAGCTGTCGAGTAGGTGTAGGAATCTGCACCCAAGGATGCCAAGTTACTCCAGCTTGGTAAGACAGGATGCAAAGACTATGTGTGAGACAGACAACAGTACTGTAAAAAGACAGACAGTGATTTCACGTTGTGAAGAGTTAGGCGGGTGCTTAAACTGGTCATGTGTAGCACAGACAGAATTCAGGCAGTTAGCTGATGCTCTTTCTCCGTGCCTCCTGGCTCCTGCCATCTTCCTTGACTTATTCAAAAAAGCAGCTGGTCTAAGCTTGCTCTTCCACAGTCAGAAAATATCCAGTACCCAAAGGGGATGGGGGTGTACTGTAAGAATTTCTGGGTTTTTTTCTAAATCTAGTGTCATGATGTTTATGGAAGGAAGGAGCTGAAAGCAAAGGCTGGAGTCGGATAATGTGTAGTTGGGAGACATGTGAAGCCCCTTCAAACCAGCAGATTTCTGTTTTGACCAGCATCCAGCCCAGGGTTCAGCACACCAGCTCTGCTAATGCTTCATACTGCTCCCCAGCCTGTGGTTCCCCTCACTGTCTCCCCCAGTGTAGCACTTCTGACTGCATTCGTTGGTTTGCTGCACAGCTCTGCCCGTGCCTCTCATGTGTGTCCTGTAGCTTCGCTGGCTTTTCACAGGCTGGACTTTCCTTTTCAGAGGTGCATGGAGATGACCCTTCCTCCATGCAAAAGACTGCAGACTCCATGGCCCATTTTCTGCCACCTCTGGAGAGATTTCTAAGTCACCTCCTTGCTTCTGTCTTCCTTTCCTTCATTCCCTCTTTTTTCCACTCTATCCCATATAGTATCTGTCAGATACTATATTCCTACCCCCAGAACTCCTAATAAGGTGGAGATAAAAGTGTTCCTTTATTAATAATTGTGAAAAATGGTGTGTGTGGAGTTCAGAACCGGGAGAGCAAAAGAAAGACAGTAATTAGCTTGTTTCTGTATCTCTGCTCACTGAGGCATTTTGGATTCAGTGAGAAAATTCTTGACAGATTTTCTTTTCTTTTTGTTCCCCCCCCTTCCACCTCCCCTTTCCTTCTTTTCTTTTGAAGTATCATGCAAAGTTCTTGGGTTTGGGTTTTCTTTTTCTTAATGATAAATTCTATAATCCATGTACATTTTTTTTCTTCCCTCTGACTTGTCAGAGATATCAGCTCAAAACATATCCCTTTGTTTGCCTGTTTTTCTAGGCAGTTCTACATTCAGTCTCCTAGAAGGAAGTAAACATGCCAATTTTCCATTGACTATCAACGTTTAAGAAGAAGGGGTGATTTCATTAGAGGCATCCAGAAAACCATTGTTCACCAACTTTGTTTGTCCCTTTGTGGGGGACAAAGAAAGGGAATTTAATATTCCTCATTGTTGTTTCTTGTATCCTATACTAACACATGCTGGAAGGATGAGGCAAGTAGTTTTCATCTGGTGTTTTGCTTCAGCTTTCCCCAGAGGAGCTGCACTCGCTCCCTCACCCCAATGCATGCTTCCTTCATGGAAAGGAATTCTCAAGCAGGATATACACAGACAAATTGCTAGCAACTAACTCCAAGTCCTTACTCCCAAGCACCCTGGTTCTCTGCTCTTCTGAAATGTGTGCTGGGACTCCTCCCCTGTTGCTTGAGCTGCACATGAGGGCGTAACACCCTTGGGTAAGGGTGTCAGAGCTAAACCCTATGAGGATTAATGCAAACTGTTCCCTAACAAGTGTTGCATTGGAGATCACGGCAGCAAAGCACTCTCTACCTGTAGGGAAAATCTAGGACAGCAGCAGCCCTCTGCTAACTAGAGCCCTTGAGCTCAGCTGTACTGCCGTGGCAGCCAGAGACCCCAGTGGTGACCAGGGACCATCACTGTTGGCACTGCAGGGGACTGGAGCATGGAACAGCCCTTGTCGGTGGCACTGTCAGCCTGAACAGAAGACAGAAAGGGGCAGGTGAAAGGGCTTCCCCAGAGGTATCTGCTGGATGTAGGACTAAGAAACACATCTTTTGACTCAAGGCCCAGGGGCCTTACAATTGCTGTAGCCTGTCTCTGAGTCACCATACATGTGCTATAGAAAGAGCAAGTGTTTATTTCCTTTTTCTTAAACGTTACAGGAAGGAAGAAACTAAGAGGACAGGAAATAAGAAAAGGACTGACTAAATCAGTGTTGTTTTGTCCCATCTTGTCTTTCCTCCTGGAATGGAAATAAGTGGCAAGACAGAGTTAGTCCATGGGTAAATGAGGGGAGTAAGACATCACTTTTGATGCCTTCAGTAACTGAGAAGTCCTTCTCACTTTAGTTTGGAGCCCTTCTTCAGGAGTTTCTTTTGCTGCAGGGTGCATTTTGTTGATTTACATTAAGAAGCAAACCAAAGTCCAAAACCAGCAAGCATGACATAGGTGTGGTAGAACCTTCCCATTTTGAAAGACAATTTGCAGTAGTAGACAGTAGTAGAACATAACGAAATGAGTACTTGGAGCCAGTAAAAGATTATTTTGACTGTACTTTTCCCTGCAGAAACTAGGCACCTCTGAAAGCATCCAGCCTGCACCATGTGCCAAGTCTCCCTGTTCTAGAACGGGGTCACCTGAGAGAATTTGTTTAATATCTGTCCAGTAATCAAAAATGCTAGATCTTAAAAAAATGATGGTTCTTTATTCCAATTCTTAGTTCATTAATTAAAAGCTCCTATGAGACAACAAGGGTGAGTGGGATGCAATAAAGACACTAAGAAAGAATAAGAACATTATAACGAAAGCAAATTAATGGGGCTTCACATAGTGGTGCTAATGGATGTTTTTGAACTTAGAAGGGAAGCGATGAGACAATTGAGTAATGAATTTTGCCATCAAAAAATCACAGCTGAGCCAACATCACCATATAAAGGGAACTGATTTATTGATTATAATGGAAAAGACTAATAGATGGATTTAGTGAATATGCAACACATTTTTTTTTTCTACAGGAATGCCCTTAAAAAGCCACTCATTTATCTATCCCTCCCCAAACTGGAGGAGTAGTAATTTCATCCTTTGTTTATACAGTTCTTGAATGTACACATTAGCACCAAGCGTGGGGCATATGAATGGAAGGCTTAAATATAAACTGCAGAGGCTGAGGAAGCAATAAGCAAGACATAGACTGCCAGAACTCTGCTGTGTTTCTGAGAGAGCCTGCCTATGACACAGGGAGGACCAGGGACTGTGGGGACAGCTTTGCAGCATGCTAATGTGAAGGTCTGTGGGTGGATCACATGTTCTCAGTGCTGAAACCTCAGCTGAAAAAAATGCGTGCAGGACTGACCACAGTGTCTCAGAAGAGAGGTGCCTGAGAGCAGAGCAACAGGAATAATGATATGTCTGGGGATGCCTGAGGATTCTTATGCAAAGAGAAAGTTCTTTGAAAGTTTGGGACAAATAGAGCTTGTATGTTGGTAAGAAGGAGAATATGTAAAAGTCTGCGTGTTCGTGAGAGAGCACCTCAGTTTTTAGAAGAGAGAAGAAGGATGTTTGATAGCACTACAAGATGAAAAAGGAGGAGTATTTTTTTTCCCTGTAACAGGCAGGCTTGCTGTAGAAATCATTGTCATGTAACATCATCAATAGCTAGCTTTCTTCGGGGCTCATAAATAAAAAAGATCCAGTATTCATTGAGTGTATCCAGAGCTGTCTTAATCAAGGAGAATACGTTCTGGGAAGAAGAGCCAGCCATATGCAGTCAGTAAGAGTTAAGGCTTCTCTAGGTCTCAAAACCCAGAACAAGGCCTAATATAGAGGGACAAGCTGTTCCACATCTGTCTGCATGGTGTACTCGTACCTTCCCTGAAGCATCTGGTGTCACGGCCAGGATAGGGGACTGGATGAACACCATGGCCAACATAGTCTGGCATTTACCATGTTGCTCAGTGGAACCTCTTCTCCAGCTTCCTCAGCAGTGAGTTAAGGAGTGGGTGTGCACAAACGCATTGAGAAATCACCATGTGTTATGACCATGGCTTAACATTTTACCTGTGACAAGCCCCAGCTCTCAATTGCACTGGAGTGCAACCTACTGCACCCTGCTGCATTCTGCACACAGCCTTTCAGGGACTAATTATCATCTCATCCTGAAATCGCTTTAACCACCAGAGGGAGGGAGATAACATCTGCTTAACATCTGCACAGCAGCAGGCTGCCGGTGAGCTCGAGACATGCGACACAGATGAAAACATCCAGTTGAAAGTGCAAGGAGTGATAACTGTAGCTGGCCATTACTGCAGGGCAAGTGTTCCCCTTGGGCACGGAGCTGTGTATCAGCGTGGTTCCCTCTGATATGTTCTCTAGTAGTGTGGACTCAGTTATGTGCTTTGGGAGACATTCCACAACCTGCTGCTGTACCTTGCTCTCAGGAAGTTTTTCTCAGGCTTGGTCTGCATTTGCTTTTTTCCCTTTGTTGTATTCATATTGATGTCCTGTCTCCTATTCACAACCACGACAGGCATATTTGACCCTTTCATTCTTTGGGTGCTCTAATTATCTGACTGTTTTGTTGCTCTGCTCTGCTCTTGTTCATTTTTGTCAATACGTTTTGCATAATGAGGTGCTCGGGAGTAGAGATAGCATCCTGCATGTGCTCATGTGAGAGCTCCACATAGAGGGAAGTGATTCCCTCCCTGCACCATAAAAAAGGGCTGGGGGAAGGTTACAGTGTGATTAAAGTCTCTGTCTTTGGACACAAGGTAGGAGAGCAAAGAGGGTTGTGATGAACATCTGCTCTTGGTAGAAATTTTCAAGTCCTGCTCTTCACTGAGGTGAGTTTTTAGGCCATCAAGGACCCACAAAACACCTACTTCCCACACCACAGGTGACAAAGCACACCAGTTCTCTGTCCTAAATGATTGAATCTCCAAAGGTTTGGATGTAATGTGGACTACAGCCCCTCCAAACAGATGATGCTTCAATACTGAATCTTACCCAACACTTTTGAACCAAAACACTCTCTTTTTAAGGCATTGTATGAGAGCTTCACTATGATGTCAACACCATAAATCATCATATGTGCAATGTAAGAAGTCCACAGCAATGGAGGCATGGAGGAAAAGAGACTTCAGTGAACTAGCTCACTCCTTCATTTCAAACTAGATTTCCACTGGTTCAAAGTCAGGCTTTCTCTTTTTAGAGGAATTTGAGCTGGTCAAATATCAGCATTTTCAATGAAAAGGAAAATTGAGAAAGGAGGGTAATATGCTTCCTTGGGCTTGTGGACTCTTGGCTGTGACATGGAGAGGTCCAGGGAAAACCTTGTCTACCTTGGAGCTCTTCAGGTACCCTGATGCCTTGAGCAGAGACAAGTCAAGCCCCAGCTACAGCTGCAGTTCAGTAACTTCACAGCACAGGTCCATGGGACCCTGGAGTGGGACTGGAGAGGCAGGGAATGCCATCATCCTTTTCCATATAGCATACAGCAGGCTCATACTGATGACAGCTGCATAGGGCCACCCATGGATGTATCCAAGTACCCTAGTTCTTTGTGATGTTCTTAGTATTTTCATTCAGAGGGCTTGATTTTGCTGTAATTATCCTTCCATCAAAATCAGTGATGAAAAACCCATTGGTTTGAATGGGCACAAAAGTAATCTCTCTGAAAAATCTCATCCTTGGGGCTAATTGTGAGTTCACTGTATGCAAGCTACGGAGCAGGGTTGTCCTTCCAGCTGAGATTCCAGGTAACTGTGAGACATGTTAGTTGATGGGAGACACACTACTGGCTTCCACTTTGGTAAAGCGAATACTGCTGCTGCCTGTATCTGTTGTGGGATCGTATTTGGATCTGGCTGAGGTTGTTGGCAGCACTGCTTTGGAGTTAAACTAGATCTCTTCCCGCTGTGGGTGTTTCAGTACCAAAATCCACCCCTGGCTGCAATTCTGGAGTAGCTCTGCTGATTTTGGTTGGAAATGCTCAGGGTTTAGAGTGCTTCGACTGAGAAAAAAAATGGCAGGTTAATCTCTGGGGCCATTGAGCTGGCATCTCTCACCAGAGCTACCTTTAGTTAACATTTACAATGGAAAAGTGAATGAGGCATGATCCTCCAAACCTTGAACCAGGCCTCTTGAAGGCTGATTGATCTTGAATGCTGGCAATTTTGTTTCCCCTCCGCACAAATAAGCCTGTATATGAATGTGAGCAGAATTTTTCTCCCTGCTCTTATAAAATGCAACAGAAGTCATATGTTATAACATGGGAATGATGTAAGGTCTCCCTCCAGCTGTTCTTGGCCTTGTGGCCAAGAAGGCCAATGGCATCGTGGGGTGCATTAGAAAGGGGGTGGTTAGTAGGTCAAGAGAGGTTCTCCTCCCCCTCTATTCTGCCTTGGTGAGGCCGCATCTGGAGTGCTGTGTCCAGTTCTGGGCCCCACAATTCAAGAAGGACATGGAACTGCTTGAGAGAGTCCAGCGCAGAGCCACAAAGATGATTAAGGGAGTGGAACATCTCCCTTATGAGGAAAGGCTGAGGGAGCTGGGGCTCTTTAGCTTGGAGAAAAGGAGACTGAGGGGTGACCTCATCCATGGTTACAAATATGTAAAGGGTGAGTGTCAGGATGATGGAGCCAAGCTCTTTACAGTGACGACCAATGATAGGACAAGGGGCAATGGTTGTAAACTGGAGCATAGGAGGTTCCATGTGAATATCAGGAGAAACTTTTTCACTGTGAGAGTGCCAGAGCACTGGACCAGGCTGCCCAGAGAGGTTGTGGAGTCTCCTTCACTGGAGACATTCAAACCCCACCTGGATGCGTTCCTGTGTGATGGACTCTAGGTGACCCTGCTCTGGCAGGGGGTTTGGACTGGATGATCTTTCGAGGTCCCTTCCAACCCCTAGGATTCTGTGATTCTGTGATAATGTTTCTATATATGGCTCTCTGCCCTTGCTTTGGAAGTGGTTTGAGTATCTAGTGCAATATCTATCCAATGTGTCTTACAATAGGACTGAAAGGTGCTGAATGCTGGGACTTTCATGGTATTTGTCGCAGGCTGGCCGCTGACTGGGATGAAAGTCAGATCCCTGCAGCCCTGGGTTATTTGTCAAGGAAGCAGAAGGTGCAAAGCCATGATAAGAGAGGCAAGAGAGACCCTCTCAGTGCTTGGAGAGACCCTCCTGGTGCGTGGGAATGGTCTGGTGTGCCAGCCAGGGCTGAGACCGATTGACGCCACCAATCCAGGACAAGGGAGTTAATGCTCTGCAGGGTGATTATTGCAAACATCATGACTTAATTGTTTAGCTGTGCTTCGTGGAGACAGCTGACAGTCAACTCAATAGATTTCAGGTAGTGAGGTAATACTTGTTTTTTAGCCGTGTTTAAGAAAGCAGAATGACAGTGGAATCAGTTGTGGCATTCTGTTATTGCAGGGAATAACAGGAAAAAGGCTGGGAATCAAGAAAAAATGACAAATGGAGATATGTCAGTGTTGATAGAGCTGCAAGATGGGAGAGACGGCAATTAAACAGGAATAGATTTGCATGGTAACAAGAACAGCAGGAGGGTTTTTGCTTGGGATTGGGGGTGCATTAATAGGCCTGCGAAGGGTCTGGGCTTTGGATGGCAGTGAAACCATACAGTGCAGCTGATGTCTCTTAGCAGAGCTGTGCAAAGGAGCCTCCAAGAGGCTGGGAATAACAGGGGGTGCTGCGGAGTGGTTGTCAGAGCTGGGTGCGAAGAGTCCTGCATGGGCATAGCGTGGAGGCCAGCTGGTCAGGAACAGAATGTACGCGGGTGTGGGAGTCGTTTCTATCGTATTTCAGCAGTTCTCCTGTCTTAACAAGAATGAAATACCAGTTGTAAAAAGAATAGAAAAGCAATTATCTGGATTGTGTGAGTTCTACGGGCAGCAGTCCTGAGCCTCTCCCTGCAATAAAACCTGCCAGGAGAAGCTGGAACAAGCTGCAGTCATCCCCAGCTATTTCTCCAGCACAGCCTTGGCTGTATCATCCAAGAGACTCCACAAAGTCTCCAAGGGATTTTGTTATTGCTATTGATTTTACATGGGAGGTTCTTAGATACTGAGGTAATGGGTAGGCAGCACAAAGCCTTACGATAGAGGGATCTTCTAAGTGCTTCTCACCTGTGCTGCCATAGCTGTGGGAGCTCCTATGCTGTTCCACCAGCCTTTTAGCACCTCTTGCTGGGAGAAGTTGAGAAGGGAATAGCCACTTCCCCCCTGCTCAAGGGATAGGGAGAAAGTAGAATTCAGTTTCTTCCTTATTAACAGCATGCTATGCACAGCACAAAACACCCTGATATATATGTTTAGAATACACTGCAGAGCTATTTATTTTCTTTTTTTTTTTTCCCCAAAAAACCCCCCACACCACACTTATAATAATAATAATAAAAATGCAATTTATATACAGTGTCTTCATGTTCCAAATATTTATAAACATAGTTATCTTTGGTCGACTGATTCCAGGAAGTTTGCCAGCACATCAAAGCGGTGACATTTTACATCTCATTCTTTTCGTTGTGAGGAATGAAGTGCTTCTCTATTTCTTAACTGATTTTTCAGATTTTCTTTTAGGACTGGTGCAATCAGGGTAAAAACCTGCAGTTTCCACAACAGACAAGGAAATTTCAGGAGACTTAACAAACACCATGCTTGTCTTGATGTTGCAGTAGGGTACTGAGAAGAAATATTATCAACCATTAGTCTGCCACACAGACACATTTGTAAGTCACTGTCATTGGCAATAAGCCTGTAGCTACAACGGGTTACAGATTACTTTCTCGGAGCCTGCTCTCACAACCCCTAGAGCCAAAATCCCATCGGTTCACCCTGCCCTCCAGTTCTGAACTAGTATAGGTCAGATGCGTGGCTAATGGTCCCTTGGTATGGTGCCGGCCTTCGGGTCAGGTTCTTGGGTATAGAAGTGGCATGCTTTTGTGCTAGTACCTGATTTCAGATGTAAATTGGAGACCCTTTGAAATGATTGTCTCTTCATCATCATAATGTCTTTTCACTGAGGTCTGGCATGTTGTGTTTGTTATGCATTTTACTTGGGACTTTCTCAGTGAAATCCATAAAGGAAATGCTATGGCATTCTTGGTTTCTCCACTGGATATTGTCTCCAGATGTTTTTAAAGGTCCATCTTCTAATACAACCCCCCAAGAGGCTTTTCAGAAACTGAAGTGAGCAATTGGAGGCAGCTGCATAATACCTCAAATGACCTACTCAGTCTTTCCTTTCTTGACTTTTTTCCCCTTGTAGGTTATCCATTTGCAACTAAAATCATAGTGCCAGAGATATTTTTACATTGTATAGAAACCATTCATGCACATCACTTTAACAACAGGGGGGCAGACCCGTTGAGAACTAACTTAACTTGTCTTGTAGTGGAGGCTTTAAACGAGGAGGAAAGAATGATGGATGGATACAGGGGCCCAGAAAACAAATGAGCATGATGAAATGGATATGCGCTGCTCAGATCTGAATAATATTTGGGTTTGGGGACTGCAAGAAGATGTCCTAATTTTCACAGTATTCAGTCCACCATCAGGGTACTGCAGCTCAATGGGGCTTCTTCCAGTGTGTAAAGTGACACCATCATCTTCCTCATTCTCCACTCCTTCAGGTATTCTTCATCAAAGCTGCTCCAGATTACCTTTTAAGGCAAGTTTTAATGTTAGAATCACTTCTAGGCATTTATCTATACAATATATAAAATAGGCTAGTGTGTGCATACGTACAGCAGAATATTCCAGGAGGGTAAAGCAGGAGGTAATTAGGAAGCAAATGGTATTCAGGAAAAAATAAAACCAGTCCTCAAATGTTCATGACTGGACATGGCACAGGCAGGGGGCAGGAAGCTGAATTAATCCCGTCTCTTCCAGGTCCCCAAACCATGATGTATTGGAGAAAGCTCCAGGAAGACTGACAAAAATGCTGATAGGTTTGGAAAGTACAGTGTAAATGAGAAGATTAAGGAGGCTGGTATATATTCATTGAAGAGGAAAGATGCGTGAGGGGAGGTGTATTCACTGTCTGCAAATCCATAAAGAGACACTGCTGAGAGGATGGGGATCCATTTTTCTCAGTGGTTGATACAAATGGGCCTAAGACATAACAGTCCTGAGGTGCAGCAGGGAACAGTTAGTTAAAAAATACAGGGGAAAGCTATAACTGTAGGACCAGTTTGGTGACAGAGCAGGCTGCCAAGGCAGGCTGTAGAGGCACCAGCACTGGAGATATTCAAGGCAGAGATGAGTCATCCATCTGTCAGGGATGGTTTAGGTGCAATCAGACCTGCCACAATGTGCAGCAATGGCCTGGATGATGCACCAGAGGTCTTTTCTCACCCAAATGAGTCTGTGATTTGTCATTTGTGCCTAATTCAGTGTGTGGTACTGTGTGTGTGAGTGTTTGCACTCGTTCCTAATGTTTCTGTGCACATCTGCAGCTCAGATCTCTCCTGGCCTGTTCTGCCAGTTGGTCTGAACTCTTTCTCTCTCTATCTTTCTTGCCCATTTGCTCCACCTAGATCTTTTTCTCTTACATTTCCACTTTTGCTTCTTGTTTGCTGACCCTGTATTTCTATGTGACCTCTTGTCTCTTTTTGTCTTTATTTCACATATATTTCTGTGTGCTTTCATGCTAATGTACCTGTGCCTGAGCACGCACACACTTCCCCCTCCATCCTCCCTGCACTTTCCCCCTCCTGTCTGAGCTGCAGATAAAAGAAGGGCAGGCAGGATTTTTCTTTCCATAATCAGAAATGCTGGGGGTTGCCCAATTCAGGTTTGAAGGCCTTGGAGATGTGCTCCTGTTGGTCTGTGCCTTTGGTAATACACTGGGCTGATGGGCATATGATGTCCAACAAGAGATGGGACATTCACTCTGCTATACGGTTTCTAGATCTGCTTCCTATCTGGTAATCTAGGGCTGTGCACAGGACAAGCTTGAGTTGGCCTGCACCTTTCCTTGTGACTTGACTTCCCTGCAAGCCCTGTATGAAAGCTGAACAAGCCATCACGGCCGTCTGACAGAGACAACACAAATAACTCACTGACAGTGACAAAACCCTCGCTGACGGTGCTGCATCTTCCCAAACTTGCAGCAGTGTTAGGTGTGCTTTATTGAATTAATATGTGTTAAGTACTCATGCTGAGAGCCAGGTGGATTTTAGAGGGCAAAACCAGGAAAGTTTCCCTCCAGCTGCAGTGAGTATGCTTGGACAGTCACCGAAGCCAAGTGATGTGTGCCAGCTATTACTCTGACAGAAAGGATCATTAAGGTGCTTTTGTTTTGAGTGTGTGAGTGTGTGTGCATGTGTGTACAGGAATCTGTGTGTTGTCTGAATTGATTTCATAAAATAAATTGTATTACCCAAGGATGTGTTCAGCTGTACATCACTTGCAGTTTTCAAATCAAAATCACATGTCTTTCTAAAAGATTTTCTTTGTTTCACTCATAAGTTTTTGGGTAAGTAATGGAGAAATTATGGGTGAAATGTAAGGCCTGCATCACACAGGGAGAAGACCCAAGTGATCTAAGCTCTTCCTTTCTGATCTTAAACATCAGGGAAGCTATCTGTTGTATCAAGAAACTCTAGAGCTTCAGTGTGCTTATGTCAGAAAATGGCTGAGCTGGATTGTATGTGGAACCTTGCAGGGAAACAAAGGAATCTGTGGTAAATACATTAATAATGATAATGAATCTGCATGTTTACTTAGAAGTCATCTGGTGCTACCTTATAATGGCTGTGCTGAAATTACTTCCCGAAATTACAACTGAACTTTTGGTCTTACCGCTAGTGTCCTTCAAGTATGTGTTGCCCCCTTCCATTATCTGGCCACATAGAAGTTTTCACACAGCACTGTGTAGCTCTCATTATTTTGTTTAACCTTAATCACTGTTGTGTAGCATCTTTTGTGCATCTGTGCTTTTCCATACATGGCAGATAAACGGAAGCTATGAAAGTAATTTGTACCAAAGAAAAGAAGCATAGCAAATTGTGTTAGACAACAGATCAAGAACAGCAACAAAAGTAATAGAGAAGATGTGCTGGCATACAGAAGGGTTTATAATTAAGTTGCAACATTAGCAATTTAGTTGTTGATGTTTCTTTAATATATCTTATGAGAAATGCTCTATTACTGCTTAAAGTAATTACTTTGCACTTGAAAACATGCACATACTTTAATGTCATCTGATGGAAAAAAATCTCACTTTTCAATTTACTTGTACTTGTCCATTTAGAAATATATTGATAACTTTCAGATCAGTAGTTTTGTAGGATAAATTCTTTACTCAAACTCTCACTCATTAAAAAAAGAATTTAACTAATTTAAAGAAAGCAGATTGATTGCTGAAAGTAATACTTGAACTTTATTAAGACAGTCGAAAATAAATTGCATGCGAACTGCAAAATAGTTAGATTGATACATAAGAGACCTAGTCAAATAAATCATCAATTATTGTAGTAAAAACTATAGAATGTTAATACAACTCTGTATGCATATTTCTCAAAGAAACAGCTTTGGAGATAGTAGCATAATGAATTACCGTGCAGAGGTGTATCTGTCTGCAGCAGAGAAAATCTATCTTATTTTAAATGTGCATGGGTGCTGAGAAAATTATTAACATACAGATCTGGCACCAAGGAGAATATGGAATGAAAAAAAAACCCTTAAAGGTCATTTGCTGTGATGGACCAAGCACTAGCAATAACCAGTAAAACAGAGTTAAAGCAGAGGTAGAGGAGGATGGTGTGCTTAGCTTAGCTTTCTGTTCAGAAGCTTTCATGATTTTACCCTCAATTGCTAAAATTGTATGGGTCAATTAAGGCAATTGGATCTTTCTTGTGAATAGTGATAAAGGAGACACAAAGCAGTAGCAAAGACGACTGTCAAGGAAAGGCAAGAAATTTGGATGCTGTTTCTATCTTATGTCAGGCACAGACTAACTCTGTGCCAGCCTGATTCCTGGTACAAAGGAGAGGAGCAGACTTCCTTCCCATCTTCTAGTGCTCTGTTACGTGCTGTTGTCTGACCACACTCATCTGAGCATCATTTGTTAGCACTGCTAGCCCATTACTTGCAGAGTGACTCAGGGGCGTATCATGGGTTGAGATCAAACATGCACGCTGCTGGATCCCAGCAGTAACCTTTCTGGGCAGGATCCGGGCAAAAGCAAATCACAGAGCATTCTGGAGAGATCAGAACATTCTCCACTGCAGGCTGGAGGGAGATAACATCCTAATTAAAGTAATGAGGAAGCAAATCAAATGGCCACAGAATATGTGTTTGAAAAACCCCAAGCTCAAAGATACCGCCCTGCTCATTAATAATGAGTTTATTTTCATTCTGCTTCTTTTATTCTCTTTGAGTGTGGCTCTTGTATGAGGGAAGATATCTTGACTTGTATTACTGATCATGTCCAAGTTCAAGGCTCAAGTCCAGTTCAAGACCCTGTCCTCCTAGATTTTGGGCAAGACATGATAGGAAACAGTCCTTGCATTGAACATATGACAAAGCTACAACTCATAACCCATTTTGTAGGTAAAGAATCAAGGCACAGATAGAAGAACCCCATGCCAGGGCCATACAGGAGATCAGTCAGAACTGATTTCTGAATTGACAGGCTGATCCATTGCCCTAAAAAAAAAATATAATAGTCCCAGATGTGGGTTTTTTGTTTAATAGCAGAGGAGCAGAAGATCAGCCTGGCCATCTCCCTGTCCACCTCAAGAGGGTTATTGAAACACACTGGCTGGTGCTTTGTCCAGGTTAGATGCTTTCAATGAAGGTCTCCATTTTGCCATGTTGTGGCATAATTGGGTGCCTGGGGTGGTCTGAAGTAGGCAGGAAACATCTACCCAGAAGCCCTCATTCCTAGCAGCTGATCTTGTGACACAAGTCAGAGAGCACGTGCTCCAGACACTTTGTGAAAAAGCTGGCTGGCAGTTTGGCACCCGTGTGCTTGCTGCCAGCTGCTCAGCCCCTCAGGTTTCCTGCTGCCCGTGCTCCCCTCGGAGGTGCTGCTCCCAGCTGAATGATTTGGAGGATGTCAGTCTGATTCTGCATTCAAACTCAATCACTTCAAGATGAACCAAGAAGCTGAAGTGACCTATTAGCACAGCCAGCAATCTTTGTATTTTTCTGATTATGTTTTATATATTTCTTCACCCTTTGTTCAATTATGGCAGGATCCCTTTCTTCTTGTCCGCTCGTGTTCTCTCTCAGTGCTAAGTGCCAGCTGTCACTGCCTGCTGGATAATTACCATTTTACAAACAGTGTTTAGGGAAATGCCATCAGTTTCTGAATATGTGGCTGTCAGGGCTTATTTGAGGGGCTTTCCTATGTTAACTACCTCTTCTCTTTTCGGGCAGGAGGGCAAGGGAGGGGACAGAAACTGGGAGATCTGTCTCCAGGCATTTGAAGAAAAATTGCATTTCATCTTTTTTGCTTTTCGACTGTCAATGCTTATTCCTTCCCCCACCCTCTCTCCCGGTTTACACACTCCTCTCACTTTTTCTTTATGACAGACTGCTCTGTCCTTCTTTGCAGCTCCAGTGGCCTGCACGTGACTGGTGGCATTGTGAAGATAGAGCTGCTTATCATGGAGGGTTACTAATGGGAAGGAGGGCATATTCTCAGAAATAGTCATGGCCCTTCATTACTGTAATATGCTACTTAAAGCCACAAAGGTCTGCCTGAGGTTAAGCAGGGGATCTGGAAAATAAAGCTTAGACTCTGATTGCCTTACTGCGAGAGGCATTGGCACAAGTGCAGCCAAGGAGGGATGAAGCCTGGATGTTGCTGAGGGAGGCTGAAAACCTGGATGTCAAAGCCAGACTCCATAGAGGGATGGAATTAGGTTGCCTGCTGAGACATGGCTTTTCCAGGGCACAAGCTGTATGGAGGGTCCTGTCTGGGAGGGTGGCAGGGGAGAAGGCAGGATGGCCACAGCATTTGGTTGTGATTTAATTTGCCTTTACTAAGAATGGTAATGAGAGATGCACAAAAACCGTTTTCATTCACCTGTAGGAGCTAGACCAAACTTGAGGTCTGTCAGCTCCAAAGCTTTCCAGTGTCATTTAAACAAGCTTCTTCCCTTTAGTGACAACTGATAGTTGTCTCTTAATCATTTCTGTAGAGCCTCAGTCAGCAGAAGTTAGCATAAAAATCAGGGCTGTGTGTGCCAGGTCAAGATGTGTGAGGTGGCCCCAGCAATACCCACATCCCTGAAGGAAGGATTCCCCCAAAGTGTCAGCATTTAGGCTTTGTAAGGATTTTTGTGAGCTATCCCCTTTGGGGACACTGGAGGAGAAGATAACAGGAGCTGCTTCTCAGGCACAACAGCTGCTCCAGGGGCTCTGAACTTTCTGCCCTGGTCTGAACAAGGGAGATGGGGTAGGGGAGGGTCCCGGGGGATGTATCTCAGGCTCAGTTGCATCCTAGGACATTGACAGAGGAAGGCAACTCAAGCCCTAGCAGAGTCTGAGGAATGGTATTATCTGTGAGGTTACAGGAGCTTGTGTGAAGCATGCAGGGAATCTGCTGAGCTGTGCCCGAGGTGGTTGCGAAGGCTTCTCCCAGTTACTGTCATGGCTGGATTGCCTAACCGGGTGACCTGGGCAGCTCTCGAGGGATGCAGGCATGAGGTAGCTGGTTCATTGTGTTTTATGTTACTGGTCGGAGGCAGTGCTGTTAGAAGTGCCATGACAGAGGAGGGTTTCTGCAGCAAAGCTTAAATACCAGTGTAAAGAATAAAGACCTCAGCGCAGCTGTGATTTGGGCTCTTGGACTGGCATGGTGTTGCAGTTCAATGATAAAGACACTAACCTCTGGCTGGCTCAAAGGGCTTGATTTACAGCCAGCCAATGCCTGTCCCATGTCCTTGGCCTTGCCTCTTGCTCCTGAATATGCTTGTGAGCTGCAGCTCCCCGGGGCCAGTTGTTTCTGCGCTGGCAGAGGCACAGATAAACATCACTTCCACAGGCTCCTCTTGGTGTGCCCTGCCTGCCACCAGCCGAGGGAGAAGCAGCCATCCCTTATCTACAGAACGCTCTTCCATATTTTTTCCCCTTGCCCCCCATTTTCCACACTGGGCCTGATCCCGTTGCTATGGTGACTCACAGGAGATGCATCTGACTTGATGCACGCTGCTTCTGCAGGCTGAGAAAAACAATGCTCCTGTCCATGACTTGGGTCTGACTCAGGGCCGTGGGGAGGAGAGGAGGAAAGGTGCCCTATGTAAGGAGAGAGATCTATAGGAGATGAGTCTGTGGTTCCCACAGCTGGCATGAAAGCAACTGCAGGATCGGTGGGATTCCTGCCAAACCATCAATTTGAAGCTGACTCCAGGAAACTCTCTTGGGATAGAAAATATCTCTAGGAGATTTAAAGATCATACTGATATTCACACACCAAGTCACACTTCCCCAGAAAGGCCACTGAAGTGGAGACAGCAAATGCAAACAAGTCCCGCTGGCAGGGGGATGTGGATGAGGCTGGTGCTGTGTCTTCTCCAGGACCTTGTCACCACTCAGATAAGCAGGGGTAGGCAGCGAGGTGCTTTGGATGTGTGCACTGTCAGCAGTCCCTTGCTTTGGAGCCCTCTCTGCACTGTTTGGGGTCAGGGTGCCATTCACCATTGCATATGTTTTACAAATCAAGTGGCCTGTGGGCAGTGAGTGAACGATGTGACAAGCAAGCCAGGGAGGCAGCAACCAGCCTCCACGCAGCTGGAGGCTTTGGGTGGGTCAACATGTGGCCAGTTGCTTCCAGTGGCAGCAGCAACGTGGACCAGCAGCTTCCCATTTGCTCTCTCCAAGGGTCCTCTCTAAATTCTACCCCCTCTAATTTGGAAAAAGGGATGGTGGATGTGGAAATGGAAGGAGAATTATGAAGGAGAGGGGAGAAGAGGCAGAGCTACTCAAGTCCCTTATACAGAAGCAAGGAGCTAACGTCTAATAGCTGGATTTTCCCCTCGTCTGTCCTGTGAAAAGAGTGTGTCCTAGCCAACCATCTGCTTGTGCCTTCTTCTCTCCAGCTGTTGTTAGTTATGCACCTTAAAGAGGAACAGGAGCCCCAGCTTGAGACGGGAGGGTTAGAACCTTAGAAGTCAGTGTTTAGCAGGCATTCTGCAGCCTCTCCTCTCCACAGCCAGAGTGGGGGTTGCACCAGCCCCTTCTTCACTGAAACAGACAGCTAGGTTGCTCAAAAAAATGGCAAGTGCTTTTAAAAATCATGTCTTGTTTTAAAAAGTATGATGTCAGCTTGCTGTTCATGGTCACCATGTAATGAAACACGTTCATTAGCTGTTTGGGTCATCCTTTCTCCTGCTTCTCTGTGTTTGAGCTGCTCAGCAGCAGATTGCAAGGCATTTTTCTAGCCATCCTTCCTGACCCTCTGATAGTGATAAGCAATATGTTGTGTACTGTTAGTATCATGGTTATAAATGACCACCGTACCGCGTGCTACCCAAATTTAACATGCTCTGAGAGTTCTGTCGCTAGCAGCTACTCCATTCCTTAATAGCTGTCCCCAGAGTGGAACTGCTTTTAGGGAATACAATGACTGCCATTTCCTCCTGTCACACTGGGTATCGGGCAAAGCTGTCCTACTAAGTTTGCTTCTCACCTCCTCGTTTCAACGCCACTTGCTAAAGTGTTTCAGAGGCATCATCAAACTCAGTGAGGTATTGTAATTCTTTTTTAGGTGTTGGCAACCTGAAAGATTCAAATCACTTTGCATGCCATTGCCTTCCAGCACACTTCTACCCACCCAGCCATGTAAGTCCTTGCCTAGGTAGTGCCAGGGCACCCCAAAGACATGAATGCAGTCACCTCCGACTTCCTGAGACAGGGAAGAGTTAATAACTAGAAGTCTTGCACTAGAAACTGAGCCCTGGTAAGGTCGGGCAGGTTGCTTAAAGTCAAAGCATGAAGTCTGTGGCAGATCTAAGAGCCAAGCGTGTGTCTGTCATTTTCCAACCCAGAGCCTTAGCCATGGAGCAGTGCTTCCTTCCTCTGGAAGCAGCTGGTGTTCTTCTGTCACTCCTGTCTCTTAATTTTCTTCTCTCTGTGCTGTTTTTTGTCTTTTAGCCTGCAGAGCAATTGTGATCCTGTTTACTTGAGAGAAGCTGTATAAAATACAGTTGTATTGTATTTCATTTCATCCGCAAGCTGGCATTCTCCAAGGGAGGCCAGTTGCCAGTGAGGACAACCAACAAAGAAAAGGGCAGGAGTGTTCAGCACTTTCTTGAATTTGATCTACTTCTTCCTGTAACATACACACACAGAGAGCCAAACGAAACTATTTCACATCATGGAAGGGGCTTAGAGTTAAATCTTGAGTACAGTGTAGGCAGAGTCATTATCTAATGAAATGACACTTCTTGACTCCCTTCTCTTAATTCAAGACCATCTTTTCTCCTCCAATCTTTCAAGGGTAAAGCTATTAAACTTAAGCAAAACTTGAAACAAATCCGGGCCATGTTTATCAAGGAAATTGCCATGCTAGCCAGGTGAGAAAGCCCTACGTTTGTGCTGAGAGGGCTGGTGTATCTCCATAACCTGGTATGATGCTGTGGTAGTTTGAGAAATCAGAATAGCCGCCTCGCTGCAGTGGTGGTGACCCAGTTACTGCAGTCAGAAAAGCCGGGACCAGAGAGCCTGGATCAGAGGGAACGTTGGTCTGTGTGAGTTGTCGATGTGGTTTGAGCTGATCACTTATGCAGACAGCTCTTTCCTAAGTTGGCTGTTCTGTCAAAAATGCTTTTCTCTCTGTCTGAGCTGTTCTTTCTCTAAGCTGGCATTTTTTTAATGTGAGCACATTTTTGGCTCAGATCAAAATACAAATGGAAACACCCTTTCTGGTCTTCCACTCTCTCTGTTGTGCTCCCAGCTCTGATCTCCCTCTGTATCTGTCTACTCTCCACGTCCCTCTCAGTTTCTTGGTGGCCCTTTCCCTGCCACTCACCATCTTTCTCTCTGCTCTCCTTTTTCCTTTGTCTGACACTTTGTCTCCAGCACACACCTAAATGACCTGCTGTCCCCTTCTGCTGCCTGGCCTCCTTTCCTACTTTTGTCTTGCTCTTCTCTTTGCATCTCCTCCTGTGCAGCTCAAAGGCCCCTAAAAAAAGATTGGAAGGTAGGAGATGGCAAGTCTGGATGGTGAGATGTGCAAGAAAATATCAGGTCGCCAAAGGTAGCTCGAGTACTGGTGCTGGGGCTTGGAGAAAGAGCCTGAGGAAGCTCTGTTGATGGAGATTAGCATTTCACAGTTCCTTTCATAAGTGCAGTGTGAATATGTGTATCTGTCTGTCTGTCTGTGTATCTGAAAGTCAGCTGAGGTGAAGACCTCACGTGTCATGCCTGCTGGGGCTGCTGCTGTTGAAGCACCCATGTGCACTCATCTCCAGAGCCGTGCCCTCAGCAGAGCCATGCCCTCAACCTGTTGAGTGCGGTAGTAGGATAATTCAGGTTGGTGGGTACATCAGGAGGTTATCTAGCCCAACCTCCTACTCATCATAGGTACATTGGAATGGCACTCTTTTGCTGCTGGGATGCGGGAGGGCGTGTAGACCTGTCTGTACCAGCACCAAGAGGACAAGCACTGACGAGTGCCTGGGTGAGGCTGGGGAGTGGGACCTCCATGCTGCTCTTCTGCAGTCAGTTTGTTGCCTCTCACTCAAACCCAAAAAGGGACTGTGAAGCAGAAGGACGAAACGCAGTCTCTTCTGTGGGCTTTCCCTTACATTGGGGTGTGCATGTGCCCGCACTTGCTCGGGGGGGATGTGCAGGGAGCTCGCATGCAGCATTGCTCCACTCTGCTGAAGGTGTAAGGTTGATCCTTTTCTTCTGTCATGTGCTTCTGCAGCATGAGCTGAAATCCCACTGCTGTCTCCTATCAGTAGTGCCTGTCTTCTTCAGCATGGCTTACTACAGGTGCAGCTCCAAAGGGCTAAATGCCAGGCAGGGCTGGAGTGGTGTAGGCTGAGGGTATCAGAGCAGTGCTGGGGAAGCTCAGAGGCTCTGACATACTCCAGTTTACACCACATGCCCTGTTCCCTCAGTGCTCTGCTGTTCTGCTTGTGGTTACTGTTGAAAATGTTAAAAAACAAAAACAAAACAAAAACAAAAACAAACCCCACTCTGCCTGTTGCCACTCCTTATAAAACCAAAGCAAACCAAGTCCAAAACAACTCGTTTCTAAGGTCAAGGTCTGTTGCCCTCCAGGCCAAGAATAACCTTAGCACAGGTGCTATAGTGTAGGGGTGTGGGCTCTGCTGTTGTATGGACAAATTCACCTCTAACTACTTGCTTAACCAGAATTGTTTTTTCCTCATATCACAGCTTTAGGCTCATGACCTTCTCCCAGTCTTCCTTTCCTAAAGCCTTGCCTTTGCCTCTCAGTCTCTTCTTGCAGTGCGTGAACTGTCTCTTTGTGAGCTCATCCATGATATTTGCCTATTTTTATTGTCCTTCCCCAAACTTCTCTTCCTCCTGTTTCCTTTCCTCTTGCCTTGCTGAGCCTTTGAAGACTGCTTGCCTCCTGTGGGGATTATGATGTTCTTCTCTGCTGGTTTTAGAGGAAGTCCACAACTCAGTTACCTAATTAATTTCTGTTGTTACCCAGACTAACTGTGAAATAGCTACATTTCTTTCCTGGGAAAGGAGAAGCAGGCAGGCGCCAGGGTGTAGATCAAATTGGTATGGCTGAATGGTTAGACCCAGCAGAACTCCTTCTGGGGTCCTCATGTGTACTCAACTTCTAAGAGAGAAGTAAATCCACATCAAGATACAGGTTTGTTGATTCAATATCACAGTTATATCAAACAAGTTTCACTGTATACCTGGAAAGTGTTTGTGGTGGTAGTGATATTGAGCAATGCAGAAGCCAAAGGCATGCCCAAGACCTGAATGAATTTCCCACATAGCTCTTATTTCATATTTACTATAGATAAAATCTTCAGAGGTGTCCAATACTGCACATTTTCTTGTGCTAATAATCCTACTGAAGCTAAAGAGAATACACATGGGCCAAAGCTATTGGATTACAGTACTGCATTTATTGAAACATGATGTATGTTTGTATTGAAATGTATGTGTAGTATGCACAGTATGTATTGAAAAATGTATATACACAACATGCAGCATAGCAGGGCATACCAGTGCATTATATGGGAGTATCCCTTTATGATCAGTCTAGCTGCAGGTGTGTCAACTGTCTCTCTATGCAAGCTGCCATTTTACTTTGCACTCTTTTCTATTGGGAAATGCAGCCTGCAAAGAATACAGCAGGTTTTAAATGAAGGTTTCGGAGCTGTTCACAAACGTGAATAAATAAAACCTCACAACTCCTCTGTGCAATGCAGGAGAGATCCTCACCTCATTCTGAAAGGCAGCCACCTGTGGAAGGCAGCAGCTGTTTAATAGTGCATGGTAACATTTTACAACTGTTGGGTACAACAAGTGATGACAGAAAGTATCCAGATTAAACTTGTGGGAATTAGGCCCAGAGAACGTAATTGCTCAAATTAAAATGTGTGTAGTTTAAGTTAACACCTATACAGTGTGTAAACTGCCAACGGTTCCTTAATGAACTCTTCTGGTTAGGGTTAAGGCTCTGCCAATATTTTTCTCTTCAGCTTCTAAAAGAAAACATTTGGAGATAGAAAGACTGGCTTGCAGTGAATCAGATTCTCTTCCTGTTGGTTAGCTTGCCTCTTGTTCGGTTGCTCTCCTTTTTCATATAGGAGGGGGGAAAAAAAAGATGGAAAATATCATTTCACTTGACACCAATTATTTCATTTGGCCCAAAGCAAAACCTTTCAGAGCAGCAACATGTGAGGAAAGGCCAGGGAAGGCTAGCTTTGCAGAGCTACTCTTATTGCTGCAAATGTAAAAGGCAGTACCACCAGCAATACAGCACCTCCTAAGGGTATTTGCCTTGCTGGCACTGGACTGAGCTGCCAATATCCTGCCTATCCAGGGAGCCTGAGCCCAGTGCTGCTAGCCTTGGGAGAGGTATGAGAGTTAAAGCACAAGGAAATACTGTTGTCTGTAGGGCAGAAAGACAGAGTGACTTCCCCACAGAGCAGGAAAAGGAGCGTGCCATAGCTGAGCCCTTTGGCCAGTCCTGCCATTTTAAAGGGATATATACTTGGAAGGAATATATGCTTGGCTGAACTGAGCTCCCTTCTCAGTTGGCAATGAGAGTATTTGTCCAGCATAGGCTGAAATTTCCTCTTTTAATGGAACAGAATGGCTAATTTAGAAGGAAATCAAAGCAAAACAGACTCGTTGCATCTCAGCATTGTCTTTATCTGATTTAAATTACCGTGTGAAACCATTTCAACAAGCTGTATTATTGGCTGAGATTTCTTTTTTCCCTTCTTTTTGGTCGCTGCCTGAAAGCTAGGCAACTGCATATCCGCTTTTATTTAAATTCACACTCTCACGGTTAGAAATTCACAGTATTACCTTCTCCTCCAATGCCAGGCTTGCAGAGGCCTCCTTTATGATGAAAGATCTTATTAGAGTTAGCGCTATGCATCAAGGAGAGACAATCAGTTCCTTTTGGAGATTTAATTTTAATCATCCGGACTGGCTTCTGTCACCCTGTCTTCCATAAAACTTTCACCGTTTCCTAGCCCTTGGTATTAGTTTCTGTGGATGACAGGTTTCAGAGCTTGTCCTGGTAATCGGAAACGGGAGGCTACATTAGTCCCAGGTTGTGTTGCACACAGCAATTCTATTTGCAGAAGTCTGTTTGCTGCACGGTTAACGGCTGCTTCAAACAGCGCACAAGTAATTTCCCAATGACATACCTCCTCTCTGTCTGCAGCTGTTTTAAACTTGGTTTGCCACATGTGGTGTGGCCGTGACTCTGGAGGGAGTCATTCCCCCCAAGCCCTCCCTTTCCAGAGCTGATGTGCTGTTGCCCTGAGCTGAATGCTGAATATTGAACTCTTTCGACAGATGATCTTCAGGCCAATTATTATTCAAAGAATAGTTTTAGTAGCTCATAAAACTAAACTAGCAACCCACCATTTCCAGATAATTTCTATGCAAAAAAAAGAGACAACATTCATCCCATGAGCCACGGTGAAATTAGTCTCAAAGTTCTTGTGCTCAGGGAGAAATTCAGAGCAGGCACAAAGAGCATTACCGCACTGACTTCTGTGAAATCCTTTCCACTTCTGCTCGTGATCATTTTTGTCCCTTAAGCCACAAACTCCAGGGCTGCTAGGAGGTATGTGAGCATAACTGAGAGTATCCTGCACGTTCCCACTGTCACACGACCTGGGCCCACATCCCTCTGGTACTGCCGTGTTTTAGCAGCATGACTGATTTATATCGTGATGGGCTGGAGGGAATCAAACTCTTTTGCTTTGGCCATTTTCCAAATATGCCTTTTAGGAGCACTCTTCTTATCTGCATTCCTAACATTGACTTTAGTGTTGGGACTCAGCGTATCCACTCTTGGGGTTTCTTTGGCTCCAAAGCCAGATGTGACTTTGGGGTTGACCTTTTCTACGAACATGATCCAACTAGAACTTCAGATCTCAATGGTAGTGCATAGCATAGCTATGAATTTCTAATTGTGGGCCCCCACCTACATCTTTATGCAGACCTCAACATCACCTTCATTCTTTCCACTTGTCTACTTACAGTGTCCTTGCTTCTACTGTATCATAGATATATTGGGGCTGTGAGACTGTCTCAGCTAGTGGAAATAATTTGAATCTGTTCTTTTGGGTTGTTCCCCTGTAAATCTCTATGCCTAGGGTTTAAAGCTGGAGATGCTTTTTGCTTTGTCTGTCCACTTCTGCTACTACCTCTTCCTCATTACTCAATCCATTCTTGTTCTCTGATGCATAATGGCTCTATCAGGCCGGCACAGAGTAGTCTCCATATTGGTATTATAAATCTGACTATTAGGCTGACCTAATTCTTTAGGCAAAACCTACTGTTTTGTTTTCAGTAGTCTTTATCAATAAAGGCTATTTTTATCTCATTCAGAAGAAATCACACCAAGATTATTGAGAGCCTGCAAGGAAGCAGCCGTGCACTGTCAAGAGTCTTAAGAACGCTTGAATGAAAATACTCACCTTGATCAATGCCAAGACTGGATGATTGCCTAATTCATAGCTGCCACTCCACTTCTGTGTGCACAGCACTATAAAAAATGGGTGGCAAAATTAAAAAAATATATAGGATTTAATAGCTGTCAAAAGAATCTCAGCTAAAGTGTGATTTACCTAGTGAATGGATATTCATTAATCACAACCCAAAGAACTAAAGGTCAGGAGCAGGCATAGCTCAGTGCTAATACCATGGGCAGACACAGACAGATCCACCAGCAGCTTCTGCTCAGATGGGCTTTTTTTTCAGTTGTTACCAATATGAGGTTTTGTGTCATGGTTACTGGTGCCTGGGCAATAACAGAATTTTTTGTTGGAAGAGCTGGCCAAGAATGCTTGGGTTAGTTATTTTATTTTATTTTATTTTATTTTATTTTACTTTATTTTATTTTATATTTTATAAATACTAATTCATTAAAGTTGAAGCTGTGTTTATGTAAGCACATAAATTTTTTTTCTTCTAGATTTGGGGATACCACATGTCAAGCAGCTAGTACCTACCTGAGATGTGGGAGATGCAGTTCAGATCCTGTAGAGCCACAGACATAGAAGGGATGCAGATTTAGCTTTCCCATACCCAGATAGGCATGAGAACCACCTCTTTGTCCTGGAATTAGCCTCTCTTTTTAGTTTTCTATGAAGCTTCATCAGATACTTGTGTTTGTCCAAGTGTGAAACTTCTGAAATTTTAAATTTTTTGCACATCTAAAGGACAGGAGTGTTGGTGATTTTTTTGTTCGCTCACTTTAGCATTTCTTTGTGACCAGTTATTTGCTAAAAAGCTGAATTGATAAATGGTCATTAAAAGAAAATGCTCAATGAAAGCAGCACAGCAGCCTAGGTCAAGAGTATCCCACGCGCTCCCAGAAAATTGGACAATCTTGCAGATTCCAGTGGTTGAAGCCCCAGCCTCAGTGACATGACTGTTTTGCTAAGACTGAAGAAAAGTGAGCTCGGAGGGAACAGTAACTCATTACAGAGTGGAGGCAGGGGGCCCGGCTGCGGCTGTGCCCCTGAGACAGAGGAGAGACATGCACAGACACACGGGTGGCACATGCATGCACGCACTCACCTGCCTTTGATGTTTCTTTACATCTCTCTTTTGAAGTTCCTGAATCCTGGAGCAATATCCTTAGGTCATTTTTCATTTTTACTGAATTTAAGATTTCCAAGGCTCGGATTCTAGAAACAAGAGAAGAAAAATATCTGTTAGATTTGTATTAAACCTCGCTCCTCTTTTAAATTCACTTTTAATTAGAATTTTCTTTTAATATGAATACATGGATTCTGTTGACAGTTTCCAGATGCTGGTATTGGATACAAGTTGGGAAAAAAAAAAGAAAGAAAGAAAATTTCAATCGTGAAAAAAATGGAAACCACATTTTTCTTTTCCCTTTCTTTCATCAGTTACTTCAGATGAAGCCTTTATAACCCAAGTACATTTTGCACAGAAATTGTCTGCTTCACCATTGAATATGATATCTGTGTACTATTCAGCAAATCTGCTCAAATGTGTAGGGCAGCAAATGAAGATGGAAAATGTGCACTGGGAACGGATGTAGCTGTTATGGGCCATTGCACAATCCCGGTACCCATCACAGCTGTTCTTCCAGCAGCCTCTCTGCTTGGCAGTGGAGAGGACTTTTAAGGACCAGTTTTAAGGAGTAACAATCCCCTTAATCCATATGCCTCTCAAAATCTGCCTCTGTGTATCAGTAAAATCCCGCACAGTTATCAGGCTGCTCTGCAGTCTGCTGATGAACAACCACTTGATTCTTGACCTTCTGCTTTTATCTCTTGAAGTCTCCAGTTCAAGCCCATTGTGTCAATCAAAACACTTGATTTTGAATTTGTTGTGAACACTAGGATTTTCCCATGCTGCAGTTACAGAAGGTGCTACTGAGATTTTTGGTAAGTGTAAAGAACCAAACGTGTTTCTGGACATGTTTAAGATAAGCAACCTCTACTAAGAGAGTCACCTTTCCATTGTGCCAGGATGATGACTATGCAGTGCCTTCAATGTCTAGGATTTTCCAGAAAGTCTCTCATTTCCTCATGGAAATGTTGCCTCTTACTTAGGAAAGGGCATCCCCACTTGGACTTGTCCTCTGGGAGGCAAGCTGTGTCCTCCCATTGCTAGTGCCACATTCCCCTGAACTGCAAACACGCGTGGGGTTGCCTTTCCAGGTCTTCTACTCAAGCCGGCCAAAGCACAGAGCCGTAAGGGTGTTATACAAGCATGAGCTTAAATAGGCCTGCTCCTTGTACATAGAGTTCCCTCAGTCTGGAGTGACAAAACCTTGTACTTGCCCATGTTTACATCCCATTTGCTTTTCCCCTTCAAGTTTGGTATCAATCATACTTGATCCTTAGACTGTCCTTAGCAGAGCTGCTTCTCTTGTGGACTTGCTGGTGCTCTGCCTAAGGCATACCCAAATGGTCTTTTCAGCTCCATCCATTCAGCTCTCACCCCCATCCTTGCTCATCTTTGACTGAGCCCAGACTGACTTCAGCTCTGTGCACATTCCTCCTTTGTTAAAGGACCTCAATGCCTTAATGCAAACCCTGTTCCAACCATGTCTAACATGAACTCTGGTAAATATAGTTGTAAATATTTAAGGTTAAAGCTTTAGTACAGTTTGCTCAATATGCCAGAAATCTGCAGAAGACCCATGGCTCACTTTGTTCTCCACACTAAGCCATTTTTAATCCTTAGCATTATAAATGTTGTTTCCTCTCATGCAGCTTTCTCACTAAAGTCTAGAAAATGTATTCACCCTCCCCCACCTATTTTACAAGTTTGTGTTGGAGAAAAATCTAGATTTACAACACTGAGGGCTGAAGATGTGATAGATAAACACAGAGAATGCCCTGTCAGAGCAGGTGTCTTGTATTGCACCAGCAAGTTGGCCTAGTCTTGGGCTGTGCCAGGGACGGATGGCTGCCATCTCAGTCACCTTCTCTGTGCTGCTTCAGCCATAGCAAAGGAGAGGTTTGTCAGGGTATGGTACCACCAGCTCAGAATTTACCTGGCAAAGCTGGGTTTGGGACAGAATTGTCTGGTTGCATTTGGCAACTTGTATTACCCATCCAAACCACTCTGTGAGCTCTCTCCTCCACTGATTTTGAAACAGGAGCCAGGGGGATTTGAGTCTGTCCAAACTGATCCAAGACTTCCTAGCATTGCAGTTTCTGTGAAATTATCTTAACTTCTTTAAGGAAAAGACTGATGGGGAAATAGGACTTGTTTAGTTGCAGCTAGATGTCCAGTTTGATCTGGTTTCTGTGGCTTCAAAGGCTGTGAGGATGGATTTTCAACTTTCTAACAGCAGAAATCAGTGGATGGAAAGGGGTGAAAGAAGCAAAAAGATTTCTTCAGGAAAGGGTTGTACTGTGCATAGACAACAGTTTCAGGCTGGCTGTGTTCTAAATTGCTGTGCAAAATGATGAGGATAATTTTGGCTATATAATTGTACTCTTTATTTTTTTACTTAGAATGACATCTTTGAAAGGTTATACTCAGATCTGTGGGTTTAGAATAAGTCAGAGGAGCACACACAGACCACAAGCAGAGGCAGACAGCACAGAGACCAAGTGAGAGCACATGCAAAGAAGAGTGCAAAAAGGTCCTGATTATTTTCTGCTGAACTCGTTGCCAAAGAGGGAGGTTGCAGAGAGACAGACAGATGCAGCCACATCAGATACTCACCAAGAGTACACACTACAGCCCTGATGGAGAGAGAATGGAACACAGAGTAAAGGAGACTTCTGTATGCATTGTTGGAAATGAAATATATTTTTCCTCCTCCTAACCCTTTTAAGCCTTTAATCTTAATCCTATTCATCATCATTAACTTCAGCAATTGGCCAAAATATTTAAATGAGGTGAAATGAAAAGATTTAAGAGTCTAGTGAAGTCTCATCAAACCACAGAAGAATAATCTCCAAAGATTAAGAAAGCTGTGGTGACCCAACCTGTAAGGAATGAGAAGAGGAGGAGGGAGAGGGGGCTTCTGAGATGAAAAGAAGTTACCAATTAGATCCTTTTACTAACCGTATTGAGTCTTTTCCCCCCTCACAATAGCCAAGTGCAGAAAAAATTACAGAAGATGAATTAAGAGTTTAAATCCAGTAAAAGGAAAAAAAAAAAAAAAGCAGGTAATATTTTAATAAGACTTAAATGAGCCTTTCAAAGGGACTGGAGAGCTGTTGGACCTGCATCTCTCCCCATTTCTGGGTGTAAAATAGGCTTTTAACTATCAGTGCACTATGAAGTGCTTTGATGTTCATTCCACAAGGCCTGGGTTCTGTGCCTGACGCCATCCGCTGCTGCGCGCACGTGCGCGTTTGTGCATGTGTCTGTCTCCTATGTACATTCCCCTGAGGCGCCCATTGTAGCTTGGTTTCAGTTACGCTTTAGTTAATGGGCACTTAAAATAAAGTGGTACCCATTTCGCTTTAATTTCGCAAAAGGGGTAAAGGCTGTTTCCTTTCCATTTCCAGATGAAAGGAGCAGCGCTGCAGCTCCATAACGAACCTCAAATGAATCGGAGAGCTGATAAATTTAACTATCTCATCAGCATATAAATATATGTGTCTGTATCTGTGTTTTTATATGCACGCACAGGCAGTTTGTGTCTAAAACTGGAACTTGTGTAAGATGGGGGACCTACAGATAACAGTTCTGAATGGTGAGAGGGACATGTTTGTTTTTGCAGGGCTGCGTTTCAGCCCCTCATGGTGCATTAGTGACTGCCCTGCATCCCTTCTGAAGACAGCATGGCATGAAGGGCACTATTCAGCCCTTTTAATCATAGAACCATAGAACCATAGAATCATAGAATCATTGTGGTTGGAAGGGACCTCCAGGGTCATCAAGTTCAACCTTGATCCCATCATATTCCTAACCATCAGACCATCAGACCATGGCCTCAAGTGCCTCATCAACCCATTTTTTGAACACCCCCAGGGACGGTGACTCCACCACCTCCCTGGGCAGCCCATTCCAGTGCCTAACCACCCTCTCAGCAAAGAACTTCTTCCTAATCTCCAACCTAAACTTCCCCTGATAGAACTTGAGGCCATTTCCTCTCATTCTGTCATCAGCAATTTGGGAGAAGAGACCAACACCAGCCTCACTACAACCTCCCTTTAGGTAATTGTAGAGGGCAATAAGGTCTCCTCTCAGTCTTCTCTTCTCCAGGCTCAATAACCCCAGTTCCCTCAGCCGGTCTCCATAAGGTTTGTTTTCCAGACCTCTCCCCAGCCTCGTTGCCCTTCTCTGGACTCGCTCCAGCACCTCAATGTCCTTCCCATCCTGCAGTGCCCAGAAGGTAATGTAATCATAATGGTCGTGTTTTGTACACCTGAATCCTCCTGCTATTGCCCCAACAACAAGCGAAGCCACTATAAAGTCTGATATATCTGCTAGTCCCACATGGTTTTGCTGGAGACTTTGGGACTTTTTGTACGGGGACTGCTGTGAATTGTGCCTCTGAATTCCTGCTGCATCAGGACTTTCCTCTGGGGCAAAGAACAGTCACATTTCTTTCTCTTTCCATGCCTGCAAAAGCATGGATGGATGTGCAGTAGGTTACAAAATCTGTAAAAACCAGCTGGGTTGTCAGCGGGCTGTATCTTAGTTCAGAAGACGCATGGATGCCCAAACTCTCTTCTACAGATATTAGTAGTTCTGGGGAGAACCAGCCCCAGGGAGATGTTGTATTTGTGTGTACTCAACTATTTCCAGTGGTCTGACTCCTCTATTATTTCATGTAGGACCACTTGTGCAGCAACTCCTGAGTTTCCACTTCCACGTAGCTTGGGCTAATAATGCAAAAGGAAGATGGATACAGCTTTGGAAAGATACTGAGGTTCCTAGTAACTCCCTCACTTACTCTTGGTGGTAATGTGTAGCCCCTGCCCTGCTGAAATGAGTAGTGAAAGTAGGCTAATTTTTGAAAAGCTACCTTACAGCCCTTGATTATACATTTGAAGCTCTTGGATTTTTCTCACAGAAATCATAGTTTAGGTTGAATCTGCCCCATGCATCTTAAGGACAGCCCTTCCTTCCTCTCAGAGAATGGCCTTTTGATGGCAGTGTCAGGTCAGGACTTGATATGAATTCCTGGAGAAGCTCAGCTTACGTTGGGGGAATTTTGCAGGGCCTGCATGTAAAAACTCACCAGCTTGTGGCATCTGCGCAATCTTCATTCCCACTGCGCAACCCTCCAAAAACCCCACATTCCCAGCTCTACTTAAAATCCATCTTCAGAATCCATTGTGCTTTCAGAAAGATAAAGTAGTAAGGACTGTCTGCAAAGCTCTGCCATGAGAGCTTCCCCTCTGCTCCCCCCTGAGGACTGTGGCACTCATTTCTCCCATCTTCTGACTAGCTTATTTTATCCTGGTCCTGGTCATCAACTCCATCCTAGGAAACTGGAGCCTCTGGCTTCTCTTACCCATCGATACAGCAGGCCACCGCAGGGTAAAATATCACCTCCATCAGCACCGACATCCATCACTTTAATGAACAGCAAAAATCAATCTCTAATTGACAAAAACATTTTTAATCAAAGTATGAGGCATTTAGAGCACAGAAGCAGCCTTTCATCTTCTGTCAGTGTTTTCCTTTACAAGTGGAAGCAGCATGGGTTTGTAGCTGGCCAAAGAGACCAAGTGTTATCTGTGAAGGAAGACAGGGACAATGCTTTCAGGTGATACCATTAGAAGAAATCTGCTTCTCTGCTCTTAGTCTATCAGAGCTTCATTTTGGTTGGTGGGTCCATGAAGAATTTTGAGCTGTGGTAGGCAGAGAGTGGGAACAGTGTAAGTTTTAAATTAACATAAGCTCTCTAAGACATCACTTAGGGCATGATTTCTTTTTCCTTCTTTGTACATGTACCAAACTCTTAAGCTCGACCTATACTGGGCATTTGCCACTGGTGGTCTGCTAGTGTGTGCACTGTGCCACTGAAACCCATCACAATAAGCAGACAGGTGAAGAAGCTCAACTTGGCAGCTCTGATTTGTGTCATAGCCTTTAGGGATACTGCCTGTGTACACCTGGGTTTTTCCTTAGGGCAGTTCTGCTGATGGTGAAGACAGGAGAGGTAGTAGTTACCGTAAGAGTAGTTGCTTCTACACTTGTAGATAACCATGAATTACATGTGAGTAAGAGAAACTACCTGCCAGCAACACTGAAGTATTCGTTTGCTTCTGATTAGGGAGTCCCTCAAAGATTTGTAAGGTTACTCTGGGCAGCTTGGTATCCTTGCCAGTGTTTGCAAGCCATAAAGGATTATTAGAGCACCATCTGGACATATGGGTCTTTTTGCTATTTCTTGCAAGAGAGGATTATTACAAAGGGTTTGTATTGATGCCTGGCACAATTTGAGTACCTTGGCATCACTGCTGGTACTTGCGATGGAAAGGGTGAGGAGAAGCACATCGCTGGTGTTGCTGTTGTAGAACCTTTGCCAGTACTTGAGAAGGAAGCAGTTTGGAAAAATGCAGCAATATTTGACACTGTGAGGACCCACTGGCGGCTCTGCCTTGCTTGTGAGAGGAGCAGTAGGGAGCTGCAGAAGTGCCTTATGCTGTTGAGGAAAGTTGGCATACCTTGCTGGATTTATGAAGGCAGCGATGGAGACAGAGGGTGCATCCTTGCCCATTGCAATTGCCAGTGTTTGCAAGGGAATCGGTCCAGAGGGCTGCAGTGGTACCCGTGCACCATCTGGCCACTCTGGCACTCTTGATGGTGTTTGTAAGGTTGGCTTTGGATAATGTCTTTTTCTGATCAAAGGCCAGCATTTTGGATGCAAGCCTGGAGTGTGTGTTACGTAAATAGTTTGTGCTCCTGTCCAAATGGCCACAGCCACAGAATCGTAAGAGCTTCAGAGGGACCTCAAATTGTGGCCCCTCACAGAGAAACAACACCTCCAAATTTAGTGACTGGTGGGATATTAACTCATCCTGTCCTACTCATGTCTTGACCAGAGAGTGTTTGTTTCTAGAAGAATGGATCCTTATTATTTTTCTGGTTTTGAAAATAAGGAGAGGGAGCCAGTAGAATTCCCTTGGCAGCTGCTCTCTGGAGCCATAAGCTGTGCATGTTGATGTTCAGCTGGAAGTAGGCTGGCATGGCTTGCTCTGGGTTGACATTCTTTATGCTCAATCAGACTTCCAAATGTTTCAAAGATAGTGATATTTCCACACGTGTCTCATTTGTTCAACAGCAAAATTCACCATTTTCAGCTTTCCTAGGCTTTAAACATTCCTTGTCCTCCCAGAGCTTTTGTGTGTAACCACAGAGGAAGAGAGCTCTTTGGTACAGCAGCTGTAACAGCAGCAAGAAGAATGAATTCCAGAGTAGGGCAGAAGAGGGAGGACTTGGCATTGCAGGTGGATGTGGGACATGCATTATGAAGGGAGATAAAGAACAAGGCAGAGATGGAGCACGGAGCTGCAGAAGGCATGGCAGGGCATGCTTCACTGAGCCCTGTGCATACAGTGTGTGCAGAATGGCTGCAAGAAGGCATGAAGAACACGCTAGCTGGTGGCTCACCTGCCCAGCATACGAACATTTGCCTCCTTCCATGAATGGACAGAACTGTGAGTGACTGCAGTTGTGGAGATACCAGGAATCAAAACAGAAGAATGAAATACAGTAATAGTCTCCTCTCCCAGAACTACTTGCCTCTGCTGCCATGCCAGTGCCCTCAAGACCACTTTGGTGGGGTTTGTTTTTCCACTGGCTGAGGTAGTGTAGGTGCTGTCATTCATAAAATATGCAGAGTTCCTGGCCAGGTTACTGGATTATCCTGCTGCAAGTCTTTCGTAGGCTATGTTGAAATATATGGATGTCCTTCACTTATGAAGATGGATGAGTTCTCTAGATTGCAGGTTCCCCATGTGTCATGCCAGGTGTCACGCTCAGACCTGAAATATGGTTGAGAAGGGGGAGGGGGGTAGAAGTGAGCTCTGATTTAGGCAAAACCACTTTAGATAATTTTTCCTTCAGAGGTGAAATTGAAAGCCATTGTATAGCAGTATAGCTTGCCAGTTTGAATCCAGCCCAGCTCAGTAAACTTGGAAGCTGCTACCATGAAGCAACGTGTAACAAAATGAGTTCAATGATTCCATCCAGTTTTGGTGGGCAGGCATTCACATCAGAAAACCCAGCATTTCAAATTGGTGCTCTTTTGTTGGCATGCTCTCAGGGAGTCCATGGGTTGAATGGGACATGAGAGTAACTTAACGTGTTGCCTCTAGGTCACAGCACCTCCAAGATGGGATCCAGGAGAGTCAGAGGTTAAACGTTCCCGAGGTTAAACATTCATAAAAGCCATGAAAGCCTTGGAAACATAGCCCCCCAGTACTATCTGTGGGGTAGGACTGGTTTATAGAATATATGAAAGCTGTGAAAAATTTCAAGAGTTCATCAGATCCAGTGGATTTTAGAAACATTGAGGTCTGTTCCTCTTTTTTATTTTTTTTTGACTAATTTGACATCTACCAGAAACAGATGAGAACCCTTCCTATAAACAGTAATCTAAAATTTCTTATTCTCTACTTCTCCTTATTTAGTAGGCTGGATGCCCAAGAGATTTATACACTTAAATTTGTGTGTATGTGAGTGCACACATATGCATATGCGTGTTTCTGGTGACAACCATGGTAGCCATATCAATCCTCCCTCTGTACTAATCCTCCAGCTCCCTCTTGGCCAGTTTGACTAACAAAAATTTACCAACCAAGCAACAGAACGAAGTGAACATATTAAGAAAAACAGCATCAAATGCAGCCTTGCGAAGAACCATTGGCATCATTCATCCCACAACAATCTGTACTATATGCCTCTTCTCTGTAAGGCCAGAGATGGCCTTTCCCAGCCTGCAACCCTTCCACAACATTAAATGTAATGGCTTTCTTCCTGCTCCATGACAGCAGATAGGAACTCTGTCCAAGGCTTCCCTTTGGAAAACCTTCCTCATTTAAAAATTTGGTTTTGACTTTGTAGAAATTTATGCTAAGCTTGAAAAACAGCTATTATATCAAGACTGTTTGCTGTTCCTTCCAGAACTGGGTAGCCCCAGGTATTGCTCCCAGATGAATGAATTATCCTCTCCAGTTTAAGGTGGAGTTATCAACACATCCACTGGGAACATACATAACTACCAGATAGACCACGATCTTTTCTGTTCTTTGAGCTGAATATAATTTCAGCCTGTCACTCCTTATCATATCCCCTTTAATCATGCAAAATATTTCCTCCCCTTCTCTCTTTCATCATGCTTGCAGACTTATCATTTTCCCCTTCAGCCTTCATTTAGTTGCTATATTCGCATTGTATTATACATTCTTTATACAATTAAGTAAGGAAATTGCCACCGCAGAATGTCTGGGAGGCCAGAAGTATGAATGGGTTCAAAAAAGTATTAAGAAGTGCATGGAACAGTCCATCAAGGACTATTAAA
Source organism: Aegotheles bennettii (assembly GCA_013398125.1). Taxonomy (NCBI): domain Eukaryota; kingdom Metazoa; phylum Chordata; class Aves; order Caprimulgiformes; family Aegothelidae; genus Aegotheles; species Aegotheles bennettii. Next base: position 919,034 of record VZRW01003865.1, on the reverse strand, counting down.
CTCAGATATGTATGTAAACATTGGACCAGGAAGTCCCTAAGCTATATGTTGCTGTATACTGGGAGAATATACTAGGGAGAAACATTGCTCTATTTTTGTCATGTTTTTTATAGGTCTTTCATAGGGTGTTTGCTTCTCACCAGTGTCAGGGATAGACTGGGCACTAGCAGGACCTTTTCTCCTACTACTACTGAATTTATATTCATAAGAATTTTGGGATGGGATGCTTTATCAAATTATAGATAAAACACCTTGCTCTATTGTTATGATTATTACACAATACAACTTTAAGATCTGCACCCTGAGTTTTATAGAATTGTAGAGTCCTCCTGGACTTCTCTGCAGATCTTCTTGATTTTGCAGACTGCAATTATTCTTGCTTCTTACTGGTTTGGCATAAGTGCTTAAAACAATCCTCAAGCAAAGTCTTTTTGTGCTAGGGGCTGTACAAATACAGAACTAAAACAATCTGGATGTATTAGAAGTTTCTTTTCCTGGTTGTGTTATCCAAGTTAGAAATCTTAAGGGAATGGGGAGAAGGAATGATTGTGAGAGGGATTTTTATGGTCTTAAAATGCACTGCATAGCAGTCCTCTTCCTTCTCGTGCTCTTGACTTGTTTTATACAGAATCTGTTATGACAGTATCCGGCAGATGCACATTTCTGCTTTGCTTTTTACCATTACAAATATCAAGATTTTAAAGCCTTCCATTTCAGAATTTGAGTCAAATTTTAGTGCAGGAAAAGCAGAGCAGACTCAGTATCCCCCTCCATCATGCCCTCTTTCCCCTCCTCCCTCCTCCCAATAAAAAAATGCTCAAGGAGTATTTAACAAAGTGTGAGGAACCAGTTTTTCCTCTGTTTGGGACCTTTCAATGTGATATTAAAGCTTCTGCTGACTTAACCAGATTTCGACCCTGGGCTTCCCAAGCTGGAAGAAGCTGTTGCTCTGGTTTCACCCTATTGCCTACCTCCCTGCACCCTCTCTTCCCCTCTCACCTCCCTGTGAATACAACTCTGTGATTTGGTGCTCCTTTTTGCCTTGGGTATCATATGGTTGCCAGCTGGTGGAGAAGGGGTTAAAATTCTGGAGAGTCAGTCAGTGAGGAATTACCCTGGTGTGATGGGCAGTTGGTAGGAAGTGTGATACTGGTTTTATGCCATCTTATTCATACTCAAGAGGAATGTGTAACTCTGGTTCCTCCATAACCTATTATTTTGCCCTGAAATACAGCATCAAGGGCATAGGCAAGATAGGTGCATGCATAGTAACAGCAATATTAGTATCCCGAGGTCTCAAGGACTGACTGACCGAGTTGGTCCATAGGTGTATTTTGCCCTTCTGTCTTTCTCTTTCTTTCTCTCTGCTGGTTTGAACCAGTGAGCCCAGGCTGTCAGTATTTTCCTATACATGGAACTGAGAGAAAAACTCCATATCCATTTAAAATTTTGAGTCTGCCTTTATGTATCATAAAAAAACTGATAGAAGAGCACAAGCACAACTTTGTTTGTTTTGGAGGGTTTTTTGCTTTTCAGTTCACGTTTAATGAAGTAATTACAGTGAATTACTCTCAAAATTCAAGACCTAATTAAAGCAAAGAATAAAACCTCAATTGATCCATTATTTAGATTGGTGAGAAGTGAGCATAAAGAAGCAATGAAAAAGTTAGTACATTATGGGAGGAAAGAAGCACGTTTCCTCTTGGAGAATACTGATGGGAGGAAGACCTTGGGATGATAACAGCCAGTCAGGGATGCGCTTAAATTATTTACAGAGAGTTCATCTTCAAACATAGAAGAATGGGGCAAAAGCAAACGTATCAGTCAAAAGGATGCTTTTCTGTGACAAACACAGGTGTTGCCAGATGTGTTTGAATCAGAAGCTGTCTGGCCCAATATCCTTTTGGCAGACAAGCCCCCAAACTACACAGTAAGAAATGAGCTCTTAACTCACCGGTAAAGTTTTTCTGTCTGAATGGGCATAATTTGGCTTACAATCTGAGTTGCTTGCTGCTTCTGCTCCTTACAAGTGCATGGTAAGATGGCAGTTTCAGGTCCCGCTTTGCAGATCACGTGGAGGTGTTAGCAGGTGGCAGCAGGGTGTGTGGCACGCAGCTCTTGGGATGGAGCGTGCTGCACTGGTCATCACTCACCCTCTCCTCAGCAGTGGCTGGCCAGAAGGAGCTGAGCCATAGGGCAGATCTCACCCAACCAGACCATCCTGCTTTGATGGCATCAAACAGGATGTTTCATTTTCGGCAGTTTACTGGTGAAGCTTTAAGCAAATTACTTTCCTTGCCCATTAGCAGTTCCTGTGAGAAATCAGAATTACAAAAAATTTCTGATTACCTGAAGGTGGGTTTAAGCTCTAAGAATGGACACATTCTGGTTAGATTGCTGGGTTTTATGAAGACCAACCAAATTATAATAAAGAATTTTGTAGTTCTGAAGTTCCCAGATGCCAACACTGACTGATTCTGAACTCATCCTATATTATCTTAGTAAATAAGACATCTCTCTTGTTCCTTAAAGCACCATGTTAAAGTCCTGGGTAACTGCCCTCCTGGGTCAAACATTCCTCCACCTGCCTTGTTATTCCTATTGCATTTACACTAGAATGGTACTACAAGGGGCGGTAGCTGTGAGTACTCAACACTTCTGAAATTCATCTCTCTTCATTATGTGCCCAATTTCAGGTGAACTTTTTCAAACCACTGCCCTTTTTGTTTAGACTTAGTTTGGAGAACAGCGCTTGCAAGGCATCTCTAGGAACAGCCTCCTGCGAGCAAATGCCTTAGGCTGGAATTCACGTCATTTCTACTTGAATTTCTCTTTTGAGGGAGTAAAATAAAACTGCAAGAAAGTTACAGTCGGATGTGTACATGTAATGTTTGAGTTCAGTCAGTGAGTAAATCTCTGCCGCCCTTCCTCTGCAGAGGTTCGCCAAGGGACAAAACAATTACAGCTCTGTGCGTAGATGAAGTCCCAGAGTGCTCAAGGTGGTTTCTTCCATATATCAATACATGAAACAGATTGCTACTTCCCCCTGTGAAAGGCACAGTACTCAGGTTGTGTTTCCCTACTTGGGGAAGCAAAGTGGCCCCAAGTTGCTCCCCGTAGCAGGTTATAGCAGAAATGTTACAATTTAATCCTTGTCATTCCTAACCACTACTAAGTGTATGGAGCAAGAGTAGGAGAAGGCCTGCCTCCTCCAGCCAGCTGTGGATGCCTCAGGTCAAGGAGTTGTTTCTCACACTTCTGCTTAATAAATACGCCTTTAGAAATGTGCATGAAAGGCAAAATAAACACTGGCCTTAAATCTGTTCTCTGAAAATGTACTGTTATGGTCTCAGCTGGGTTTGTATCTGAATGCATACAGAATAAACTAGGATAATAAATGCTGACTACATGGCAGCTTTTGTGTCTATTTCAACAGCTTTCAAAGTAGTATCCCCAAATTCCTCCAAAATCAAAATGTTCCATTTTCTCATTTTCAAAAAAAAAATTTAATTCTTGGGTTTGTGTCAATTGGAAGCAACTTTTCTTTAAAATAAAACCTCTAATCATTTTTAATTAAATGCTTGAAATAGCAAAAATGATTTGGTTTCGTTTGAAACAAAACTTTTGCTGACTTTCCAAAATCATCAGCAAACCGAAACATCAGCCATGGGTGCGTGGTGTTTAACTACATCAGTGTAGCTAAGGACAAATGACATTCAACCCCGTGCCAGCAGCAGTGGTTAAACTCCATAATTGTTTATTTTATTGTCACCCTTTGCAAAGATTTTAAATCCCTTGTTAAGCAATTAACTCCTCTTTGCTGCTAAAGGCTCTTGTCCCTCTTGACAGGCTCTCTGATTACAAAATGTCTGCTGCAAACTCAGAGTGGCAGCAGATCCGAGGATAGGAAATCCACTTCCTCTGGTCTTTACCTGGGCAGACTGGCGTGTCTCTGAGCTGTAATGGACAGAGGAGGAGAGCGGGTAGCCAGAGCTCCTGCAAGCATCGGAATTGCTGATTATAGTCCTCTAGCTCTGCTGTCTTCACCGCTTCAAATTCCTTCCCTCCTTCCTCTGAAATTGCATTTTCTGGAGGAGGATGGGTCAGGTGCCAGTGTCGGAGGGAGCAGTGTTCTCAACATGGGGAAGTTGGATCAGCTTTTGCTTGTAGCTGGTGGCAGTTTTCCTTCTGCTCACTTCTATCTCAGAGATAAGCCCTTGCTCTGCTTTTCATTGTCAGCCATGAAATCAGCTACCATTTCAGAGCACCTCTCAGTCGTTTCCAAATGCCTTTGACACATTTTGCCTAAACAGGAAACTGCTGAGAATAGCTGCTAAATCTTTAAATCTGGTTTCACAGTTAGTCATCTTTGTGACTTTAAGTTTGTTGTGAGCATAGCTGGTGTTCCAGGTCACCAAGAGCTTGGGATTAATACCCAAAGACTTGGTATTAATAGGAGAGACCAGCAGTTTTATTGAGCCTCTCTACCCTGGCTGGGGATCTAAACTGACTAATTCTCTGAAGACTTGCCCCAGAGTGCTCTGTGTCTT
>VZRW01003865.1:860909-914379 GCA_013398125.1 Aegotheles bennettii | reverse complement strand
TTTCCCTAAGTACTTCTGAAGGATCAGGGAGAAAAGTAGTCGGGATGTTACTATACCATCATTTCTTTCTTGTTAGGAGATCAGCAAAACTTTTCATCAGGATCGGGCAAAGGTCCTTGTTTCCACTGAGTGATACAAACACATGGACTTGTTGCTAGTGTTTAAAGACCGTTGATTCTCGTTTCTACATACTTTCCCTTCCTCCTTGCAGCTTAATGAAACCATTTACTCAACTGGCTTTTCTCCCTCCTCCCCTTCATCTCCATCTGTCCGCTCCAGGTGGCAGCTCATCTGGATGATAGTGTACCTTCAGTAGCATGATAGTTCCTATGCACAGCTTCTGTTGGATGTGTTGCAGATTGATTATTCTGAGTTTTGGAAAACGCTCAGTTAAAATGGACAGGGCAAAAAAATGTTTGGATTTGACCAGCTACTTAAAAACTCTAACAGTATGTGACATTCTAAAGAGAACTTTTATTTTGTGCATATTTGGGTGCAAATTTATTTCATGAAAGTATACCCCTAAACACTTTACCAGCTGAAAATGATGGTTGCATGTTACATGGCAGACTCTCTGACCAACTGCAGCCACCTCTGCAAGTTCTCAATTGACATGGGCTTGGAAATCAGGTCGGTTAGCCACATTTGGCATAAAACATAAGGGCCCAAATTGTCTGGGGGTAGCCAGATGTTTCCATGGTTGGAATAGCAGATGAAATGTTTCCAGAGCTAGCAAGTACTTGTAACACTTGTTTTCTAAGGAACATTTTCCCTCAATATCTCAAGACTTCTTGGTTCCCTCTGTCTGACTCCTCCTTTGTTAGACATCGCTGTCTCTCAGCAGTTTCCAGACTCCTTTCTCATCTTTTGTATCTTTTCCATACAGCTGTGACACTAAAGCAGCTCTCCTGGATGCCATCTCATTCTTTGAGCATCCTGTCAAAGTACCCAGTGAACATGATTGTAGAGCCCAATTTGAAACCAGTATTGATTCTGCTGCTGAATGAAAGGCTAGGCTTTATGTCTTTTTTTGCTCTTGCCCCAGCAAAGAGAATCAAGAAGTATCAGGCTTCCTTCCTACCTCTAGACTGCAATCCCTAGATGCTGAGTGGAGAGGAGCCGTATTCCCCATTCCCTTCACTTTTGCTTCTTTCATAGCTGCAGTTGGTGCTGTTGCTCATTGCCACACTCTGATTTATCCTTCCAAAAGCTCCATCTTTGGTCCAGCTCTGGGTCCCCAACATAAGAAGGACATGGACCTGTTGAAGTGGGTCCAGAGGAGCACCACGAAAATGATCAGAGGGCTGGAGCACCTCTCCTACAATGACAGGCTGAGAGAGTTGGGGTTGTTCAGCCTGGAGAAGTCTCCGGGGAGACCTCATAGCAGCCTTCCAGTATCTGAAGGGGCTACAGGAAATCTGGAGAGGTCATGTACTGGTAGGACAAGGAGGAATGGTTTCAAGCTGAAAGAGGGTAGATTTAGATTAGATATTAGGAAGCAACCTGGTCTAGTGGGAGGTGCCCCTGGCTATGGCAGGGGAGTTGGACTAGATGGTCTTTAAAGTCCCTTCCAACCCAAACCATTCTGTGATTCTATGATTACTAAATTAGGTCAGAAGTTACTGTTCTTTCAGGGTTTTTTGATTTTCAGATGCTGCTACCCCTGGCTTGGCCACTGTTGAATTACAGAGGGCTTGACTTTTATTTTTTTACAGGAGGAAGAATTTAGAAACTTGCCAGCAGATCTTCCTGAATGCTCTTCAGCACCTCTCTCCCTAGGTGCTGTGACCTTAACCACCAGCTCTGCCAGCACCTTTCCTTAAGTCAAGCAGATGGGGTTTATCATACTCTCGCTCTTGAGTATCTTCTCTTTTTACCCCCTTGACCTCTCTAAGCTCTTGTAACACTTTAAATCTCTCCTGGTCTCTCTGAAATCTGAGCTGAGGGTAGGTTCCTATAGCACTATGCTCTGTCCTTCACTCATGGTCACACCTGGTCGTCAGTACATTTGCCATCTCTGGAGATCTGCAAACCACTCATAGGTGCAAGGGAACTGTGTGCACTGCTGCATTCCCCTGGCACACATCCTACTTCTCTGGAGCACATCCCTGTGCTGCTCAGTCACTGGAAGAGCCAAGGCACTCCACACCACCTGCCTGTGCAGGTTTGTCTGCAGCATCTACACTCTCCAACTGCTGGCTGAGTGTGTGGGGAGGAACGTGGCAAGGAAAGATTGTATTCATTACAATATTAAATAAATCAGGTGGAATTAGCTCTGAGCAGAAAGCAGCAGCTGGCTTTCGCAGTGTTGTGACAGACTCCGCCAATTATGTGATGCAAATAGAAACTGTCTGACTTCCACAGCTCCTAGGCCATGACAGGCCTGGAAAGTCTGTTTGGCAACATCTTATGATTTTGTGCAGTAAATCTGTCCTCTGCTCGAGCCCCTGAGAGCCTCTTGCCTCCACTGAAGAGCAGACACTCTTCAGACCTGGTCTTCGTCAAAGCTGTAGCAGCAGGGACTTGCAGAATCCTCCAGACACCCTTATGGTCCAACACAGGAGCACGGAAGAATTTGGTTAGCTTTATTCTTAATATAGTGGGCTATTGATTTTAACTGGTAGCTGTGCTGTGGTAGTTTTTTAATGCTTAGAGCAGCAAAATGAGGCCATGATACCAACACCATGGCGCTTGCCCTAATTACTCTGCAAGGTTAATTTGCTGAGGCTGCACGGGTATGTGTGCCTGACAGATTGATTCCTTTGTATTATATTAGCTAAGGGAGGACACTGAGTTTCATATGTATATGGGGGAGTGTGAACAATTAGACGGAGGAGATCTTTTGCTCTGGTAGCATAGGCAGGTCAAGGTTATGCTGAAATTAAACTATAGCTGAGACACAAAGGGTAAAATCCTGCTAGGAGACACCAAGATGAATCAGGCTGAAAGATCTTAAGAAGGAGATAGATTCTTTGAATTCAGGTGATAATGGACTTGTAGGGTATTCAACCTTGACACCAGAACATGGGGAGAATGGCATTGTATATTTGCATATGTATTCACAGAGGAAATTTCATTTTAATCTTGTTTGACAGAATATGGCTGAACTGAAAGTTTAGAAGATTACTGTCCAAGGTTGAGAGCTACAGTATGGAGCTCTGTACAGTGGACACAGGTCTCTGCAGACAGCAACCTGGAAATTCAGCTATTACAGTAGGAATGCTAGATAATGATGTAGGCCCAGATCACAGCTGCTCAGACTTCTTAAGAGAACTTCTTTTCCTTATTCCAAAAATCATCATACTTACAAATGTAGGGAGCTCCTGTTACAAAGATACTGTCTTGCTAACCTTTAAGAAAATGAAATGGCCCCATTTGCTGTAGAAGAGGCTAATCACCAGGCAGAATATCTCCTCAAAGACACCAGAGATATCTCATCAGAATCATAGAATCATAGAATCATAGAATCATAGAATCATAGAACGTGCCGAGTTGGAAGAGACCCTCCAGGATCATTGAGTCCAACCCCTGTCCCTGTGCAGGACACCCCAGGGTCACACCATGTGCCTGAGAGCATCATCCAAATGCTGCTGGAGCTCAGGCAGGGTTGGTGCTGTGCCCACTGCCCTGGGGAGCCTGTGCCAGTGCTCGACCACCCTCTGGGGGAAAACCCTTTTCTTGACATCTAACCTGAACCTGCCCTGATTCAGCTCCTGCTGTCACCCCCAGTCCTGTCATGGGTCACAGGAGTGCAGAGATCGGTCCCTGCCCTTTCTCTTCCCCTCGTGAGGAAGCCACAGACTGCAATGAGGTCACCCCTCAGCCTCCTCTTCTCCAGGCTGAATAACCCAAGTGCCCTCAGCCACTCCTCATAATTCATCCCTTCCAGACCATTCACCATCCTCGTGGCCTCCTCTGGACATGCTTCAGTAGTTTGATGTCCTTTTTGAACTGTGGAGCCCAGAATTGCATGCAGTACTCAAGGTGAGGCCGCACCAGTGTGGAGCAGAGTGGGACAATCCCCTCCCTTGACCGGCTGGCCATGCTCTACTTGATGCACCCCAGGACACGGGTGGCCCTCCTGGCGGCCAGGGCACACTGCTGGCTCATATTCAGTTTGCCATCAACCAAGCATATCTTAGCAGAGCAAGGAAGAAGGTAGTGGAATAACTATGAACAGACAAGATTGTGGTTCTGAATGCACTTGTGAAAGTAGAGTCAGAAGAGGAGGACATCTGGAAAAGACCCTGACACAGTAGTTCATGTTTCCTAGGAGTAACCAGCTGAGCATATTCATCTCACAGTAATGTCCCCATGTCTTGCCAAAAGAGCAAGTACCTACTTGTCAATGAACTGTCAGCCTGGAAAACTGCTCCAGTGACAATAGGGAGCAAAGGTTCTGATCAGAGCTTAGCAGCTCAGTAGAGACATTACTTGCTCAGGATTTGTATTTTCAGCCCTCCATGGAAAGCTTAGCTTAAAACAGAAGATTGTTGATGAGTTAGCGGGGGGGGGGGGCTCNGGGGGGGGGGGGGGGCTCTTCTTTTGCCTTTACCATAACCCCTTCCCCTGCACAACATTAGTGGATTCTTCCTTGCTATGATCTCAGACATAAGTCTGAAATTTTGCCTGCTTAAAGATTGCACAGTACTTGTCATAAGAGTAAAGGGAGTAAGGCAAACTTCAATTCTTGGGTAATTGCATTCTGCTTCTGTAGCTTCTCCATCAGCTTTAGTATAGAATGGATTTTTTTTTTCCTGCAGCCAGAAACAGGCAGGACAAGAGGTCTACTGGTGAGAGGTTTATGTTGAATTTGGTCCCGTCCAGTATGTTACGTGATGCCGAATTTCAAAACAAACTCATGATTGCATGAAGCTGGTTGGGAAGGCTGTACCTGCCAACAAACTGCCCTAGCTATGGCAACGATTTCTCACCCAGACCATGTAAATCATATGATGGAAAGAAAAGTGTATTTTGCCTTGCATTAATTTGGAGGCAGTTTGTGGAAAGGATCTGAGTGAGGCAAGTGAGAGGATGAAAACTTCCCTGGTGCATTTTGTGATTTAAAAATAATAATAAAAAGAAACCTCTTGTGTTTTGAAAACTCTATTAAAAGAAATGTACTTCTGCAGAGGAACATCATGAAAGAGGAGAGTAAGGGCTTCAGCAAGGTGAATCAGAAAAAAAAAAATATCTTTGGGGCCAGCTTTGGGGAACAGAGCTGGGAGCTGAAGGAAACAAATGATATTGCAGTATATGAAGTAAACGAAGCCAGCTCAATATATATTTGGTTACCTTCTGCTGAGCATCTGGGGAGGCTGAGAAGGGAACAGTGTCCCACTGCAGACCCAGTGCCAGAAAGAAGCAGCTTTGGCTGTCACGCAGAGGCTCACGTGCCCCATTGGGCTAGTGGTGTGAAAGAGGCAGACTGCTGGGGAAGCATTTTCTAAGAAGTTCTTGCAAATCACCCCCAGTTGTAGAGGAAGTGACTTGAGCTTCAAGGACACTGTCCCCTCAGCTTAGGGCACAGTAACTCATTTGGAGTCCTTAAAAGCAAAGCGGCATTTTAAAACCAATGTGGTATTTGTTGTGCAGGAAAAGAAGGGGGGAGGTTGCTGCCTTGTGCTCCCAGTAGCAGTGGCAAATTTTAGAGATGAACGGTGCAAAGGGAAAGCAGAGAGTCCTAGTGGCAGGGAATAAGGGTGGGAAGGGAAGGAATCTGAAATGCTAAAGATGAAACGTGCTTTATGTTTGTGGAAAGGTGGGAACTGTGACAAACTCAGACCTGGAGCTTATGTGTTATTATATATTTTCCCCTTGACCCCTGGAGAATACACAAATAAAATCAATTAATGGGCCTTGAAGAATCATCACTTTAAACTGTTCAATTAAACCCCGCAATGCAGAGAACAAAAAGGAGAAGGGGAGGGGGGGGGGAACACAATAAATACGTCTTAAAAAATGGACTTGTCTGAGGCGCCTGGGCCCCGACATGCACCATTACTGATGGATCGAATCACACTTCCATTAACACCATAATCTTATAGACTCCACAGGCCGTAAAAAAGGGATTTACTTTAATCAGGTTTGGTTAGGGTTGAATTTGAAAAGCGCTACAAGTGAAATAAAACATGACCTCGTCCCCCCTTTGATTTTCTTTCTTCTCACTCTGGCTCTCTAATTTACAATTTGCCAGCCGCCAGCGGTTCATTCCTGATGGCTGCGACCCACTGGTGTATGTCGCACTCTCTCCCTTATTGTGGCGGAAATGATTAGGCAGAACATAGACCTTCCATTTCCGTCCCCACCTCCCACTTTCCTGGACAAGAGCCTGGAATGTAGTGCTTCCTTTCATGCAGGCTTTAGTCCTCTGCATCTGTGTGTCCCCCACCCCTTCCCCGGCTGTCCTGCGGCTGATATTAGGAAGAAGTTCTTTATTAGGAAGAAGTTCTTTACTGAGAGGGTGGTTGGGCACTGGAATAGGCTGCCCAGGGAGGTGGTGGAGTCACCGTCCCTGGGGGTGTTCAAAAAATGGGTTGATGAGGCACTTGAGGCCATGGTCTGATGGTTCAATGGTTAGGAATATGATGGGATAAAGGTTGGACTTGATGACCCTGGTGGTCCCTTCCAACCATAATGATTCTATGATTCTATGATATTTGGTCACTTGGGCTGTGGCTGGGGAGAGACTGGGAGGAGGGGGAGGCACAGGCTAGAGATGAGGAGGATGCCCGTCAGCTTCTAAGCATGGGTGTTGATCGCCAAGAAGACTGGGAAGCCACAAGGTGTCAAAGTAATGGGTTTTATTTCTCTCACCATCTCCTTTTTCTTCGCCTCTGCTCCACTCTTCAGCCTGTCCAGTTTAGCACGTGCTGCCAACTAACTGCTGTGATTCCTGCTCCTTTTCTAATTCATCCCCCATCCAGGGCAAATCCAACACACTGTACGCAAAGGAAAGCTATCAAGTGTGTTTGCTTCTGCTGCCCCAATCGTTGGAGCCTCCCTATTTCTAGTGATAAAATATACCAGATTTTGTGCTTTTTAGAGATGTGCCTTATCGGGTTGGTTGCCAATGATAAAGATAGTTACCTTCATTTTTAGTTGGCCTGCTGTCTCTTATACTGGGTTATGTTGTACTCCTTTAGAAGTCACGTTTCTGACCATGGCAACGTTGGCACTCAGATGGCAGCAATAAGGGAACTGTAGATCACAAGGTTACCTGGGGCTTGCGCCTGGAGAAACAAAAATAAAACAACACAAAACCAGTCAGTTGGAATAGCTGCTGCTGCTTGAGCCGATGTGCTTGGCATTGAACTCTGACAGGGTCTCCCACATGCTATGGTGTAACTGGACAGCTTGGTGGGAAATTGGTAGGGTAACAGTCCCAGATGCAACGTGACAGAATTCACTCACAGCATCTGTGCAGGACTCTGCTAGGTCAACCGTGGCATAAGAGTTGCTTTATGATAGCTGGATGCTGACAAGTCCATTTTGGTTCCCAGCATGGTACCTGTGGAAAATCATCTGGTTGTTCCACAGAGATGCAACTTCCTGAAATTTGTCCTCATTTACCTTACATTTCCTCTTTCTGCCCCGACACTCAACCCACACACATGGCTTAAGATGTAAACTCCTCGTGTTTAACTGGAAAATGCTACCCATATGTTGACATGAAAGACATACACCCAGGCTGGACTTCTTCCTCAAGGTTTTAATGAGAAAGTTTTTAAAGCCAAAAAAAAATCTAAACCAACCAATAGGCAAGAGAACAGTTTAAGCATTGCATGGGAAATCATAGAACCATAGAATCATGGAGGTATCACCTTTAAGATCATCCAGTCCAACCGCCTACCTACCTACCTATATCACCACTAAACCATATTACCGAGCTCCACATCCAGATGCACCTTGAACACCTCCAGGGATGGTGACTCCACCACTTCTCTGGGGAACCTATTGAGATCTGTTTGCATAGCCACGCTTGACTTCACAAGAGCTGAAAAATAGAGGAAACGTGATTCCTTAGTCCGGTTGGGAAAAGCTGGTACTGGAGAGCTGTACCAAAGAGACCAAATACTGCTCTTCCAGGGTGGTAGTGCTTGATAATTCCCAAGGCAACGATGAAGGAATACACTTTATAGGGAAGGAAAGCCACCAGAGTGCTTTGTAAAAATAGGACCAAGCTGCAAAATTTATGTAGTCCTAAAAGCCAGGAGAAGGTTTTGAAGTTGTTCCAATACAACTAGAATGACAAATGGGAGGGGAACACAGTCAGAGGAAAGGGAAAAAGTGAAGGGAAATGCAGAGAAAGGGGAGAGTGATGGGGAGGAAAGGAATGAAAGGAATATTGGCAAAGAGTTATTTCAAGAGGAGATGCTGAATGGGAAAGAGACATTACGGGCGTTTGTGGTGTGTACATGTAAAGGGGGTAGAGAGAAGGGGGAGAAACTTAAGGGAATGAAGCAAAAAGAGTCTGAATGAGTGTTTGGTCATGGGAAGGCAAGGCTAATGTTAGCAACTGATAATAAAGGCAGGCAAAGGGGAAAAAAAGCATAAAATTCACTTAAAAAACTCTCCAAGTTTAAAAGCTCCCCAGAGGCTTTGTAATAGAAAAGGGCTTTTAAGTGCTATTTTTTCCCCCTGTTTTTCCTTTGGGGATGTCTCAGAGGGATGATTTATTGTCTAATATATTTAAAGTGACAAGGCCAATTTTGGCGAGCTTGCTGCAGCAGTGCCAGCAGCGCTTTTCAGGGCACTGCAGAATAGAACCTCTACTGATGGCTCTTCAACGTGGGGCTGTCCCACTGGGCTCCAGCAGCAGAGCAAGTCAAGGCAGGGAGGCACCTTTGCAGAGCAGACCAGAGGGGAAGCAGCATCCTGGTCCATTCCTGGTTTAGCTGGTGAAAATGAAGTGGGTGTAGCGATGGTAGAAGATGCTTAAAGGGTAACCCTGATTCCCATGCCCAAAACAAGTGGGTTTTGGGTGCTCTTTGAAGACAGAGTTCAATCTCCATTCCCTTTCTATACTGTCTTCTACTACAGCAGCTGGCTTCTGCTGAGCTGTATGCAGGCTGGTTTGGGATGTTCCTAATGTTCACTGGTGACTCATGAGGTGTTTCCTTCTTCTCCGGATCTCCTTCTGTGGAGACTTGCCACAAAGCCAGGACTTCAACCCTGCTCTCTCCATGCTGCTACAGCTGCTGCAAGCAATAAGCCTCACCTTCTCAAGGAGAGTTTGAAAAAATCTGAGGGCTAAGTTTTTTTATTTTTTTTTTTTAATATTGAGCTTATGTTTACTTTTGCTCTATTACACTAATATTTATACCCCTTAATACAATTCCTCTATCTTCTTGGTATTTACACACTTGTAGACGGTTAATCTTACCCCTTGCCAAGCAATACATATTTAATTATTTTAATCTCTTCTCATATGTCAGTACTTTCAGACCCTCAATATTTTTTTTTCTGCTGCTCTTCTCTGTATTCCCTGCGCTCATCAATATCTTTTGTAAGTGTGTGTTGCCCAGAATTGAGGGCAGTATTCCAGGTGCTGTCCTGCCAGATCTGTACAGAGAGCCAGTACCCCCTCGATTTCTGACATGATTTCTCTGCAGATGAAGCACAGCATTATGTTACCTTTTTTTTTTTCTCTCCTGCTGCTATAGAGCACTGCAGATGTGTAACTTACCTTCCTGTCCACTGTCTCCCACAGCCCTTATTTGATCATTACCATTTTCCAAATCTACCTCTCTTTTAATGTCCTGGTTTCCATTTATTTTCCCTCATACCTACTAACCCGAATTATTCTAAGCTGATTCTCATTTTCTCTGCTGGTCTCTACTCCTAACCTTTCTAGCTTATATTATATGTGTCTGTCTACAGCAATGGGTAACGGAAGAAGCTGTTCATGTTTCTGTAGCCTTTTATTTATTTTTTGATCCTCTGCTCCCCCTGGTTCCTTGTGCTTGTTTGCTCATTCGCTCTGTGCAACTGTGCCCTGTGCTCACACACGGTCAATAGCCAGGCAGCTGTGTCTTGTCTCTGTAGGAGCCAGGGAGAATCTCCTTGACCTGAAAAGCAGCAGCAGCTACCTCGTGCTCAGCTTGGTTGTGTGAATGCCAAGTGCGCCAGCCAGCTTTGCATGTCCCAAATACCGTGTGATGCTTCCTCTTATAATCAGTGTGAGCATCACTGCTTCTCCCAATCACCCCCTGCACTTAATTGACCAATAGAGCCAGACATATGGAGGATTGAATCACAAACCCAAATCAGCAGTTGTCAGAGCAGATTAATTCAAACAGGAAGCTGCAAAACACTTGGGTTTTTTGCTTTCTTTCCCCCTTTTTTTTTCCCCCCTCAAGCTCCAATGGAAGAAATGATTATTAATAACCCCAGCTGTATACTCAGGCAAATGGCAGTGACTCCAATGCACTCGCTCTACTCAACTTACCGTGCAATTTCTGTAGCATGTAAACATCACTAGGAAATAACTGAGAGAGGGAAAGGAAGAGGAAACTACATTCACACTGCTGAACTCCCTGAACTACCCTGTGCTAAAGGGGCAGGCTGTCTTAATTCACTGTACAGTCAAAGCAGAGGGACAGGTGCTCTGAATTGCTCTCTGGAGGTACTTCTCACTGCTGAAACTGAAGAGGTGAACATCCCAGGGCAGGTACACATAACTTCCCCCTTTCAGCTGCATTGACCTCTATATTGTGCTCAAGGGTCTTCAGCTCTGAAACACATCCACCAAGGATGCTGTGTGGCTGTGTCCTGCTCTGACTGCAGGTCACAGCTCTGCTGAGGTCAAGGTTCCCTCACCTTAGCTACTGCATTCTCCTATGCCAAGAGATGGCCTTTTCCCACCTCTATGTTCTAAACAGACAGCAAAGAGGCAGCACAGTCTAAGGGGGACAGGCAAAGGGTGCAGAAAGGAGCAGTCAGTGAGACTGAAGTTCTGCTTAGCAAAGCAAGGTGGCTTACTTTATAATGCACTTAACGGAGGCTTTGGAGGAGACCCTCATCTTCTCTGGGTCCCTTGGTCATCAAAGCAAAGCAAGTTTCTCTGCCTTCCCCCCCTTCACCTCCTCCAGCTGTAGAGGAGGGCAGATGCCAGCTGCGACCTGATTGCCCTCACTGAGGGGTTGGAGGAGGAGTTGGGTGGAAGCTGTGGCAGTAGTGATGGGCAACTCTGAAGAGATCCACCTGTGCTTAGGGTGGGATGGCAGGTGGAGGTACTCAGGGGATAGCGAGGGAAGGGGAGGGAAGCAGGAAGTGTGCCCCAAGCACAGCTACAGAAAGCCAGGACCTGGTATTTTGGAGGGCTTTCCCTCTTCTCTCACTGCTTCTAGCCTGTGTGCAGCCCATGAAGCCTGTGTTTAACTACTAAGCCATAGCTGAAGATAGTCTCCTTCCTCAGCAGATGGTGTAGAAAAGGAAGATGCATTGCAGGGTTTTTCTACCTGGTGAGGAAAATGCGACAGAAACCCTTTCAGGAGCCCAAGAGGGGAACAGGGCAGCTCCCAGGTGAGTGGTAGTGTGCTTTTGAAGGTCTGGAGCTGGTTTGAGGGCAGATTGCAAAGGCTGTGTTGAAGCCATGAGTTTTCAACCTGGCAAAACAAGGAGGGGTTTCTCCAGCTATTGCTGTGGGACTGGGAACCTTGGGTCTGCTCCACTATGGTTAAGTAGAACATCCATGGGATAGAGGGTCCCTGCCTGTGATGTCTCTCTGGTAGGGTAAGACCTTAGCCCTGCAGTATGTGCCATCACTTATGTGGGGTTAGAGCTTGGAGGAAATGGTTTGGAGTAGTTGCTCACCCTGCTGGGTTCTTAATTAACTGCAATCATCAAATGGGAAGAAAGCAGAGGTCTTTGCACCGAAATCTTCTGCTCGATACCTAGCAGTGATTTTTGTTTTTTTTCTTTCTTCTCCCCCTGAAAAAATATGTGAGGATGCATGAAGATTGGAATAGAAAACATTGACAATCTCATCATACTACTGTATAAATCAATAGTGTGTACTTGACTGGAATAATGCTGATTGCTGCATCCTGTGAAAGTTATAGTAGATTGAGGTGGGATTTGAAACTTTGAGACTGGTCTTTTTTAAATGATGCCCAGGTAAGGCAAGGGCTGCTTCAGGAAGCACTATGTGAAATCCCACAGCCTTTATTATGCAAAGGGTCAGGAAAGAATGTCAAAACTGTCAGAATAGGTGGATATTTGGGTTAAGTGATGAAGTCAACTATAGCCCTGGAGTTGGAGGAAAGACTTCAACAGGATGCTTCCAGCCTCATACTGCTGTGTGTGGAAGAGTGTACCAAAGGTACTAAGTGAAAGGGTGACTGGTGTGGAACAGTACTATGTGAATGATTGTATGCATGGGAGATAGCAATTATCTTTGGCTTGATGATAAAAGGGTTGGGAATTGAAACATAAATGTGTGTATTTAGGGCGTGAGATTAAAAGGGTTGGAGTTTTCTTACTCAGAAGTGTATTGTTGTGGATGGAAAATGTGAGGCTTGGGGTGGTAGTGTGCAGCGTATTCTGGTGGTAACTAACCTTCTCATGCAGAGGTATGAGCTGAGGTCCTTCCTAGGTGACTTCACTTCTCCAAGTTTCCTAGCACAGGTGAAAAAGGGGTAAACTGGTCTCTACTTGTTAAGATCAGCCCTCTTGCTGCCCCTGCTGCTCCCTTCAGTAGCATCTGGAATATCTCAAGTGACTTGGGTGGGATTTTTCTAGTGAATCTGAGAGTCAGCAAAGCCTTAGCTCTTGCAGGGGTTGCTGGTCTGTGCACACACAGGCATCAGATGAGCTCATGGAGCAGAGGCTACTCAGTCAAATGTTCTGTCCATTTTTTCCTGACAAGCAAGCATTTACCTGAAATGGAGAAATGCACACACATATGTAGGGCAGCAGGAACCAGTGCCACCAGAGATTGCTCAGGTTGTCAAGTGAACAGGATTAGGGATGGCCAAGGAATTTGAGAATAATGGCAGCTCTGTTGTGCAGGATAAAAGGAAATGGTGATCGATATATCTTAGAACTTCAGGGCTTAAAGCAAACAGCATCTGACAAGATTAGCAAGAAACTTTTTTAACATGGCCTAATCATCTTATATTTGCCTGCCTGTGATGCTCACGTATCCTTTTCTGATACCCTAGTGAAACTGGCCACCTGAGAGTGTCAGCTGGTGTGCCAAGCCCTCTGTGAAGAAAGTACTTGTGTCTTGCAGTCCCTGTGTGCTGTAGTTGTAAGAGACATGATACAATGAAGGTAGAATTCCTGAGAGGAGAGAGTCAGTGGGTGCTGCACCATGAGTCCCACCTAAAGAGGGTGGAAGGGAGGAGCTGAAAATTGGGAGGGGTGGTGGTACTGTGATGGGGGCCAAGCCCTTGTTGGAGGAATGGATGGATGCAAGTGTAGAGCTTGTGGGTGGGTGAGGGAACCTGCCAGCTGCTTCAGAGTTGTGCAGGGGCTCACTACATGCTGTGGCTGCTGTCATTAACACAGTGGCAGATGTTATGGGATGTGACTGGTGTAGTCACTGGGGAGAGGGCAAGCCTGGAGCTGAGGATGTTGGAGTTAGGCCTTGCTGTAAATGTGGTAGTGCCTTCAGGTACATGCAGAAGGCAGGTGGGTGCTTTGTGGGTCTCACCTCTTTTTCTGCATGATATAATTCCTAAACTTAATGTTTGCTGTTTCTTCTCCTCTTGACCTCCCTCCATTTTAACATTTAAAGGTAATCTGTCCTGAGAAAAGTGTGTAAGTCAGTGATGTGGAATAGCTATGACGATAACCTAGGCTTCTCCCCCAGTGTTTGAACACAGGCTGGAGAGTTGGTGAGTTTGCCTCTGTTTCCATCGGATGTAGCTCATGCAGGATCCTTGACCTGGCTGGGGTTTTGCAGCTCTAGTTTGGTGCTTTTATGCAAGGAGGAATGTTCTGTATTCTGTCTGCTTCTTTTGCAATGGAAATAATAAACAACACACAGTAGTATTCTCTATAAAGGATACTGTACTTCTGTGACCTTCTGTTTCATGTGCTGTTTTACTCCTTCTGACAATCGAGGCACCCACCCACTGTGTGCTCCTGCTCCGTTTAACACAAAAGCCTGATAAGTCACAGGATTATAACAGCAAGAAAGGCAAGGTCACTTCTGCTACAGCTCTGCCGCTTGGGATTCAATGCAAGGCTTGGTAGGAACAGGGACTTGGCAGAAGCTAGGTTGGTTTGGCTTGCTTAAATCAAGACACAGAAGGGATGCAGTTGACTTCTCTAAATACACCCAGCCAAAATGGAGCAGGGAGGGGAAAGGGCTGTTTAAGCTAAAGAACAATGTTGGCACAAGAAAGACAGGGCATGAACTAGCTTATGACTAGAATAAGATTGTGAATGAAGTTTTCTCACTGTTTGAGTAATGAGCTTCTGAAGAAGCATGCCTGCTAAAATTGTTCTGGGGAAATACTGTGAGTCATTCTTAAAATAAATATTAAATTATGAGGGGAGTGATTTGGGTCACTGGTGGTGACAGCCTGACCTTGACTGACTTCACTTTTCTCTAACATGTTGGACTAAACCTGCAGGAGATGCTGGGTTGTTAGTATCTCTCACCTCTGGGAATAACTAGAGCCTAATAAGGATGTAGGTGAAATATTCTTGCAGCTATTTTGGGCTGTCTCAGGTCTCTGACAATCAGCGCTGTTGTGTTTTAGAGCCTGCCTGAATGTACTCCTTCATTTGAATTCCTCTACTTAAGTATCAGCATTTCCATTTCACAGATAAAGAAATTGAGACTGAAAGGTAAAATGACTTGCTTAATGTGCTCACAGTGGGATTGGGACTAGCACACTGAACACTCAGTGCCGGCTCTGTCTGCCTGTTTATGCTCCTGCTCCTGTGCAGAAGGTCTGGCTAGCAAGCCTCTCGCCTGAAACCTGGTGAGCTGCAGGCTTTCTGGCAATTCTGAGACATAAGCATGTCGCTTTATGGAAGTTTTTAAGGTTATGGAATCTGTTATTTTTGCTTTTTATGTCTTACAAAGCAGACGATAAAGGAAATGTGCCAACTATTCTTTGCGGCTTTATCTAATCCCAGTATGTGCACGTTGCACTTACCACAATAACATCTGGAGACGGCTTTTTCTGTTCATTCTGATGTTGAAAGACCTGATGACTGCCAGAGTAAAGGTTAATCACACAGTTGTACAATCTGTCAGATGAAGGGGAGAAAGGATGCCCGTCCTGTTCTTCCCCGCCTAACTAAGAGTCACAGGTCTTTCTGGTACCACTGACTGCTATAAACTGACCAGTTGCTGCTGTTCCCCATTATCAAACTGAGAGCATGAGGGCTGTACTTAGATACAGATTGGTATGTTCCTGATTGTGTAACTGGAGCAAGCAGGGTTTAGGATGTCATCTGTACTGGTGCTTGTCATTACTACCTGCTGCATGCTGGTAAATCGGTCACCTTGGTACTGAAATATGGGAAGGAGAGAAACCTATCTTTGTGTGTGCTCCTTTATGTTCTCTCCCTGCTCATTGGAGTTCTAGGTTCTGCCAGTTACTTCAGACAGCAGGGCCTTCAAGAAAAAGTGGTTTCTGAAAATAATCATCTGAGTATAGGAGATGAGAGCACGTTGGTGTGATCTGACTCTGGGAGAAAGTGTAGTGTGAGGCCAACTCTTTATTAAAGGCCACAGTTTATCCAGGAGAAAGCCCTGGGTATGCATCTACTGTGGAGGAAGCTTTACTTGGCATTTGCACCTTCTCAGCCATTGAAGCTGCCCAGCATGGGACACACAGCTGCAGGAAAAAGGTTTTCATTAGTTCTATGGCTCACAGAGCTAGTTGTTTAATTTCACATTTATGATTTAAGAATGTGTGTGTATATCAAGCACTTAACATTCCTCTTCTCCCATATGCATTATATTGAATCATGTGTACGCATTATTTTACTGTTTGTTTTTGCATAAACAATTGTGACATAAACTCTGAATTACTTCATAAATTTTTGCCTGACTGCGGTATTCATGCTGATCTCACCCTTCACTTACAGAATGGAGTGGCTCCAGTTAACCTGTTCAGCTTTTGAGAGCTGCCTGTCTATCAATCTCTTTTCTTATAAGTGTCAACAGTATTTGTTTTACATAGCTCCATATTGCACATAACATTTGGCAGTAGGGAAGTCTCGCATGAAAGCTTACTACATATGCATGTAAAAGGGGCTGGGAAATAAAATGTAAAAGAGGGATGATGTTGCTGACTGGCTCGCTTGGTAGTAGAGGTGTTTTTTTTGTAGTAGTAGTACAGATACTCTTGGTAGTAGAGGTACTCTTTTGTGAACTGAGAGGGCAGATTAAGCAAGGATTTACATTTAATGCACTGGGTGGGAGCTCGAGAACAATTTTAAGCTGTCCCATAAACTACCTGAGTGACTGTGGATTGTTTATGGGATTTTTCTTTCATCCTTTGTGAAGGTGTGTAATATCACCATCCCTTATTATGTGTCTTTATAGGGTTACGTGATCCAGGCAGGAAGTATCTGCTGTGTGTTTGTACAGCTTGGCATAAAATCAGGCACTAATCTTGGTGAAGCTCGTTGCTACAGTAAAACAAATGATCATAGCTTTTGTAATGTGGCATGGAGCAACCTCCCAATTTTGGGGATTGGTGGGGTGATAAGTTATATGTGACAGTCATACCAAAAGGAGGGAATAGGATAGGAATGATTTTAAGTAGATACGATTGCTTTAATTGGGAAATGGGACTGCCAGGATATTGAAGGATTTGACAGACATGAAGCTTAGCACTTGTAAGCCTTCCTCTTTACATACAATATTTTGATTACCTAGCTGACTTTTTTACAGGTTGCAAATGTTTAATAGCATTGATAGTTTGGGGAATCTAAAATGTAAGCTTTGCTGCTCATCTCTTGACCATCTGCAGTGTTGGCTTAAGATGCAGAATAAGAGACTTAATTGTCTAATGTTCAAGTACAATACTTAAAGGATGAAAGGGGTCTCTCTCCTGAATGGTGCAGCAGGGTACTAATTTGGGAGAAAAAGGCTGGTTTGTCACCTTGAGCCCACATGATGCCACCAGTCATCAAGGTGTGCTCCCAGTTAGCAGGAGGGACTCAGCAATGACAAGCGCAGCCTCCACTTCTACAGGATTCAAAGTTTAATTACTTTGTCGCTGTCTTGTGTGAAATTGCTTCAGGCACCAAGAGCGTCCGGGATTCCTGTGTGCCAGGGAAGTGACTGCTCAACCTGGAACGATGGCATTCTCTGCTGTTGGTGTGGTCCCAGCAGTGGTGTGCTTGCTGTGGTTATGAATGACCAGCGGCTGGCAGGGCGTTCATGAGGTTGTCAGAAGCAGCCGTAACTCTGCTTGTAAGCCTGTGTTGCTGATTTCTTCTGGGAGCATTCAATAGCTTGATAGGACCTTTGTTCTCAGTATTTGGCCTCTAGTTTGAGGTGTCTCCATACTTGCAGCCATGCTGCTTGAGAGACTTTAGGACATAGAATCATAGAATCATTCTGGTTGGAAGGGACCTCCAGGGTCATCAAGTCCAACCTTTATCCCATCATATTCTTGACCATTAGACCATGGCCTCAAGTGCCACATCAACCCGTTTTTTGAACACCCCCAGGGACGGTGACTCCACCACCTCCCTGGGCAGACATGATGCTGCTTTTCCCACCTAGGCTGCTCTGAACACGCAGCTAAGAAAATGGTGAGGATTCAGTGTTCTGCCTCAGATGTAAAATGCTATTTCAGCATTAAATGTTTGAGCAAAAACGTCCATGTCAATAGTGCCTATGGGAACCTGACAAATCTCTTTGGTCATAAATGTTTCTATTTCCAAGCCTTGTGACACAACAAATTATAATTTGCTCTGGGCTTCAATTCAGTCCAGCCCAGGCAAGATGAAGTTGTCCATGGACTCGGGCTCTCTCAAGTTATCACATGTCAGCAAATTAATAGCACCTTTTGGTCTCTTACACTGTATTTGCATGGCTCCCCTTTGCAATGAGGGTTAAGCTGAGTGAAATTACTTCCCACAGGGCCCTCTGAATTCCCCAGTGCAGGAGACTCCACAGCATGAACTCAGACCTTAATAGATGCAAAAATCCATGGGAGTTGTTATAAATGCCCCAAGGGCAGGCAAAGTTTCAGCTGGTGCTTTCTCTTCCTTATGCGCTGAAGTCAGTCAATCATGAGATGCAAATCTGTAGAAAATGAGGCTTCATTAGTTCTGCTGCTCAGAGCACTCCCTTGGGGTGTTGTTGGTATCTTTTTTTTTTCCCCTTTAATGTTAAATTGCATGTCTTTGAGCTGCTTGTTCTTAATGTGGTCAGGTATGTCTAAAGGAAAAGCATTTCAGAGGGACAACCTTCTTCCCTTCCCATCCTTCTGGAGTCATTCTGAGATTTCTGCAGTTGTTAAAAATGGAGGGACTGTACTGTCCTGCTATTTATAAGCATTGTCTGATCAACAAGAACTTGCAATCTTGTGTAATGCTGCTGGTGACCTGGCCAAGGAAAGGAGTTGCTTTTTAATGAGGTGTCCCCATGGGGATGCTGTGATCTAACTTCTTGAGAAGGTGTGGGGAGAGCAAACAGGAGGGGGAAGATGGAAACAGGTGTCAGCTCAGACCTTTGCCTGCTGTCTTCAAGGGTCCTGTCAAATGAAGATGGGGCTGTGTGAAAGACAGCGATTTGTCCTGCCAGGTTGGTAGCTTTGAATGTCAAAGACCCTGAACAGCTTTCTGTAGACACTCTCTGAAGCATCAGCAAGTCATTTACAAATGAAAGAAATATACTGTGCTAGCCAGACCTTGGAGATACTAAGCAGTAATAGGGTTTCTGTAAGGAACTCTAAAGCTGTTTCTGCATCTGAAACCCTGTATCAACTTTTTCTGAAATATTCTTGATTCTAAAAGCCACTCTGATATAGGGAGATGGTTAGTGTTTGCTTACTAGTTTTTTTTGGTCCTACAGTATCAAGGGAGCAGTAAGAGCATATCCAAAGGGCAACAAATCTGGTGAAGGGTCTAGAGCACAGGTCTTATGAGGAGCAGCTGAGGGAACTGGGGTTGTTCAGTCTGGAGAAAAGCAGGCTGAGGGGAGACCTTCTTGGTCTCTGCAAATACCTGAAAGGAAGGCGTAGCGAGGTGGGTGTTGGTGTCTTCCCCAAGTTACAAGTGACAGAACAAGAGAAAATGGCCTCAAGTTGTGCCAGGGGAGGTTTAGATTGGATTTTAGGAAAAATTTCTTCATTGAAAGGATTGTCAAGCACTGGAACAGGCTGCCCAGGGAAGTGGTAGAGTCTCCATCACTGGATGTGTAGGTATGGTGCTTAGGGACATGGTTTAGTGAAGGACTTGGCAGTGCTAGGTCAGTGGTTGGACTTGATTATCTTAAAGGTCTTTTCCAATAAAAATGATTCCATGATTCTAAGGAGGTCTGCAGAGGCCTTCTGAAAAAGACATGGTTGGTTTTGGCCTTGGCTGAATTTGGAACAGCGATGCAATAGTGATCCCAGCTAAATATGATGGGAGGTCTGAGCCATGAGACACTTAAGCAGATAGATGTTCAGTTGTTACAGAAATGAGATTTCCCCATAAGAGCTAACAAAATTGATAGTGTCTAGCTTGATTTCCTCATATGGATTGAATGGGAGATGAATACTCTCTTTACAAAGAATAAGGGATAATGGTTTCAAACCAAAAGAGGGTGTATTTAGATTAGTTATTAGGAAGAAATTCTTTCCTAGAGGGTGGTGAGACACTGGCCCAGGTTGCCCAGAGCAGCTGTGGCTGCCCCCTCCCTGGCAGTGTTCAAGGCCAGGTTGGATGGGGCTTGGAGCAACCTGGGCTGGTGGGAGGTGTCCTTGCCCATAGCAGGGGGATTGGAACCAGATGATCTTTAAGGTTCCTTCCAACCCAAACCATTCTATAATTCTGTGAGGGAGTTCTAAAGTATTTCTTTTTATTAAAGAATATTTTCAGGAGGCCTGAGCTGAAGCCCTTGATTGGTATGTCTTATTCATACAAGAGCTGCTTGGAGGGCCCATCTGTGTATGAGTATAGTGCCCTGGGATGAAATCTAAATTTCAATTTGAACACAGATACATGGTCCATCCATCATTCTGTTGTCCCAGAATTCATATATTTTTCTGAATCTTCATTCTTTGTAGCCAAAGTTAGTATATCTTAGCCCAGTCCAGCAGGAAGCTGCCTTCTGTAGTATCTGTCTAGCTCAGCAGGAGGCTGTGATTGCAATCAGCTACTCCCAGGCCACTTCAGCACAGCCTGATGAGAGTGAAGGGTACTTCAGGTGTGTTGCCCTGTCCCTTGCTGCTAGCTTTGCAGAACTGCTGTGAGTTATAATATGAATGCTTGATTTTGTGCTCCTGCTGGACAACAGGAACAGAAGAGCAGCAGCTGCATCCCTGCCTGGCTGCTTGGACTGGAACTCATTTGTGTGTCTGCTGTGCCTCAGATGTGAGGACCTATTTACGTGGCCTATTTAAATTTTATGGATGGCTCATATTTCAGTGTTTTCTGTGGAACCAGCAAATCTCAGTCTGTTAGCCAATTTATCAAAGTGTGTTTTCTCCGTTGGGGACAGCATGACACCCAGTCCCAGTGGGAATTTGCTGGTAGTGCTGCTTATATTTCACATGAGAGTGCCTATAGTGGTAGGTGCCAGATGCCAATAGTTGTATAGCAGCACTAGCAAGGGCCCTAGAACATGCTAGATCTGCCTGCATGTGACAGAGCTCACTAGCCTAGATTTCTGATGTGGGACACTATGAAGCCACCTTCTTCCTGGTTCATAGCTCCTTGTGATTTGTGTAGTTATCAGTATTGGAAGCCCAAAGATGTCCAATTTTCTTGTATCCCTCTTGCCTATTGTCTCATTCATCTATTTTTAACTGATTTTTTTTTGCATGCCAGGAGAAGCATGATGAGCTATCATCAGAAAGCAGATGCAGAAAGCATCTGCATCAGAAAGCATCTGCAGAATATGTGTGTGTGATGCTCCTAGAAAGCAACTGGAGTATGAATGATCTCTAAACCATCAGATTATTGGAAGTTCATGCCCTATCAGAAATGACTCGGGTCCCTCTGAAACATTAAAGTATTCAGAGCATCTCTGTTCACCTCAGTATGAGCACCACCTCCATAATGATGTCTCTGGAGTTCAAGTTGTTGTCTTGCTCTATTAAACTTGTATTTATCGGTCAAGAAGCTGTTGTCAGTATTCCTGTCATGCATGGGGGATTTTTCCTTGATAAACAACAAATGTTTGTATTTATCTTCCTTTGGAATTATTGATTGAACTGACCAGAAAGCTTTAATTGAAAATGCTTTCCTGTTGCCCCCCACCTCTACTAAGCAGTCAGGATTCCTGGGGCTTCTGCTTCCCAGGACACATTGTGGTCTCTTCTGGTTGAAATGATGGTGTATTGCTGGTCGAACAGCCATGTTACATCAGGAGACACAAACTGGAGCTGGATAACCTGGTATATAGAAGACAATGAGGAAGTGAGATAAACTTATTAAATCCCCCTTGAGAAAACACGGTACCTTCTTGGAGCATGGCTGTTTTAATGGTAGGAAGGGGCAACTGGTTCAACAAATTGAAACAAAGTGTTTGATTCAAGAAGGTATAAACATCTAATTTCTATTTTGCAAAGGTGTTAAACAACTTAGCATGCTGATTCAAAGCTTTTGTAATGTTCCCTTTTGTACACACCCAAATTCTGAGTTTTCATCAGGATTGGAAAGGAAGAAGGAGCTAAAATAGTGGCATTTGGTAGGGAAAACATTTTACTATTTGTTTGTTCTAAGACTAGTTGTATCCTGTGTGAGAGGGAATAATTTTACAGGTGTGCTTTAACACGCTGAGCTGCTGTACACAGAAACTGGAGACAGCACTAGACCTCACCAAAGGCAAAAGCCTTCCCCTACAAGTAGCAAGACTCAAACTTCCTAAATGTAACCTGTGCCAGGGGAGCAAGGCCTGGAAACAGGGCTTCTGTAAAGGCTTATTGAGCCAGAGGGGGGTAGATGCTGGCTATAGGACCTGTTGTTAACCTGGACTACCTTCCAAAATGCCAAAGGGAGAAAGCCATGTGGTGAGAATGCTAGAGGTTGGGGTTTGTGTCGTTGTGACCATGAGCAGGTCATGGGGAATTCACATCCCCAACGGGTCCAAGGAAATAATGGTTGCTCATAACCTTCATCTCTGCCTGCTGATCTCCTCTTTAGTAGAAAAAGCAATGTTTCCCTCTTCCTCTTCCACCTGAGATCACTTCTGCTGGGGTCATTTAATGTTTAGGAGGGGATTGAAGTCGCTACTGATGATGGCTGTAAAAGCAGAAAACTAAGAAATGATATGCTGTAACAACTGTGTAACTATAGGATATTTATGCATTCAGTCTGATTGCTGAAATGTTACTTGGCACTTTATTCTATGAGTGAGTGATTAGATGATAAACTTTATATGCAAAAAATCAGCATCTGCACACACTATAAAACTGATGTATCTTAACATTGGAGGGGAGGAGGAATATGTTGGGAGGCTGTGCCAGTAAGGTAGAAGAAACAGCTCTGATTTAGAAGATACAGAACCTGGGTTTTACTCATACAGATTTCTGCTGTGGTTATAAGTAGTTCCCCCTGGGCCTGGATTTTCTCCAGTGACAATGACATTTGCCAAATATCCTCTAAGGAGCAGTTCTACCTCTGGGAGATGAATTAGTTAATACATGTGGGTGACAGTTTCTGAATTCATGTTTTTCCCCTTGGGTGTCTCGCTCTATAAATAAGGGGCAGGTTTCTCTGGGGAAGAGAGGAGAGGAAACGGGGGCAGTTGTTGGAGCAGCAGCCTAATGTGAGCCCCTGGTGGGACAACAGGTCTCTTGTCTATATCTTCAGAACTGTCTGTCACATGTATGTTTGAAAATCCAGTGAGAAAAATATAGATGTGATGTAGAAAGCAGGAGCTGATAGCAATTGATCAGCCAAAACAGATGCAGTTGCAATGTAAAGCCTTCAAGGAAAATGCCAACTGTTGATGAGCCTCCCCCAAATGACACCTCTGCCATGCTGCAGCAGGGATCTCGATGGCCAGCTATAGATTTCTTTTCCCTTTTCATCATGTCTCTGCAGCCTGGTTCTCTATCTAGTTGTAAAATGCAAATTTCACTTGCCCTGTCGTTGCTGCCTCTGAAGGTTACTTTCCAAGCGTATGCAGGTAATATTGCAGGTGCCTTCTGCAAAGGTCTTTGGGTGAGATTTCAGTAATGGCTCAGTTTCAATTCTGGCTGCATAGAATGAGCTCTGCCTTATAGAGAAGTTTTCATACTGGTCTCAGCATCTCGAATTTGATTACAGTTGTGGATTTCTTTGTCTTTTTACTTCAGAGAAATTTGTGAACACTTCACCAGACGCCTACACAGCCTTGATACCAATCATGCAGGGTGAGCTGTAGGAAAATCAATG
This sequence comes from Aegotheles bennettii, assembly GCA_013398125.1. Taxonomy (NCBI): domain Eukaryota; kingdom Metazoa; phylum Chordata; class Aves; order Caprimulgiformes; family Aegothelidae; genus Aegotheles; species Aegotheles bennettii. Next base: position 890,859 of record VZRW01003865.1, on the reverse strand, counting down.
CATCACTTGTCTTGGCAGTTCCAAAATGGAGACAGTTACTGAAGTTAGAAATATATAAGCAGTGGGTGTGTGTCTCTTTCTCGAGGTGCTGCAGACTTCTAGTGAAATTATGTATTTGCCTCAGGGTATGGTTGCTTTGCTATAGATCCAAGTCTAAAGAAGTGCCCTGTGCCTGAACTGCCCTCTGATACCTGTCCTTGCTCAAGATTTGACCCTGGGTTTGAGAATTGTCGTTATAAGCTTCAGTTGTTTTTTGAAGTCATCTTTGTCTGCCCACTTGTCAGCTATTAGGAATGGAGACACATACAGCAAGGTCAATGTTCCAGCCTGACAAAATTATGTTTGGAAGGATGGGAAGGTAATGGACCAAAAGTAGTTGAAAATGGCCTAGGGTTAGCTTGGCTGAGATTAGCTCAGAACAATGAGGAGATTGTTCCAGCTTTTGCTACCTGGTAACCACCAAGGGTTAGTGTATAATGTGAAGAGTTGCTGATGTCTAATACATTCCAGTCATCTCCCCCACAGTCCCCCCTCCATCAATTCAGAGCTGCTTCAGGTAAAACTGTCTCTTTTGTTTCATTCTGCATTTGCAGTGCTGATATGACTACTTCATGTTTTTCCATGTGCTTTGATCATTTCCTCTGGAAAGAAGAGATTAGTTCCCTGTAAAAGTGGGCAGAATTGACAATGATGTTTTCCCCTTCAAATATTTTCAGAAATTTCTCCTATTGTGGTGCTATCAAAAGCAAAGCCCCAACCTGAATGCTCAGAAGCAAGGCAGCAAGTATGCTAGGCAGAAATGCAAGAATAATAAATATTTAAGTTTTGAGCTTAAAACTCAAAGTAACAATTGAGGTTCAGTTCCTGTTTGAGAATGAGTTTAATTGATTTTTTTGAGTCGTATATTGGCATTTCATCCAGGCCAGTGTCTCAAACTGCTCAAAATATTTTTTTTGTTTCTTTGTAGTTTACTATCTCTATGTCCATTTTCTAGCTCTGATTTTGCATATGGATATTAAATCCTTCAGGCAGAAACTGTTCCTCTTTGTCTTTGTGCAGCACTTAAGACAATAGGGCCCTGACTTGTGACTGCTTCCTATGCTCTGCACTCATGCTCACTGTTCTGTCATTACCAAACAGTAAGGCAGTCCCAGAATCATGGAATGGTTTGGGTTGTAAGGGACCTTAAAGATCATCTAGTTCCAACCCCTCTACCATGGGCAGGGACGCCTCTCACTAGACCAGGTTGCTCCAAGCCCCATCCAACCTGGTCTTGAACACTGCCAGGGAGGGGCAGCCACAGCTTCTCTGGGCAATCTGTGCCAGTGTCTCACCACCCTCACAGGAAAGAATTTCTTCCTAATATCCAATCTAAATACACACTCTTTTAGTTTGAAACCATTTCCCCTTGTCCCATCACTCCATGCCCTTGTAAAAAGTCCCTCTCCAGCTTTCCTGTAGCCCCTTCAGGTACTGGAATGTCCTCACCCCTCAATAAAATGCAAAAAGCCAGTGGCTTTTGAAGCACCAAAGCTGGATGTGAGTGGGACTGCCTGAAAAGAATGGCTGTACAGCATGAGGGTGCAGGCATGTTTTATCTGGAAGCAGCCTTCATCTCTGCTTAGTTCAAAGCATTGCATGTTGTATACCCAAGTGTGTTTGTCTCTTCTTAGCTGCCCTTTCATTGCTATCAAGGACTGGCAGTGGTACCTGCAGTGTTGCTCTCCCTGTGAAATGTCATCGAAAGCAATTCAACTCTTATACTGATTTGCTCCAACTACAAAGTGTCAGGAAAGCATTCCTTGCCATCAAAGCTTACTTTTGTAAGAGGAGCTGGCTGGTGAGTAGAGAAATCAAAGATCACTGATGGGGAGTGATCAATTGAAGAACCGTAATTCGGTCAAATGATTCTGCTAGTTTCATAAACCCTGTGAGCAGAGCTTAGTTCATTTAGCGATCATCAGAGCCCTGTGACTGGGTTAATACAGACCTGGTGATCGATCAAATGCTCTCTTCCTTACCTCCCTTTAACTTTCTTGCTCTCTGTTTTTCCATCTCTCCCGTTTGTACTCTGCTCTACCACCTTTACGTGCTATATGATTTTCCTTCCCTCCTCTACCAGCTGCCTCTTGCTCCTAGTCCCTGTTAATCTCCTCTCTCCTGTGAGCCCAGCCTGATGTATAAATGACAGATGTATAACAAGGTTGGCAGATGCTTTGTTGTTAAATGAAGGGGGCTCTTTAGTATTTGGTTCTGGCAGAGTGTATTTTCTTTTCATTTTGGGACATCAAGAATTCAGGTTGGGGAGGGGTTTCAGGAATACAGATTAAGGTTTATTTCTTTCGAGAAGGTAATGGTCTGTGTGTGTCTTTCTCTGTTATTTCATTAGAACCATAAAGGGAATATCTGTCCAGGTGATGGGCTCATAAACACTACTAATGCTACTTAGATTTTCATGTATTTTTCATGAGGTGAACATATGGCTGTAGGTAGCAGGTACATGTGATGTATGCAGTAGCATAAAAAATTTAATTTACTGGTGGGCAGCATGTCTTATGACTGGCAAGGGGTGTTTGGCCTTTTTCTTGTATTTTATTTTTAATCAGAACTTTTACTACTTGACATTTTGGGTTGGCTAGCTGCACCTGCTGTCTAACATGATTGTGCAGGTAGTATAAGCGGACGCTTTGTGAAATGGCCACATACATGTGTGCCTCCAGCTGTGCTGAGCCACTTCCCTATGAGACTGGGCAGCTGAGTACGCGTTGGCATGATGTGCCAGCATGAAGTGGATGCATAAGCTGAAGCTGGGTGTCACTGTAAGAGAGGACAAGTTGACCTCAGAGCACTCACAACAGGCTGCCCAGAGAGGTTGTGGAGTCTCCTTCACTGGAGACATTCAAACCCCGCCTGGATGCGTTCCTGTGTGATGGACTCTAGGTGACCCTGCTCTGGCAGGGGGGTTGGACTGGATGATCTTTCGAGGTCCCTTCCAACCCCTAGAATTCTGTGATTCTGTGATTCTGTGACCAGTGTGTGAGAATTTGACATTATTCCCATGAGTGGAGGGGGGAGGAGATGCTTTTTTTTATGGCTGTGATTTGGTATTTAGTTAAGGCCGGGGCTATAGAACCTGGGGTCTGTTAGCTACAAAAAAAAAAGAAATTACTAGATCTAAGTGTTCAATAAAACCTTAGCTGCAGCAGAAGGCATCTCTTCATAGTTCAGGTCCCTATTAAGTGCCTTTTTGTGTGCAGAGTCACCCTAATGTACCTTTGGCATTTGGCTTAGTGTTTTCCTGTTTCTTTTTCCTCTTCCCTTCTCTCAACATGTGGCAGGAAAGCCCAGCTCTTTCTTTCTCTGTGGGTGGTATGTATTTGTCAGCCCAGCTCACCAGATCAGAACCATCAGCAATTGACCATATGTTGAAAACAGACACGCTCATTAATTTTAGGAGCCAATGTTCACTAACCAAACTGGCTCATAAACTACCCCAGGGGAGCAGGAGGAGATTGGCACTTCAAGCTGTGGTGCAGTTGCAGCTGAGAGGCTGCTGGCCCCTTTCTCAGCCCTGCGGTGGTTATCTGGGAGCTGCTCTGCAGGCACTCACACGTAGCAAACGTGCCCTCTTCCTCCTGTCTATGTCCCTTTGTCTGTTCTCGGCACTAATTAGAAGAGGTGGGCTGTGGTTTCCTTGCCAGCAAGCTGCAGCAGGAAAGCACAGCTCCATAGCCTCCTGGAGGCTGAACTGCTCTTGTTGGTATCTAGAGAGCAACTCTCCTCTAGGTCCACCGCAAATTAAACCACAGTCCGGTTAGATCCACAGTGCAGTCCCCTGGGCAACAAACTGCAGTTGCTGCTGAAGTAAGAATATCAAGCCACAGCCACCTCAGCTTGTTTAAACTATTCTGGTAGCTTTGAGTTAGAGATCTCTTTGGTGTTCCTAACACTGAAGACTTCTCCCACCCCCACACACTTCAGAACTTCTGTTCTCTTTCAAGTTTTCTTTTTTTTGTTCTTTTGTTAAAATCATTTCTCTTCCTTCAAGCTTTTCAAAGCACTTCTGAGGCTTCTCAGTCACACAAAGGAGGCTTTATGGGTTGAATTCCTGGTTGTATTCCTTGTATTCCTAGCTATTTCATGTTTCATATAATATAGGCAAGGTTTTTAGGCAGTGACTAGTGATTATGGGCCCTTCCACGAGGCTGCTTGCCTACCTCGAGACCCATTAAAGAAGCTTAATTATCAGAAGGTGATGAGCCTTCATTCTTTAAGGATCCCTTTTAATTTTTTCAAGGCAGACTTTGAAAAATGTACATATGAAAGTGGGGATAGAGGAGACAAAATCACAAATGACCTGGTCATCTATAAAAAAATTGCATACCTATTTTGGGTAACAAGCTGTGCTTCAATCGCTAGGATAGAATAAGTGTTATGCTATGATTTGTAAGGTGTGTTTGGATGTGCAAGATAGGCTTGTTCATCTCTATGAGAAGTTTGGTGAGTAAATAAGCAATGCACTGTGACGGTCTGGTAGGTGTGAGTACATGCAGGCAGAGAAAAGGGGCATTGGCAAGTGGCATCCACGCATTTTTTTGTATAGTAGAAGTGTTGACCAAGCAGCTAGTGGTAATGAAATTGCATTGAGAACAGTCATGGTATCATATACTCTGTCCCTACTACAGGAAAACAGCTTTGTGTGTGTGACTGGTGAAATACTCTGCCTTCCCCTGTATTGCCTGTCAACCAGGGTGTACATCTCTTCTGAAATATTCAGTTAGAATACATATCTGAGCAGTATCTAATGAAATCAAGTGTGTGTCTCTGTGGGGGTGGAGAGCTGTCAGCATTTATTGCAACAAAAGGAATTAGTCATCAGAGGGCTTTGTCATGAACTTTTGTTTGTCTGTCTTGTATCCCAGAAAAAGAAGAGAAAAACCTTTTTATTAGCACTTTCCCTTGGATCTCCTTCTTCCAGTAAAAGTAATTTCTGCAGAAATAACTTTTCCTCTTCTTTTCAGAAATGAATAAGAGGTGGGGGGAAATACTGATAAGAGTCCTGACAAATTGGTGAAAAGAGTACATAAAGTTAAAATGGTTTCCCAGAACTTTGTGTTAGATGCTCATCTAATGTGAGGATCATAAAACATGAGGCTTCAATGCAGATTCTCCTCTCTTGAAAATACTGAATTTTTTAGAGAGACTCAAATGTTAAGACAAAAATGGAAAGCCAAAAACTTCAAGAGCTTACAAAAAATGTTTGAGAAGATTCACAGGTTGATGGATTTGTCAGAGGAGGGAGAGAAAGTAAACACAACTTTAAGTTGTGTGCAATCGTTGTCTGTCTCGAACAAGCCATTTTCTTTGGTATCATGCACTTGACTGCACTGTCAGCAGCACTAGCATGCATGCAGTACTGAGTAAACTGGGAGTGAAAAGTCATGACAGATTTGGAAGCATTATCTCTTGACCTTATTTGAGCCTGTTGTTATTAACTAAACCTCAGAGGTAGTCTGTGGTGCTCAGTCAAGTTTGCAGACTTGCTGTACTGAAAATTCAAGCAACTTCTAGAATTTGCCTGGCAAAGTCAGCTTCCTGTTCATGTTCCTGAATTGCTGATAAGCAAAACATCATTTTTTGCCCTCCCTCAATTTATTGGCTATTTGAGATGATTCAAAGAATTTCTGTGAATAATTTTTATCTCACTAATTTGTGAGCAATTTGCTGTATAAGATCTGGCTGGACTCAATAAGCCATGTGCTCTTCTTCCTGCTTCCTAGTTGGATAATTAAAGTGCAGTCATGGGTGTGACACAAGAAATTTCCAGAAATTGTAAAGAATATTCAATGTTCATCACTATTTACAGCTGCAGCAATTTCTTCTATGGTAGCAAACTTGCTTCTGAGGATATCTCCAAGCAAAAAGATGCTGCAGTGCTGAAAACAAGTGTTGTACTTGGGAGGTCAAAAGATCACTTTCACTCCTGAGGAGGATGCTTTCTTCCCCTTTCCAATCTTATCAGAGGCAAGTGGAGAGGAGTAACTTTTTCCACCTAAAGACGAGGAAGAGCTTTACTTCATGATCTGTCCAGGTTTGCTGCTACCCCCAGATCTTAATGGGATACAGCTGAGCTCTGCACATTTTGTTATCCCTCCCTTTGCTCCTTCAGCCTTCTTCATGGTTATTGAGACAAGTTGGTAGGCAGGGTTAAGAGGATGGTGGGCCTTGGGCAGGCTGGTGGTGTTCTAGTTCTGGTGTATGAAATTGTGAAGGACTGGGACAAGCATGGACAATTGGCTGGCTGGGAGATGCCAGTGCATTTTTTAACATATGCTGTACTGCTGTCTGTTTTGGCAGCGATGTAGACTCAACTTGGACATGTTTTGCTTAGGTGAATGAGGCAGAAGCCATCTCCCATGTGACCAGTTAATATGAAGTTATGCTTGGTGTCTTAGAAATAGGGATGAAGATCTGCAGAGGTGTTGCACCAGGGTGAATTTCTGCCTCTCTGGGTCAATGCAGACTAACCCCACTGCCAGTAATCAGGCACGTGTTTGAAGTTGTTAGTGAATGCTGGAATCACTTTGCTTTCTTATTTGGTCATCTTTGAGTGGGAACTTAGTATTTTTATTAGGGATGTTATGACTCGGGATTCAGCTTGCTTTTGTAGTGAGGCCTTAGGGAGTCCCTAAGTCATCTTCCATAGCCAAGGCATCTGCCCCACTAGGTTGGAAGTTAACTTTGTCCTTGGAAGGACATGTGGCCTCATGCAGGCAGTAATTGTACTTGTCTGTTGTTTGGATCCCTGATGGTTTAGCTGTATGGTACCACAGTGGGCATGGAGGATTGTTGGCTGGAACCAAATGTAGCACTGTAAATGAGTATACTACTGATTGTATGGTGGTATTAGGATGTACTTGGGTACATTCATCAGCCATGCATTTCCTTTGCTTCCTCTCAGCCTGCCTATGCATATTGATCATACTGACATTGAGCTGTCTCCAGTGACACCAGGTCTCTTCCCTGAGTGGTCACAACCAACACTGACTGCAGTTGTCAGTGTGTAGGCAGTTCAAACTGTTTTCTATTGTTGCCTTTCATTTGTCATCAGGGGATTTGCCTGCTGTTATGCTGTGGGTACGCTCAGCTTGATCAGAGACCTCAGAAGAGCTGTCTTGTTCTACAGTCTAAACTCGATGTGTCTTGCTACTTCTGAAAATTTTTTCACTTAATTACTTATTTTTATAAGTCATTAGCATATACAGGAAAAGCCTGAGTTACCATGCACTATACTGCACTTCAGGTGTAATGGAAATGTTTGGTGTTTTACTCTCCCTGATTTTTGATTAAGTGATAGCACGTTGTGCATCTAAAAGATTCTTAGATTTTGTTCTGATTGGTTTAAGAACATGAACTGGATGATATTCTGGTCACTGGTGTATTTTAGCTTGTTGATAATTACCTTTATTTTCACTTGTCTGAATTAATGAAAAAAACAATTTTTCAATTCTCCTTTTTAACGTGCTTTCAAAAAGCACTTCAATTGTTTCTTTCAACTTTTGTCTTGCTGTGGCTGATCAGGTAGATCATAAATCATCTCAAGTTGGGACACATAAGGATTGAGTCCAACACCCTGCTCCTTGCAGGACTACCTAAAACTAAACCATATGACTAGGACTGTTGTCCAACCATTCAACGGTTGCCCAAAAGTTGCACCTGGTTGCCCAGAGCCTGCACAAAGTTACCCAGAGAGGGCAGTAGGTTGTTCAGGGCAGGAACTAGGAAGCCCTGTGAGAGTATTTTCTTGCCCAAGGATGTTACCAGGTTGCACAAAGTCTTCATTCTATTGCCGTAGAGGCTTCAGGGAGTTGCCTGGAACCCTGAGTCCTGTGCCCTGTGGCAACTCTCCCCTGGTCCTGTTGTCACTGGGGGTACTGGTTCCTGGCAGTGCTGCCACTGAGCCTGACAGCTCAGCAGCAAGTGTAGCCTCCTGAATACCCTAAATCCCTGGAGCATAACCCACACCCGGGCTGCTGAGGGTGAGTATGTGCTTTAACATAGAAGGGAGGACTGAAAAAGCAGGTATTTCTCTAATCCTCCCCCAATATCTCTTATATCATCCAAATGTCCCCAGACTGGGTGGCCAGGGGCTCCTGTGTTCAGGGGTGGCAGAAAGTGTCACCTGGGGATGGCTTATTCCAAGGGGAATGCAGGGGTATTTATTTCAGTTGGAAGTGCAGGGAAATGTAACTGTGGTTCATTCCCAAGGTTTTTTCCTCCCTTAAACGTGTGACTGTCAGTACCTGAAAGGGAATAATTTCTTTGCAGAGGTGGGAGCCAGGAAAGCTGCCTCGCATGCTCTGAATGCTGCTTCTCAGGTGTAAATAAGTGGTATGGAGTTGGGGGAAGGGCAGTTTCTCTCTAGCAGGGACACAAGGGCTGCAGTGACCGGTTGGTGGGAACCAGCACACAGTGGTTTTTGTTGGACATAAGCACAGACATTTTGTCCTCTGTTCTGCCAAACTGGCTCAGAGGGTTGTGTTTGCAAAAGCTTTTTTTGCTAAATTTGAGGGTGTGATTTCCCTGCTGTCAATCCCACAGACTCTTTGGCCAAGCTGGATCCTGAGTCCAGCCTGGGTTCCTGCAGCTCAGGTTCTGGGGCAGCCCATGCCAGCATAGCCCAGATTGGGCAAGGCTTGAACATTCCTCAAAGTTCAATGATTCCCAGCTGCAGGCTCTGCACTTCTCCCCTCTGACTCATCCCTATTTGCCCTACATTAGACTTCTTTTCTTCTTTGATTTCTCTCATCATCGTGGAATATGTACCTTTTTTGAACAGAAAGCTTGTATTAAACTTAAAAATGTTTACAACTTGGTATTACAACACAGATGCCAAACAAAGACTTGGGGCCTGCTGCGATGTCATGTCACTGGGTACCGTGGGAATTGAGTCTATTGCTACTTTAATGGCATCTGCACTAGAGGACCAGTGCCTTTACTGCCATAACTCTACTGAAGTCATTGGAGTTATGCTAGAAGAAAACTTGGCCCCAATCTATCCTTCTTGAATGCTTTATAGCCAGGTAACACAGTATCTCATTGACTTCCCTTTTTGTCATTTCTCCACGTTTTGCCACCTGCAATGCCTGTTGAGTTATGATCCCATTCTTTTGCTAGGAATTCTGTGCTGCTTCTCAATTTGGTACAATAGCTAGCCTTCCATGTGTCTTGTTTCTGGCACTATGCCTCTTAGTCCCTTAACAAAAGGAAACCATTTCATATGTGTGTTCCTGTTTGTTTTACCTCATTCACTGTTTGAACACATTGACTGGTTTCAACCAGAAGTGTCAAAATCAGGTGATTAAAAGGTTTTATCTGTTTTACAAAAATAAATAGGTAGCTATTTGAAGTGGTGCCACGGAGAGAAGCTGCAAAGTAAGATCTGCTGGTTTGGGTGCCACAATTCTTGCAGGAGAAAACCCAACTCTGGTGAAGGCTTTGGTCAGTACTTTTACCCAGGACCAAACAAGGCTTAAGAAGCTGGACTTGATCCAGTTCTGTTGACCATGGTTTAAGGTTCTTAATGCATAGTCCTATAGCTCTTTTGGAAATTAGATCCATGGAGCTTACTGTCTCCCTCCTGATGCTGAGATGTAATTTCTTTCATGCCCTATATAGGATGAAGGGTTCTATTCATCCACAGTTCCCAGATTTTTGTCTGCCATGAATGCCCATAGCATCTTGGTCTTTCCTCACACCAGGTAACTGCAGTAAGCTCCCTAACCTTGGTGTGTTCTTGTGGGTGTCAGCACTGCTTTGGTAAATGTGGAATTGCCTCATTTCAGTATGAACACCATCTTTGTGCAGAATTGGTGGCTGTTTTTCTTGTACCTGTGATGGCCTTTTTTATGTATTTTCATCTGCACATTACTACTTCAAAAATGGTCTTGCTCCAGCTGTACAATGAGGGTTGTGAGAGGCATTGCAATCCCAAACTGTCTTTCTGAGTCTTGTAGTGGTGCATTTTCTGTCTTACTATCTAATGAGGCAACTAAATACAAACTTGCAGGCTTCAGCACCCACTAGTGAGTTGCTTAATTGTTGTGTTAAAATTAACAGCTCTGACACTAGGAAGTCAAAGAATCGGATTGTTTTCATGTTAACCATAAATACAGCTTCCCATATTTCTGATGATCACATATTCTCACACCCCTTTTTTCTTTTATCTGTGTGAGAGGGAAAATTAACTGAATCTCACTGTTGGAAACCAAATCCCAGCTATAGGATTTGTCAGATCTTTCCATCTCCCCCCTATTTTTTATTCATTACCACCTGGGATATTGGAGGGGCTAGCTCTGAGGTGTTGAGCCATCATCTCAATAACATGCCCATAAGCTGTCTCTATAAATAATTCTGTCTCTCTACTAGTTCAGCAACTCGAGCCTTGGCAAGAAATGCAAGATGTCTTAGTTTACCCTGTCAGGTGGTCTTGAAAGGAAATTTCTGGATATAAGTAATGTTTGGATTGACTCAGCACTAGGGCAGATGCAAAGGACTAATCTCTGACCTTAATTTTCAGAGAGTGCTGATGGGAAATTGGAAAACGAGCAGAACAGGGAACTCAAAAAAATGACAGATCAAGAGAGGACCAGGTACAGTGAAGTACCTGAAGAGAGAAAGGGGGGAGAGAGGGGAAGAGGTAAAAAGTATGAGGGAGCAAAGATAAATGAAAGCAGGGAGGGAGAAGGTAATGAGGAGAGCCCAGTTTTTGTCTGTTTTCAGCACTGCAGCAAGTCAGAGGAGGCTAGGGTTAATGGAGTGTCTGGGTGAAAGCTTGGCCTGCTCAACAAATGGAGGAGAGAAATAAGAGACTCCATCAAAGGGAACAAGAAGAGGAAAAGAGGAAAGTAAGAGGCTGTAATTCATGGACAGGGAGACAGGAGAAGATAAAGTTCTAGGAGGCTTGCAATAAAGGGATGTTGGAGAGAGAGGGAGAAGGGCAGGACACGAATAAAATGATGGAAAATAGAAAGAGGGGCAGAAGAGCTTATGACAACTTAAAACAGCTTGAAAAAGGTCAGGCATGCCCTCCGGGCTCCTAGCCACACAAGAGCTGGAGAAGACTGTCATGGTAGATAAACAAGGGATGGTAGGATTGAACACAATTTATAACTTGTCATCTGGCATGGGAATGGAAATGAATATCCTGTCCCTGTAGAGTTGTCAGGGTGCTGGGGAAACTGGCCTCTGGATTTCTCTTGGCTGTCAAGTGAGAGGAAAGGTGCCAAATACTTGCATGCACATTTCTCTCCAGCTGGGTGGTACTGGAAGAATTTGTGAAGAAAGAACAAATCTCTCTAAGAGTACAAGGCTCGTTGCATTGAAATGCATGCTTTTGTGCTGCCACATTCACTGGCTCATGAAAAGTGATAAAGAACAGAATATTCTTGTAACTCTGCATTTGAGTGATGCCGTCTGTGGCTTGGGTAGTTTATTATTTGGCCCCTTTAAGGGCAAATGATTTGGGTACTGTCTGAACTTAAGACCTTTATCAAAGTTTGTAGTGCTCTTAAGACAGAGTGAGTCTGTGAGCCCCCTCTCATGTCAGGTCCTCTGTGTGACAGTGTTCATCAGCAGTTCTTGCCACCAGACCAATAGAGGGCTCTTAGCAGGTTGAGAAGCCACCTTGAGGGCAAGGGTTGACTTTACTGGATAAGAAATGGTAATATAGCATTTATACAACCACTGCTTCCTCTTGCATCATGCTTCTCTTCCCTGACAACTTACACGAAATCACAATGTCAGGGGTTGGAAGGGACCTCAAAAGATCATCTAGTCCAACCCCCCTGCCAGAGCAGGACAACCTAGAGCACGTCACACAGGAATGCACCCAGTCGGGGTTTGAATGTCTCCAGAGAAGGAGACTCCACAACCTGTCTGGGCAGCCTGGCCCAGTGCTCTGTCACTCTGACAGTGACAAAGTTCTTCCTTATGTTGACAATTTTCATTCAACTTCATTAGACCCAGATTACTGGGGAATGGCACAGGGGTAGCGAGGGGGCATGGAGTTTCAGAACCACTGGGAAACTTTATATGTGACTTGCAAATAGAATTTGTGCTTTCAGCAGACTGGGACAAACTCGCCTTTCCTTCCCCTGGTATCATGGGGAATAAAACTTTTCATTGCTTCCAGTTTTGGTGAAGGAGATGCAGTTCTGAGTTGGAAATGGATTCAGAAGTTGCTAGATATCACAGTGCTATTCCTGTTATTGAATGTCTGTCTGCTTCTGGGATGCTGGCAATCCTTTTACTCTCGCAGCAAGCCCTTCATGCTGATTAGCCATATGGACACTTTGAATTGGAAAAATAGCTGAGTGAAGAGGTTTGAAAAAAAAACTTTTTTGTTTCTCAGTATTCTTGGGGCTCTGTCAATCTGTGGTTATCTGTAGGTCGGACTCAAGTCCAGTAACTCCTGCTCAAGTGGAGGCAAAGAGTGACCAGCAGTTCCCTGGGATGTGCTGCAGTCCTCCAGAGAGGGAAGAGAGCTCTTGCTGAGACATTGGTTTGCAGGGCAAAAGCTGGAATGCAGTTGAGTTTTGGCAGAAAAAACATTTCCAAACATGTCTCAGCCTGAGAGGGTAATATCACAGGTACTATAGAATACCAATAATAGACCATTTTGCTCTGTTTGTAGGACTAATGATTATCCAGCTGAGAGATGAGGCTTTAACTTTTCCTGCTGTCTCTTGTTTTTGGGGAGGTGGCAACTGAGCCCTGAGAGTCTGATCAGCCAGCTGCAGGGTGAGGGAACTTCTACAGTACGTATGTGTACTTATGCCTCAAGAGACTTGTGTCTGTAGGAACAAATCCCTGCCCATATAAAGTATATCAATTATCTTCCCTTTTGTAATAATGACTTCTCACTTTGAAAATCCATGTGTGCTCCCTACAGAAGGGAGAAGGCAAGCAGCATCACCTGTCTGGCAAGGTTGCTGTCACTTCTCACTAATGCCCAAGGGACTTTGGGAGTGATTTCTGCCCAGTTCCCTGTCCTTACCAGGCTCTGTGGGAGAAATGGCAGGCTACCAAGTCCACATGCTGTCTCTTATTTGTAGAAGCACGTACTTACAAAGCTTGCTGTCTGAATGGCATGTTTTCTGATGATTCCCATTCCACCAGGAAGCTCCCTGTCCTACTGTGATCTCTTGCATATGGTTCAGGGTTTTAAGCAGGTCTCTTCTTTCCAGAGCTGGCAGGAAGAGGAAAAAAAGTGGCCTCATCTGAAACGTTAGGGACAAGTTCTCTATACTAGGTGTGTGTGGGGGAAAGGTCGAAGAGAAGATGCCATGTCTTCTTCAGTGGCTTGTGAACAGGCTGTGTAAGATTTGAATCTTCACTGGTGGCCTCCCTGGTGCTCTTTTTGTGCTTGCATTAACCTGCCCCTGCTTCCTTCACCAGATGGTCTGAACTATGAATCTTTTGATGCTCACAATGTCCTAGGGCACTGAGGGGTGCCTGTTGTTCATGGAGGGGAAACAAAGGCACAGACTAAAGGCATGACACTGACTTGGAGGGGGGGGAGGAGGACCTTTGCTCTTCCTATAAAAGTTGACTACCAAATCTGGAGCCCATGTCTCTTGAATCTTGTCCTGTCAGTCACAGTGGTTGGCCTACTTCGTGCTGTATTTTGACTTGTTTCCTCCATGAAATCATAACAGACAGTGAGCCAATAACAGGTGTGTAATAAGCAATCTGTTCCCCACTGCTGACAGTGATGTCGTGTTCCTTAAAGCAGGAGTGTTATAACTGCACACTCCCTGTTAAATCTCTAAGAAGTTGCAAAGCTACAACCTACCCCTGTCAGCCTGGCAATAGCAGTTGACAGTTATTTAACCTTTAGTGACAGGTGACATACTTGAAAGAGAAACAATGCGTCGTGGGTAATGGTTTATTTTTTGAACAGCAAGCTCTAAATTCACCCATTCATGGAAGTCACACTTCTCCATTGTTCAAGTGTTACTCGAAGTGGTGTTCTGTTATGAGCTTGGATGTCATAGTCGCAGCTCTATCAAGCTGAAGCCATGTTGTCTGGAAGGAGTTACAGTGGTGTACATGTGTATTTGTATTTTGAGGGGAGTGGGTGTGAATGAGCTGGGCAAGGAGGCAGAGAGGGAAAAGGTCTCAGATTTGAGCTGATCTTTCGCTTCTCCTTGACAAAACTGCAAGGGGAGTACTGCCTGCTTTTCTTGGATGCTAGTGCCTTTGTTTCATGGAGCCTGACACCCACTTCTCCACAGCCTGTGGGGTAGGAGAGAAGAGGCAAGTGCCTTAAGTCCAGCAGATAAAAATCAGTGTAACTTCACTGACAATAAGTGGAGGCCATTACCCTTTCCTTAAACCAGCCTGCAGAATGGGGAAGTGGCTGCATGTGTGCTGTTGTGCTGACATGTTTCCTCCAAGTATTTTGTTTTCAGTAGCTTCATTAATATGAAGGTATAATGTGTTTAAGTGTGTGTGTTCAATCAACCCAGGGGGGCAGGGGGTCACCCTGAAGAGATCATGTGTGAAGCCAAGGGCAAGTGTTCATCTGGGTAATACTGTCTTGCTTATCTCTATTTCTGAGGCTATTCCTAACCCAAGGAAAATTTCCAAACCCATAGGGATGCTTCTGCAAACTTTCATCTCTTTTCAGCTTGTCTCAAATATTTATTGTCTCCCATAATGCTTCTGAATTTCCTCCTTCCCATTACTGTGATGCCTTATACTTTTATTCAGTACATGGATTTTTTTTACTTCATCAATGCTCAAACAGGTCTTTAATTTTTCAGGCATATCTGGATGTGCAAATGACCATTTGCATGTGACAAATGGGCGCACCCACAACTCTGCAACTACCCATAAATATCTGAAAGTACAGAATTGGAGGCTGCAGTATGCAATTTAGTACAGTGTCTTTGTACCCTGTTCTGTTCAATTTATTCTTGGTGAAGCATGCACCTATGCATAAAGCTGAACTTGTACACACGTTTTCACTCTAAATGCTAAATTTCAAATGGAGCTGGGTAAGATTTCTGGTTGTGTACTTCATTCAGCTAAAAAGAGGATTCTGTTTGACCCAGGTGGTTTGTGAAGTATTTTAGCCCCAATTTCCCCTCCCTCAAATTGAAAAATCAAAATTTTCTGTTTCAGCTTTTTCAGAAAAGAAATATTTTTACCTCAGGACTTTGGCACTTTTTTGACATCTCATACTCTTAATTATTCTAAGAAAATAAGGGAGGAACAAGGATGAAATGACATTGACTAAGAGCACTTGTGGGGATCTGTGATAGAGCATCTTGGCAAGAAAATTAATTGTTTGGGCTAAACTGTAAATAAAAGATGTATCTCTTTGGTAAAAAAAAAAAATAAATAAAAAAATTAAAGCTGAATAATTCATTCCCAGACAACACAGTCTGTAGCTAGAACTTGCTGAGGTGCAAGAGCAACCACATGGGATCTACACAGATCAGCTTAGGTTTGGCTGAGCTTAATGCCCCTGATGCCATACAAATGCAGTTAGGCTGGCTCTGTGCCTTGAGGTGGTCCCAGGCATTCATGCAGCTCTCTGCCCAGGTTAATAAACCTTTCTGGGACAGGAGACAAAGGATGCAGAAAAATCTGAGCACAGGTCAACTTAAGTATGGAAGTAGTAATACTGCTTGTGTTGTTTTCTCTCTAGGATCTAGCTCCCTGTTACCATTCAGTAAAGAATTGGTTACGTTTATGCATCTCTATTTTAAGATGCTTGCAGTTTTAGGAGGGACATTGAGCATTCTTCTGAACAGGGGAAAACTGGCAAACACTCCCCATCCCCCCATCACATCTAAAAATGGCAACAATGCATTTACTGCTATGAGAGAACTTGTATTTTGCTGTTTGGTTTGCAAGTGGATTTCGTTTTCAGCTGTTTTAAGGTGCACAATGCTTTGCCTGGGACTTCAGCTCCTGGGTACAAATGTGCCTGTGAATACTGGCGAGTCAGTGCCAGGGTAAACAGCAGCAAAACTGGCTATTTCTGGGCACTTGCTTACTGAAGCTGCGGTGAGCCTTCTCCATGCAGCTGTTTGTTCAGCATTTTAGTACACCTCAAATCATGCCAAAGTGAAATGGGAGTTGTGTGTACTTCTCTCTTGCAAGAAAACAAAGGTGTGTTTTCCTATTTAGCCAAATCTCTCTCCATACTTAAAAGTGGCTCAGAAGGTTGGGTAGTGGCTCCTATGCAGAGGGGCCTGGATCTCTTCATGGATATTGTGTCCTTCTGGGCACATGGCTTCCTCTGTGCCTCCAAGTCCCCCTTAGCCTTGATCTGCCCTTGGCAGCTTGTGGGCTTTTTCCAGGCAGGGAGTCTATGTGTGGAGTGGTTGGCACAACAGGACCTTAACTGTGGCTAATGGGTTATCACAAGGTAAATAACAATATCCTGTTTTGTTGAGTAATTGTGTACTTCAGGCCCTGATCCTCAGAGAGCCACCAACCACGCACAGTAAGACCGGGACTGGATCTTGTGGGTTTGCTGCCTGTCTTGCCTCAGCCCTACCCCACTGTGTAATCACATTAATTCATTGCATCGTGTGGCCTTTAGGCTATTAACTCTGTGTGAGGTGCAGCCACACTCATGCACTTAGTTTATAAATAATGATGGAGAGGTGAGAGCAGAACCAGTGGGAGATTCTGCCCAGTCAATTGCTTTAATGCAGGAGGTGGGCAACACAGCCTTTTTTTCTGACCCTTTTTTCTGAATGGCTTTTTACAAAAATAAAACTTTAGGTCAGTTGAAACTATTACAAACTCAAGTTGAAATTGTGACATGATCTTTGGGGGTGGGCATGGAGAAAAAAGCAAAAGAACTAACTTAAAGGAGGTAGAAAGATTATCAAAGTAAAACTCTGGGTGCTTAAAAAAATCAGAAAGGAATGAAGACTTTTTAAAACCTGTGAAAAATCCTGAACCAGAGTAATCTATTTCCAATGCAGCACTTCACTTCATCCAGTCAAATTAGTTTGGGGGCTTCATCTGATTCTTTTTGATTTTTAACTTAGACTAGACATTTTTGTATGCCGTTTAGGGCAACCCAAAAATAACTCTCATTTTTATTTGCTAGCAAACCAAAAAATCAATTATTTCCACAGCTCTAAATTGCTCATTTATAAAAGACAAATGCTCTATTGCTGTCTGTCAATGTGTTTCTCGTGAAGGAGTTTCTTTGTTTATCCACTTTTCTTTTTTTAAAGAAGCAATGAAATTCAACACAAAGACATGGATTAAAGTAACAGTGAAATGAAATGCACCAAAGTCAGGAAATACCAGAATTACAATACAGTCTTTAAATGCTCACAGGCTGTTCTTATTGCAGGATTTCTGCCTTGTTCAATGAGAAGGCTTAGTGTATGATAAATAAGATGTAAGGCCACACAATGAATAATGAAAAGAAAAAGAAATATTGAATAGCTGCTCACTCAGCAAGTCCTAGGCATCCTGTGGAGTGAATGTGGTAGGATCTGGGGGTGGGGTGTAAAAAGTGTAGCAAAGCTGCATCAAAATGTGTGTGCACAGAAGAGTGCTTAAAAGTATGAGGGGAGGTGTTACATTGACATTTTCTGACTGTGCTTCGCTCTGTAAATCTGTTTAAAAATTAAAATCAGTCAAATTTCTTATATTCCAACTGATTTAAATGGCTGCGAGCACTCTTGGGATTATCTGAATCAAGCCATTATGCAAAAGAAGGTCACCATCTTGCCAGTTGCTCCGTGTGAGAAAGCTGTGGAAGTCAGCAAAGGCTCGACATGGTCACAGGTACCTGTGTGCACAGAACAAATAGGCAGTTTTGCTGGAGCACACGCCATGCATTGTGGGTTGCCTTCAACATTTGCCATGCTCAAGGCCTCTGCGAGAACTGAACTTGGTTTCTCGATGTATTCTTTTGAAGACTGTTATAGAGCAGTCATATAAAGAAAGATGACAAATCTCAGAGGATTGCGGTGCTGAGTAATGCTGCTGTTTCCAAGTAACCTGCTCGCAGAAGGAAAAGGAGTGTAGCACTTGTTAGTGTTTCAGTTAAATGCAAGATTTATTTTCTGCTTGATATTGGAGTGCTGTGCAGCACAGACCTGGGGCACACTGCAGTCCCAGCTTCATGCTGTAGTATGGTGCCCCTGCTTAGACAACACTGCAGGCTGTACACTAGTGGAGGTGTGTGTTTGACAGTCACTGCAACAGTGGGCATGAATATCCTTGAGAATGTGCAACTGACTTGCCTTCACCGTCTAGTTTCATATCTGCTGTACTCAAGAGCACACTTATCAACCTTTCCCTTTTCACAGAATCAGAGAGAATAGGAAATGAACAGTGATGGAAAAATACCAGTTTCCCCTTTGAGGGGAAGAGGAAATGAGGGACAAAGCCTTCCTCTGTTTACACTGCTCAAGATCCTTCCCACTTCAGTCAGGTTGATGCAGGTTTAGCCCTCACTCTGCAAAACCACCTATGAAGAGTAGTACTGGGTATAACAAACAAATCTCAAAGCACAACTTTCACTACTTTCTCCTTGTTATCACCAGAAGACACCAAACCCTCTCCTCCTTCCCACCTCTTCACCCTAGCTGAGCTCTTTGCCTTCCAGATAGCTCTCTACCTGTCAGTCACTCATCAAGACACTTAATCCAGCTTCTGCCTTAAGGACACTCAACAATAGGGAAATAGAAGAGCAGCTTAGCCAGCTCTGCAAGGGAGATTATTCAAAAGGTTAATTACTGAAAGAAACAGAAATAGGAAGTGGAGGGAGCAATGGGAAAGGGAATGGAGGAGGAAGGGAGGGAGCAAATGACTTTCAGCTGCTAAATCTGGCTTTCTAAATCCTTAGTCATTTAAAATTTAGGCTGAACAAAGACGGGACAGGAGGGGGATGGGTTGTGTTGTTCACTTGCATGTTTGATAAAACTTCAATTATGTTGCTCTCCTAATCCTGTGTCATTAGGAGCAAAATGGTACATTGGGAGGCCATTTAGGTATGAACGCCTGCAACCTCACCACCCAACCTGCTGACTCCTCCTTTCTTCCTTTTGCTCTCTTTTAGTTGCTGGAGCCAATTATATTTAGAGATGTGATTTATTTTTTTTTTTTGGCTAGGCATTTGACCTCCAGCACCAGGGGTCTCAAAACGGCCTGGCTGGAGACCCTTATGGCCATTATTTTTCCTTGGTTTCAAGGTCACTATTACTATAGTAGCTTAGAATGAATCTTTCTATTCAGAGCTTTTAAAAAAAGAAAATCAAAACCTCCAAAACAAAAGGAAGGAGTATTTCCTATGGTGCCTCCAATCCCTGTTCTCACTGGAGCAGGAGTCATCTGGCTGCTGACTTCAATGGGAGAGAAGGATTGAACCTAACTGGAGAATTTCACAATACTAAAACAAAAGCCTCAGAAAGCAACCAAGTGAATTCAAATTTAAAGCTGATATCTCTTTGCTCCCTGCTAGTGGAAGGAAACAAAATTAAAAGGAGCAACTACATGGATAATCCTTCCTTCATCCTTAGCCTTATATCAAACCCAGGCCTGGCACTGAGCACAAGTCAGATGTGATGAAAAACCTTAGATCAACAGCATCAATGCCATATGGAAGAGACTAGCATGGAGGCCAGAGTGTAGCAACACCATCACTTTGTCACCTCTTTGGTATTCTTTGTTACCCCAAATCTGCACCTGCATCAGTAGTTCACCAGAGGTGGCTGCATTTCAATGACATAAAACAATCCATGTATCATTTATATAGCTCGTTGTGCTTTTCTGTTAAGAGATCAATATAGGTATCTCTTCTCATTACATTATAATACATGATGAGTGCAGTCACTATCTTAAAGTCACTTGACAGTACATGACATAATGAGCCCTGCTGTTTGTCCTCTGGACACTTGTATAAAGGCATTATGAGAGTTCATGGGCAATCAAGTTAGTATTTCATTTAGATAAGAAGCACCAAAGTGAAGGAGGCCAATAAACCTTTTCTCAGCTCTTCGCCAGCACTAGCTTTGCAGGCTGGTTTTGAAACCATTGGGGGGAAAAAATAATAGAGGATGCTTCTACAACTTTCCAGAGAGACAATGTTATATAGCCTTCTCAAAATGAAATATCTACCTTATTGCTTATTAAAATTTAGACAAATCATGAGGTAAAGGGGATAATAAATAACCTTGAGGGGGGAGACTCTTGGCAAGAGTAAGTTCCAACACATCATGGGCAAAAGAGTCTTGACTCTGGGAATTTCACTTAATTTGATTTATTGCCAATTAATGTAAACTTCTATTTACTGATTCAGGCATTGGAAAACAAAGCTGACAAATGATTAAACAAACACTTAGGTAAACCCCTTTCTTCCTCGTTCCCCAGGCTCAAATTCAGTACAACACATCTCCCCCCACTGCCCCCCAAAGCAGAGAGTTTCTCCTCCCCTTGTTTTGAACACGTGTTACACTTAGTCTCTGCAAGAGTAAGGTGGCAGATAATGTAGGAGGTGGGTGGTCAGTACATGATGCCTTCTTGCTGCTGCTTCTTATTTCTGGATGTTTTCATTTGCTGCTCCTTTCTTTTTTGCTTGTTTCTTCTTCTCCAGCCCAGGTCCTCCACAAACTGCATTCCCTTTGGGGTGTCCATGCTCCAGTGTGGGTCACCCATGGGCTGCAACACCTCCCTCACCAAGACTGCTCCCCAGCACAGTGCCTCCCTCCAAGAACCATCTTCAGCCTCATCCCCGACAACATCCCTATCCATTTGCCTCCTCCTGTATCTGCTTCTGTGTCTCTTCCTCTGTCTCATCTCATATGTCCTCACATCTCCTGTGTCTGCTTTGGTTTACCCTCTCACACCTCCCACAGAGAGTCTGTGACCCCTCTCATCACCCTACTTTCCAATCTTCATCAAAGATCATACTGGAGTTAGCAGAGGTTGTTGATGTCTACCTGCACAGAGAGAGCCACCTTTAGGGTGTTCACTCTAGCACCTTGCATCAGCACAAAATTCCATTTTGGAGAGAGCAAAACCCAAGAGTCATGCTGTGTTGGGACTGACCATCATGTACAGCTAACCAGATCTTTTCCATACCACCTTCCAACCAAGGTTCTCCAACCACTCGAGCCATTTCATGCCGAGACAGTGGAAAAGGTATTTTCACAGATTGGGAGTGCTCAATCCTTCCTCTTTGTTTATCCCCACTCCCTACCAAATATTAAGGCTGCAAATGAGGTAGTAGATGGCCATATCCCTCGGCATTGCTTCCCTGAATTGGAGTCCACCTCCACAAACTGAAGCTCTTTTAATAGCACTGTCAATGAGATTGCATATCTAGTTAAGTGCTATTCAGATGCACCCACAGATGTTCTCTGCTTCAGAAACACATCTCTTTCTAATAATATAGTTGGCTACATTATCTTATTTGACACTAAAAACTTGAGATGATTGATGGTAGTTTAAATTCTGAATAGACAAAAATTATAGAGCAGCTTTATAATCTTTTGCATTAGTGCCCTGGGGAAATGGCTGAAGTCTTTATCACGTTCAAAGGACAGCATGACTGATGCTAAACCTCTACCCTCCCAGCCAGATCAGCCTTCCATGAAGGTCTCAGGCAGCCTGGTTGGGAGTCTACCTAGAAGAGTGGCTCTGAGGGCCTAGCATTGATCTTTAGGTGCCATATTTTTCACTTTCCCTAACTACTGCTTTGCAGTATTTGTAATTTACTTGCAAGTCAGGATGAGGGAACAAAGAGAGGAGGGAAAAGGATGATGAAGAGAAAAGAACAGAGTGAGATGCTTTCCTTTACCTTGAGTATAAACAGCTATCATGCTGAGAAGTAATGTCGTGTTTGCTTCCTGGACACAAAAACATTATAGAAGAGCTGAGAAATAATATCCTAACAGGTATGGAAGAGTGGTTCAAGAACCTGCCTCAGGAGGAAGAGTGAATATACTGGCAGCTATAGAGAGTAGGTGTGGGGATATTGGGGATTTTTTAAAACATGCCTGGAAGGAGCAACATTCATTACTTTGAGAATCAGAGCACTTATTTCAATACCAAAATAAAGGGAGTAAGAACTTGCATTCAGTCTCTCCCCAGTTTCTTCCCATTTTGAAAAAGCAGTCCAAATCGGAGCTCTTTTTATCAAGAGAAAAAGAAAAAGATGTGTGGAGCAAAAGGAGCCTCTCGTCAGGAGAAACAGAAAGGACAATGAAGGCTCAAAACCTCTCAAGCAGCTCATTTCACTTTTATAAAAGTATAGATGTCCATGTGACTGTGGGAGAGAGTCAGAAACAGAGAGATGGAGGTGAAATTGGAAGCCTCCTTAAGTTTGTTGCCAGAGGACAGCTTCCCCACTGGTCCTTCCCCTCAACTGATGGTCTCTTACCAGAAACCACCATTTGTCTCAGCCCCCAGCCCACCAAATTCTTATGGCTGTAAATGTGTCTACAGAAGATAGTTCTCCTTTTCCTCCCTGGGGACTTGCAACACACAACAGTTAGTGAGGAAAGAACACTACATGGAAAAAAGATATCTGTAAAGCAATGCTCCCTTCTATTTCCACCCTTCAATGAATATCACTCCTTTTCTTGTCCCCATTGCTTGTGTATTGAGCTAGTTTCTGTTAACCCACAGAGAAATTTCTTCAGGCTGAGTTCCTATCAACAAAAAGAGGAGATAAATGCTCCAGTCTTTTTTGAGCATTGCAAGCCTGCTTCCTACGTCCAAGCCCATCCCAGGACAGAGGTATCAGGAAAACTCCACATAGTAAATGCTAGCCTTCATGATAAGCTCACTAAATGAGCTAGCAATTCAGGCAAAAATTTCACAACAGTTCATTTGAGTCTGTCCAGCTGAAGCTCATTGTCCTGGGTTTTTCCAGACAAGGAGCTGCCCAGCATTTTGGTGGGCTTTTTGCACTCTGGTTTCACATTACTGCTGCATCCTCATCCCAGAGTACATTTGACAAAGTAAATAAGCTCCTATTTGCACAGCCATACATTATAAAGTTAGCAATGTCCCTAATGGAAATGTAGTAAAGTGATATGGAAATGGAAATGGAGGAGTCAGTTCTGCATCAGAACTGCTGGACTGTGGTATAATCACCTGCAGTTTCTGCAGCTCAGAGCAGCAGTAGCTGATGGTGGCAACGAGGTCCCTCCTAGCTCACAGCCTGGGCAACATCATCACAAGAGGGATTGTGGACTGCTAATCTAGTCAGTCCCCTGAGAAAGACACACAACCTGAGGAGTGAATATTTAAAAAGCTTCCACAAAACCTGCTAGCCAGTGGGCAGTGTTCACTTGGGGAAGAGTAAAACACAGCCTCATTGCTGCAGGCCACATGAAATAATGTTCTTAACAAAGGAGCATCACCAACAGCAAAGACAATACAAAAAACACCACCTGCCTACACAGTTTTCAGCAAGCTTGACAGGAGAGGAACATTTTTCCTCCCACAGCCAGAGGAAAATATCATCTCCTTGTCTGTCTTTATTCATCTCTTGTGTCTTGCCTTTTAATTAGCCTATAAGTGTTTTGGAGGAGAGAACCGTCATTCTGATTTTGCATTCACACAGGGCAGAGGGTCTTGGTTAATGGCAAGGCCACCTTAATTTTCTTGAGAGCCATCATCAGCCAGTCCCAGTTCAGCAGCTTTACTCTTACTTCATTGTGTAGGACTGCAGCTCCCTTGCCATTGCAGGCAAGCTGTGTGGTTTCCACGTGTGTTCTCTACACGTGCTGGGACTTGAGGAGTGCCTCTGTACACTGCAGTATCATTCCCCACCTTGGCTGGCTGGCCCCCTGCCCCAGTTCATACCTCTTCCCCTGCTATCTCACTCCCGATTAGTTGTAGGCTAGTGATTAAGTCCCTTTTAATAAATGACTCCTATTAAACTGGATTCCTCTGTCACTGTGAGAGACATAAAATTAAAAACTGTCTGTCTTTAATCATGCCAGGCTTCATCTCTGTCTCTCAGGCTTCATTTATCAATAATTAATATAAGGAAGACTGAAATCCATTTCAATTTCAAAGACCCAAATGTTGCATTTTTTAATAAAAAAGAAAGAAAAGAGAGAAAGAAACTACCATCACTCCCAGAAACTGAGACAGCCAGACTAACACATGGGAAAAGATAATCCGACAGTGCTGCAGCAGTCTCCAAAAGAAGAGAGGGGCTTGGATGTGACAAGCAGCTCTCCTCATGGCTTTATAACGGGAGATTTTTCTTTTCAAATACTCCCACGTAGGGGAAGAACCCTAGTGGTCCCAAGGCCTACAGAGGTCTGCAGTGCAGCTGGTGGCCTTATTTCTCTTGGTTTTACTGAGTCCCTGGAGCTATGACAAACCAGCACATTATGCTACCCAGACTGGTATCTCCTTTTAGAGAATTCCCAGATCTCAAATGCTCCAGGGGTAAGTCACAAGAAGCACTTCCCTGCAAACACAGTGGTAATACATGGCAGGATTTACTGGGACAAGCAAGGATGTGAGCAGGCAAGTCACCAGCCTTATTCTCACTACGTTGTTCTGTAAAGGACTAGGATGGACATTAAAATCCTTCTTCCTTTATTCAAATGGTGCCACGGTTTACTCTGGGTTTTTATCACCACACCACACCCAGTATTTCAGCTGATCCTACTTTTGTTGCATAAGAAGTACAAGAAAGTCCAACACAAAAAGATTGACAAATGCCACTGAAATTGTTCTTTTGGCTTTCACCCCTGAGAACAGGGCTGTTTGGTGTGAAGGTACTTGGAAGAGGAAAACTGTTAGGCATATCTAAATACTGTGGCCAGCGTTAGACCAGGCTGGGTATGTCTCCCAGTACACCTACACAGTATGGTTCTCTTCCAGCAATACAACTTGAGGAAAGGCCCTTGTGACCGTGGTGATGCTGTGCCTCAAGTCACATGCCCTGCGAGGGCTGTGTAGCTCAACTCAGACCCCACTGAAGGTGTCCACATGGCTTTCGGTCAGTTCAGAGCACAAGCAGACAAGCTGACATCTTCAAGGAAGACAAAACACAAAACTCTGTCATGCAGACATATCTGACATGAGCTCAATTCACATTGCATGGACTTAACTGCCTTAGCAGACAGGACAGCTGTGCCAGTCACAGACCTGTCAGCCGTTACAGAGGTAAATATATAAGTGAAATAGAACACAAAATGCAGGAGTTACCCTTTTGGAAGGGATCACGCACAAAAACCCCACAGAATTTTCCAAACTCAGGTTACTGTTCAACACCCAAATGACTCTGAGCAGATAAACATATGGCACCACACTCTAAATCCAGGTGAGCTTCTAAGTTGGAAGCTATGCAGGGCAATATCCAAGTCTCACAGTTCCCAGCATATGCATCAGCTCAATACCCAGCCTAAGACCTCCCAAGCCTCAGCAGCTACCCAGATTCCCCAGTCTGTGGGTCTCAGCACTGTAACTGCCTGCCCATAATTGCCATGGAACAGGGGAGTTGTACACAACTAAACCCTGTCACTAGAGATATAGCAACAGTTGGGATGTTACCCTCTGATTAACAGCCCTGTGCAGGAGAACACAATAAACAGCCTGGTGTAACACAGTGGCACCATCAGTCATTATTCAGTAATTACTGTGCAACTACACAGGAACACAAAGGCACGACCCCAGCCCCCCCAGTTACAGTGAGAAATATCATTCCATAGCCTTTAATTACTGCAGAACCACACGGTAAGGAATGATGACCTGCCCACTGGTATAAAGCAGTCCTATCACTCATTGCTCATTCCCTGGTAGTTACTAAGGGAACACTTTGGTAACCCCACAGTGACTGTGGCACATGGTGGCCATGGGGATTTTTATCCCAGCATATGGTGAGCTTTCAAGGAGTGCTGGGGGGGGCGGGGTGGTATGGAGGGATTAGGAAGAAACATTTGCTGAACTACTGTTATCTTCCCAATAAGCTCCCTGTTCCATGCCACTGAATTGTGGCAACATTGTGGTAATGCTTTCACTGAAACTTAGATGTGAGGGGGATAATTGCACCTTTGCCCTGCAGATCTTGTGGTACTGGTAATTATATCCTGTTACCAAGGAACACAGCAATTTTGAACCTATTACCCACAGGTACCATTTATTTCAGAGTTAAATTTATAACTCCAGTGCCAGCCTCGCTCATGGTTCTCCTTTCTGCATTCAAGCTTCCCTAGTGACAAACATTGAAAATAGAGCAAACTGAAAAAAATGGGATACAGGGACAATAGATGGGAGCAAAAGATGCACATGCCTTGCTGGCCCTTGGTTTAGCCTGTGCGTTGCTTTTCACTAAGGCCAGGGGGATTTTTTTAAGGGAGGAGGAGCATTAGTGCAAAAGGGGAGCAATCCTTTTGCAATCCTAGAGAGGCTGCAAAATGCAGCTGCTCCTGGGGCCACCCTCCTCTGTGACGGGGCTGCAATGCTGGCTCTACCCGTGCAGAGACAACAGTTATCACAGCTATCCACAATTTCCAGGCTCCTGTGCTTTGTAAAGTTTCCCTCCAAGAGCCTCTGTGCCTTTAACAACTTTCTATCTGCAAAATTAGGGAAGGAACATCAGATGTGTGCTCTAGTGCACAGGCTGAACTCTGATGCACAGAACTGCCAACTGGTCTATAACTACATAACGTGCGATAGAAAAATAAAGCCTGTTTACTTCTGACTATTCTATTCCAAACAAGAGGAGACACACAGGAGGAAGGAAGGAATTGATATTTTCCCCAAGCTATATTAACATTTTAAAAGGAAGCAAGCAGTCAGGAATATGGATCTTTGCTGAACGCAGTGTGCCACATCAACAGCAGCACATGAAGGGAAATTTGTGCAGCCAGTTCTGCAAGTTTCCCCTTTCCTAGCTAGCAGAAATGCTCCTGGTCATCACTGCCACACTGAGCTCCTCACAAGTCCCGTGGCATTTCTTCACACAAACCAGTGCAGCCTCTGGACTACTGCAACCTGTGATGGTTTTTAATAGGTCTTTAAATGATATTCCAGCAATGAGGTACTGCATCTTTATCGTTACTGACACTCACCTAACTCCAAAGGGTCGGGAGAAGGGAAGCCTGGTACTCCTCATGTGCCTTGGGAACTTCTGGCTTGCCCAGAGAAGAAGGATTTAATAGAGGATACTGAGATGTACTGATTCAGTCCTGTCTATCCTGTGTCAAAGCCCAGGACAGGGCTGAAAGCAAGGAGGAAAGCAGGAGGTGACCAGGACCGCAGGGTCAGCCCCTCTCCAGGAAACTGCAGTCAGAACATGGATTTGAACAACCACCATCCCACGTTACACTCAGTTTAGCTAATGACAGGTCTCCATTTTCAAGAGATCAGACAATAACAAATACTGAAAAGGCTAGGAAGAGTAGATAAAGATATTACAGATTGGTGTTTCACTTCCTGCATTCTTTGTGATGAATAAGTCATCTCCTTAGAAAACAATGGATGCCCCAGCTTCCTGAGAGGAGCTCGCTGCTGTTCAAACACATCACACTTTTACAGCAAGTCAAGCTTTAGGAACGACACAAAAAGATAATGCTGGAACACGAAGAGAAGACCTGAAGGGAGTTGTTATGGAAACCAGATTCTCAAAAACTCACACCACCAAATGAGGTCTCTCCCCTTACATCCCTTTGTCAAAAAGCCCAAGATGTACAGGAGTTGCTAATGACCACAGCTCTGTTGCCCTGCCTTGCATTCACTTGCAGGCATCACTGCTGGTTTCTCCCAGTTAATCTAAGCTGGCTCAGTGGTGGGAAGGGGCTTGGGACTCCGGCAACCCCACAGGACACAACAGCCTGATCCCTTTAGCACTCCTTTCTTTGAAGAGCTGGTGCTGGTAGCAGCAGGTTTTAATCAAAATCATAGAATCATAGAATGTGCTGAGTTGGAAGGGACCCTCCAGGATCATGGAGTCCAACTCCCATCCCTGTGCAGGACACCCCAGGGTCACACCATGTGCCTGAGAGCATCATCCAAATGCTTCTTGAACTCAGGCAGGGTTGGTGCTGTGACCACTGCCCTGGGGAGCTGTGCCAGTGCTCGACCACCCTCTGGGTGAAAAACCTTTTCCTGACATCCAACCTAAACCTCCCCTGATTCAGCTCCTGCTGTTACCCCGAGTCCTGTCATTGGTCACAGGAGTGAAGAGATTGGTCCCTGCCCCTTCTCTTCCCCTCGTGAGGAAGCCGTAGACCACAATGATGTCTCCCTCAGCCTCCTCTTCTCCAAGCTGAACGAATCATGTGTCCTCAGCTGCTCCTCATAAGACATCCCCTCCAGACCCTTCACCATCCTCGTGGCCCTCCTTTGGATGCTCTCTAGTAGTCTGATGTCTTTTTTATATATCGGTGCCCAAAACTGCACCCAGTGCTCGAGGTGAGGCCACACCAGTGCGGAGCGGAGCGGGACAATCCCCTCCCTTGCCCGGCTGGGCCACGCTGGGCTTGATGCACCCCAGGACACAGTTGACCCTCCTGGCTGCCAGGGCACACTGCTGGCTCATGTTCAGTTTGCCATCAACCAGGACCCCCAGGTCCCTCTCAGCCACGCTGCTCTCCAGCCACTCATTCCCCAGTCTGTCCACAGCACCAGGGTTGCCCCATCCCAGGTGCAGAATCCGGAACTTACCCTTGTTGAACTTCATGTGGTTGGTGACTGCCCATCTCTGAAGCTTGTCAAGGTCTCTCTGCAGGACCTGTCTGCCCTAAAGGTGGTTGACACCTCCTCCCAATTTAGTATCATCTGCACACAGGGCTTCCGTTCCCCCAAGGAACTGGTTATATTCTTTCCACTCCGCAGCTTCCAAGCAGGTGTAGGGAGGTGCACATCTACATGGAAGGACATAAGAGTGCTCAAGAACATGCTTGGTGCCACCAAGAAACCACCACCAGGAGGTAAAGTTTAGAATATATTCTGCACTTTCCTAACCCACGTCTGAGGGCAGGAAAAAGAAACACAGCAGTTACAGGTCTCATGCCAGCACAGTGGCCCCTACTTCTGCAGCATGCTGTCTGGCTTGCAGGGCAGTAGCAGCAACATCTGCTACAGTTAAGAATGCAAATGAGCTTCTCTGCTGTTTTTAGTCACTCATAACTTGCCAAAATTTTCATCTTCAGAGCTGAAATTTCCTAGACTTGGCCAGTATCCAATGGAGATTATTTTTTGAAAGAAAATGGCAAAAGTGACTTAACCACTACAGAGCACTTGGAATGGCATTGATTGCTATTATTCAAAAGTCCTGACAGACAGAACTAAACAGCTTTAAATTCCACAAAGTTTGAGTCTCAGAGTTAAAAAATCTAGAAGCACCTGCCAAGGGATTTCAAATGTGCATCTTTTAGCAAGTGTTTGTACAACGTTCAGTGCACAAGGGCTCTAAATTGGCACTAAACCTCAAGGATCCACCAAGAATTTAGGGGAGAGAGGAAGGGCTAATGATCCTGCAACCAACAACTGTCTGGTAAAAATAGTATGCAAGGTATTTTGCCAACTCACTGCTAAATTTCACAGGCATGTAAATAGTGCCTGACAAATTTGGTGGCCTTCTATGACAGTGTTATGGCATTGGTAGATAACAGAAGAGCACCTGCCTGGACTTGTGCAAAGCATTTGACACTGTCCCACATGACAATCCTTATCTCTAAATTAGAGAGACATGGACTTGATTGATGGACCACTTGGTGGATAAGGAATTGGCTGGATGATGGCACTCAAAGAGTGGTGGTCGACAGCTCGGTGTCCAAGTGGAGATCAGTGATGAATGGTGTTCCTCAGTGGTCGGTATTGGGACTGGTGCTGTTTAACATCTTTGTCAGTGGACGGTGGAATCGGGTGCACCCTCAGCAAGTTTGCCAACAACACCAAGCTGTGTGCTGTGCTTGACACACTG